>NW_010581931.1:55355-109625 GCF_000705375.1 Tinamus guttatus | reverse complement strand
AAAACACTGAAAGGCTAAGAAACAATAGGCAACCATGGCTTTGACAATGCAGCCCTGAACCCTTTTTGCTCCCGCTGTGACACTCGCATTCAAGAGCAAGGGCGACTGCCATCATAAGAATGGACAATGGCATGAGGAATACAAGGGAGAGGGGAGGAAAAAAAAAAAAAAAAGGAAATCAGATGAATTCAGAGCTAAGATGGCAGAGCTCTCACCTTTTCCGCTTTTTTCGAGTAATCTGGATGGAGACGTCCCGCAGCGAAGAGATAAAAAGGGTGTGCTGAACTGTTGGATGGTTCTGAAGACTTCTGCATTTGCAAACGCATTTTAGAACTATTTGTAGGGGTATATATGCTGCATGCCATCTCTCTGTCTCTGCCTGTGTGTGTGTGTCTCTCTCTCTCTTCTGTTTTATGTCCTGCTATCTCCATCACACACCTCTAATAGTATGAAGACTTTCTGCCCATGTAAGTAAGTGAGAGTGTGTGTTCCTTAATGTTTGAATCAAGACACACGTCTGCATGCATTTCTAATCTAAGGAGCCTATAGCAGTTACTACAACTATCAATTAGTCAGCAATAGCTCGAGATCCCCATGTGTCTGGGTGAACAAAGGTGAGAAACACATGCAAATAGTACTACAGCACCTGGGTCACGTACAGTAACTTAGCTGGCAACAAATAATTGCATCTGTTTCTGCCTTTTTGATGCTTCTTGCTCTTTGTTATGTAAAGTTGCAGGTTAGTAATGGGAATGGTAACACATTTAGACACGGCATTGTATATTTTCATTTGAACAAAACAATAAAAGGAAATTAAGTTCGACTAGATGGAAATAAATCGTGACTTAACGGCTTTAAACAAAAAGATTTTCTGATCTGTAATAGTGCTTCCATTTTTGATCAATTGTTCTTCACTTAAAGATGCAAATGAAGTACATGTATTTGCTCATATCGTAAATATTAGGTAAGAAAATGATTATTGCAGAAGAGACTAAGAGAGGATGCCTAATCTCCTGAAGTCCATAAAAAGAGCAAAAAATGTTACTTTTTTAATTAAGCCACTATTATTTTTAAGAACATTTTAAGGATTTATTTTTCACATTTCTTAGACTTAAGTCAAACAATTAAGAAGAAAGATACGGTACCTTTTACTCTCTCCTTCTTCTTAATCTCAATAAATGGGCCTTATCTTTAAAAAAAAAAAAAAAAGAAAGAAAAAGAAAAAAAATCTGTCAGTCAAACTGGATTTGAAAAAGCCCGGAATGAAATAGAAAAATGATAAAATAAAAAAGCTCCAAAAATCCAACGCAACCCTGACTGCACCTGAAGAGGAGACAGAGCTGGGTTACTATCCACGAGCAGAGAGCATTTCCAAGGTGACAACATGTTCTGTGAACGCTATTTACACCGATTTGATAAATGCAGCTACAGATCCAAATTGCAATTTCATTTGCAGAAATAATGCCCAGCGTTTTCGAGTGTATAAAACTTTTAAAATTAAGCATTTTGACGGAAATGGTTCATTGCTGAGAATTAGGCTTCTTTCCTCATGCACAATCTGCTCACAAAGTCCTGCAAGGACATATGCTGCCTAACTCTATATAATTAGCTCGCTCTCTACTTATATCAGATTCCTTGGGAGGCTAATTAATGACACCAACGGGGAGGAAAAAAAAAGATTTTTCCCAATTTTAGACTCAGAGAACCTGTCAATTTATTTAGATTTGCAGACTAAAAGAAAAAAAAAAGCCCTGAAAATAAAAAAACAAAAATACATCCTTAAAGAAATAACTCCCAAACTCCCTCACCTCTTAGAACCGGGCTAGTGGCAGCAGATTACAGCTAGCCACCGCTAACCACGGAGCAGGTGGCCACAATGAGGCGAGATTAAAGAAAAGCTGCAGTAAAACAATGTCTTTTCCCCAGCGCAGCCCTGAGCGCACGCGAGCCAGAGCCCACTGTACGGCGCGGAATAAAGCCCGAGCGGGCTGGAAAAGCAGCGGTGCTAAAGGGGTGTTGTGCTGCCCCGCCATGCAGCTCATTTCCACACTCAGCTGCTGGGAATTGCAGGCGCTTGGGAGACGGGAGGTGTCCGCCACGCCGAGCCCCGCGCGGGACGGACGGCAGAGCCGCGGCCGGGCGCCGGCGGGGACACAAAAGCAGCACAAAACCCACCAAATAATCGCGCCCTTCGCCGAACAATGAGACCTTAAACATACGTGCGCGAGGGTATTACATGGACGGGGGGAGGAGGGGCCGGGGGACGAGAACAACATTTCCCATCAAAGCGTTTTATTTCTTCGCGTCTGAAAAGGCTGTTTCCCACTTTAATGTGAATTACTCATCTCTTTTATCGGGCCCGGCTGGTGCCCGCGAGCGTACACCTCAGGTGAAAAGGAGCATTTGTTTGGGAGCTCCAACACAAACTAATCACTCCATACTTATCAGGGGTTGATAAAATAGGTAAAGAGAATAGTAAAGGCTGTAATCATTATAGTACCTCTCTATCTACTAACACCGCTTAGGTAGGTAGATGAGCAAACCAGCAAACTAAGTATTTTCATTACCGTAATTTCTGTCAAATTCTTCTACTACTAGCCCGATTCCTAATGCCTTTGCTCCTTCAAAACACACCACATACTAATGAAATAAGTTTTCTTTAAAAAAAGCAGATGAATAGGCGCCACTAATCATATGCAACATAATCAAATGCGCTTCTTCATCTAATCTGTCTACTCTGCCTTACCGAGCTGTTCCACCAGCTCCAGCATTTGTAACAGCCAAGACAGGGATTGAAACCTTGCATAATATTATTTCCATATTTTATTCTCAGAGGAGACTGCAAGTTAGGTGGCTATTTTGCATTCAAAACTCTTCATCAACTTCACAAATGATATCATGTGTAAAGCAAAGCTGAACTGCACCTTTGTGGTACATTTTAATTGCTACATTTCATAATATTGTAGGCAATTCCCCACCGCGTGGCACAAATTTTTAAACAGACAAAAGAGCAACAGGAATACAGCGACAGAACTGTCCAAGATCAACAACAAAAATGAAATCCACACAGCTATTTGCTAAGATTTGTCTTCGGAAACAAACTAGAAAGAGAGGAAATATTTTCAGCATACAACAAGACCGATATATTCGTCTCTCTTCTAAAATGCAGAATCATTTCCTTAAAACCAAGCATTTCAATAATGCCAGCTCCATTTTCTCCAAGCAAAGAGACCCTCTCACCTAATTTTACAGGGCAAGAGGGGAGCACAGAATCACAGACAAATCGGTCTGCAAGGTACACAACAGCAGTTAAGAAAAGCCAAACACCGTCCCCCATACAAATACACTTGATATAATAAAAATGTTGACAACAGTTATGTGATTAAAGCAATTGTTTTTTCAGTTTAAGGCCGTACCATTGGAATAATTTAAAATTACGTGAGAAACATCAGCCTCTTGGGTTTTGCAAATGAGATTTAATTTGCAGAAATATATATTTTTTTAACATGGCTATTTTCAACATTGCAAGATAAAGCTCTTTTTTTTCCAATTTTATTTTAAGAATAGACCCCTTTTAGGATTTCACATTGTAAATCTCTCTATGTCTGAATGCTGTTACAAGGTTTGACAATGAAAGAATAATTCATGTCAGACAAAAAGAGCCCTTCAATCAGCTTCATGCAGCTTTTCTCCTGCAGGGCTATGCCAAAACGAATGTGGAATCCTGAACTGAACCATCCATCACATTTCCCGAGTCTTTCAATTAATGACACTGCAATCAGATCGATGGCGTGTAATAAGAAAAGAGCTTTGCATTTCTATACCTATTAATTCGCTGAGTAACTCCAGTGGCAAAACGTGACCAGAAAGGGAAAGAAAAGAAAATTTCATCCTCCAAGCAAGATTTTGGGGCTGTTTAAGCCACTCGTTGCCCGTCTCAGCTCTACATCCCTGCCTCGCCCGGGAAGTCGCCTCGGCTTTCCTGAACAGCCGCGCGGCCTCCCTTCCACACAGGTGTTTTCCCTCGGCAGGTGAGCGCACGGAGCACTCCGTGTTTTCCAGGGAGACACGCCGGGATATAGAGAGTCCATTTTCCTTCTCGACTCCGGGTGGTGGAGCCCCGTTCGTGGCGAAGGCCCAGCCGGGCAGCAGCGCCGGCTCCCGGGACAGGCCTCTGCAGCCTCCTGCTCCGGTGCGAAGGCCGTAATTAGCAACCCCATTTCCAGATCCCAGAGCACGCCAAGCATGGAGCTGCCCACGCGGTGATTAACCTCCAGCCAAACGAGCTGGGGGACAGCGCTGGGCAGGGGGCGAGGGCAGGCGGGACAAGAAAGTCGACCACGGAATGAAACTGGAGCGACCTCACGTCAGTGAACTGGCATCAGGGTTTGGATCAATGACAAAAATTACCAAGGCTTTGCAGAATGGAGCTGCCAAGCACATTTCAATGCCCTTATAGCAAATGTTGTGGGCATTGTTGGGTGAGGCTGAACGCTACAGGAGAGAGAAAATGGTGATGAACCAGAACATTGCGTTTATTAAAGGGATTAAATTTGGATCTGTCTTTCCCTTTAAAGGTACTTTTCTGCCTTAAAATGCCCGACTTGAAAACACCCTCTCCACAAACATTAGGCAGCAGTTTCCTAAAAAGCCATGTGGTCTGGGTCACCCGGGAAGTCCGTGCTCAGGGCAGGAGGCCTGAACATCCCGCGGTGCAAAAGGCGGGAAGGAGCTGGAGGATCCCCCCGGAGCCGCGTGGCCCCGGCCGCCAACGCTCCCTTTCGCCGCTAGGTCGGGGCAGACGGGACGCATCCCGCCTGCAGAAACGCTCCCGCTTTGTCGCCCTGGATGGGAAGCTGGATGCAGAGCGCCCTGCCGGCGTTAACCCTTCCTGCGGACGGGACGGGGCCTCCCGTCTCCAGCGCCGACACTTCTGCGGGGGCTTTGGCCTCACCTCAAAGGGAAGGAGCTGCAGCTGTGAGAGGAGATGGAGCCGGGTCAAAGCCTACTAAAAGACCTTCTTTGGGGAGCAACAGACTTTGAATAAGGGTCTGTATTTCAGAAGCGTTAAAAAACATGGAAAGGAAATCTTTACGTGGCACAACAACAAATGGAACAACAGAAACAAGTGAGGATTTTACGGCTCATCTCACCCATCTTTTCAAATATGAAAGCATGCTTCTTTTCCTGTCTTTGCCTCTTAGCATGGTTTATGGTCAAGTTTCCGAAATTTTCCAAGTGCACCTCTAAAATAAGTCTTTTTCACGCTGCATCTGAAGGTATCTATCCACACTGCACAGAGCTAGACAGGCTGCAAGCTAGCGGGCCCAGGAGGAAACCTGGAAACACTACTGCAGTAAGGGAAATAGGACAATGCCCACGAGCTGACTTGCAAAATAACTGCAACTAAAGCACAGCGAGAGACGCCTGTTTGCTGGCAGACAAAGAGAACAACAAATAAATAAATCACACAGAAGCAAAGACAATTCATTTACAAATAAAACAGGGGAGCAGAATGCAGGTTTAGGAAGTAGGAGAAAAGGAGTCTAGGAAGGGAAACCTGTGAAATTACAAGGAAGCAAATAGGAAACATTTATACTGCATGATACTACACCTTCTCCCCTGTCTATCGGGCCTATCAGTGCACAGTGGTAGAGGTGTCCCCAGATGTCACCTGCCGAGGCAGCACACGGACCCCACGGTCCACGCAGCCACTCGGGCTCACACCAGACCAGGGCGCCCGCGGAGGCGCAGGGCAGGGGATTGCTGACACTATACAAGATACAGCAAACACTGCAGATTGACAGCTCTGTGCGGTGCCCTGGACCATCCCGTTTCCAAGCACACCATGTTTTCTCCAGCTCCATAATGTCCAAATGTCCTGGCAGGCCAGGGAGAGGGGAGCAAGGGGTGCCACCTCGAGCCGTGATTTCAGCCCTGGCTGCCTTCCAGGTGCTCAGAGGGCTTCAAAAGGGACAGACAGGCTCATTGTGCTGGAAAGGGAGGTTTGTCCCAGATCAACAGCCTGACTGTACACTGTAGTGCAAGAATAACATAAACCATGTAATCATCTGTATCGATGCCAGTCCTGTTACTGCTGTACCTAACCATCAGTCTGGTAGGATGAATGTGGTAAACACAGGAAGCACTAGTGTCAGTAACAGAAATATTATTTTTAGGTAATGCTGCAATATAGTAAAATCAGGTTCTGGTGTATATCAAAGTGTACAGAACAAGCAAATACTATCCAAACTGTGCTCACATAACAGCTGGTGTCATACAGCTCTGTTTAGCAATATAAGGCATCTTTCTCCTAAACCCCAGGTACCTTTTTCCCTATTCACATTGTTGGACACTTGAGCTCACCTTTCCCACATGCTTGGAAGGTGCTGAATCATTGCACATGCGGCTGGAGGAGATCAGACTTGGCCCAAAATCTCAACAAATGGTGAAGATTTCCAAGAAATGCAGAGATGCATACAGGGCAATTGCCATCATTCTTCTTTTCCTGAATGTCTAAATGAGACAGAGAGGCAGAGGGTCCTTTTGCAAGGGCAGTGTGTTGTTGCTGGCATAGAAAAGGTGGAGGAGCATTGCCTTCAAAGTCAGGAAGATAGCCAAGAAGTGAAGAAGTGGTGTGAGATGGAGCAGGATGGGGTAACCCCAGCCCTACCTTCCTTACGAAGCCACGGATTAAAAGACAAAAGGTGTACTTGAGGTTTGTTTGGGCTTTCTCTCCCCTACCCAACCTCATTCTCGGATAAAACAACGGAATCCCATATACAGACACTGGCAGCATTCAGCCTTGTTTTTCGCTGCAAGACCACAGGGCAAGTGGCAGTGAAACTGCAAGCTCTTCTGAGCATGTCTAACCAGCTCTGCCTGACAAACTTACATCTCTGGTGGCCACTTCTGTTCCCAATTTATACAAAAATGCAGCCTCTGATATGCACAATGCTCTAAAGACAAGCTGCAGTCCTGAGGCACCGCACGGAGAAGGAGCAGGCATGGAAAGGAGCTGAATTGGCCTCTCCACTGGGCTCTCTACTCACAGTCATCAGGCCAGGTAAGAGCAGCTCTGTGAACTTTTCCAATGTGCCTTCTGGAAGTTGAAGCAATGGACATAACACAGGGGTGTAAGAAAAGCTGTGCAGGACTAAAACACGTCAGGACTCCAGGTTGCTCCAAAAGTCATTGCAATTTTTGAGGCTGCTCCACAGCAAAAACCAGAACTGCCCCACACACTCTTCAGCCTCACCAGCTCAGAAAGGTGAATACAACTCACCTGCCTCCTGGATGCTTTCATCTCTTTATACAGTCACTAAAATTGGCTTCTGGATAATAGTAATTTTTTTTGAAGTTTTACAATTCAATATACCTTTGCAATGTGAGATGAGAAAATACTTGTTCTTAGGGTTAACACAGCCCCCAAAAAATGCGCAAAGAACATTTTGCAAACCAAGTTTAGCTTGGTTTTTATTATTGGTATAAATAGATGTGCTTTCACTAATAATATTGGAGGCTTGGCCCATTTTTGTCAATTGAAAAGTCAGCTACAACGAGCCTTGCAAAATGGAAAGGCGTATACAAACTCTGATCAGAGACTTAGGTTTCTTAACTGTATCAAGGTTGCAGAAACAAATTGACATCAACATATGGGGAAAGTCTGAAGTTGCAGCAAACATTCGCATATGTGAGAAACTTTGGCATGTAAATAGTCCTATTAAATTCAAATAAACAATACACGAGATGAAAGTTATTCAGAGGCATTAGTGTTTGCAAGATCAGGCCCTGAGATTTCTCTGTGTAGTAGCAGTACTTTCGGTTTAATCTGTTATTGCATTAATATCTATAAAGAGCATATATAAATATAAATCAGATGGCAGCTGCAACCTTGCAGAAGAAACACAAAAAGATTTAGGGGGGTGAGGGAGAAGAAAAGGGGACTACAATTTCCATGATGCCTTTAAAACACCATCTATTTTGGGATTATCATCCTGCTCAAATTGCACCTCTTTGTGCACAATACACACATAAACATACGTGCACACATATCTATTTATGAGAATGATAAAGACAAAAGAATTTCAGAAAGAAGGCAATGACAACAGGAATAAATGGCTGCAAAACGGACAGATTGCCCCTACACAGGACCAAGTGGTAGTCCCTAAATGCAGCAACCCCCCTCAGATTTCTGTGAAAAGCCTGATGTGCTCTACTTAACACTTAGGAAAATTCACTTGGGAATAATGACCTCTAATTTATTTTGGCTACAGTGATCTTCATCTGAGCTCCTGTTAATCTCACTCTGAAGATTTCAGGGTACTTTTTAACTAGAGGGACTCATTCTCTAGCTGCCTAGTAGCTAATCTGCTCAGATATTTCTCCAAATAACCATCTGCTCTACCTTGCATTTGTTTCACTCTCCGACTATCATGGTTCTTGGCCTGTCCTGCTGGCTCATTCAACACTCTTTAAATTTCTCCTCTGGCCTTATGTCTGGTTGCTTATGTTTTGGACAGACAATAGAGGTGATACAGGCCATTATTCATGAGAAGCTTCAAGTGTAACGTGAGAAACATCTCATCTCCTGACCCCTGTTAGCATAAGAATTGCTGATAAAATTCTGGACTGAAAGAGAAGAATCTTCTGGGAAAAATATAGGCAAAAGTTTCACTTGAGATGTGTTTTGTAAGAACAACACAGATGATTTCTCTGCTCAAGGACCAGCTGTAACTCAGTGCAGTTACCAGGAATCCAGAGAGGTAATGGGGAAGAGACCTTACGTGCTCACACGATTTTAAAGAAAAGGGCTTTCTTTATCACACCTACAGTTCTGTGTTCTTGCATTTTATTGCTTTTATCCAAGGACCATAAAGTGATTTCCACACTTAGTCTCACCATACTCTTAAAGAGGGTGTAAATGTACTTCTATTGATTCTGTATCTGGATGTCACAAGTTAAAGACAGAAGGAATCTCCTTGGATCTTGATACATCACTGAATTACTCTAGCGTTGACCAGGTGTGATTAAAATGATTTTTAAAAAGAATTACATCCCAAAAACACTAGATTGGTGCAGTGAAAAAAATCACACATGCCAAAAATAAAAATACAGTCCATCAAAGGACCCTCGGATACTAAAAACACGCTTGATCCCAGCGATAAATTTTGGTACCATTAGATCTTACCAGGTTTCACTGGTACACTAGATTTAGTGCAAACCACTCTGCTATCACTTGCAAGTATTAAATAAATGGCAAACAGCAAACCAAATGGGCAATTAATATTCTTGGATGGATTAAAGGAAAAGAAAAAGCTATATGCACATATTTGAACTACTCCAAAATCTAAACATAATGAGAAATGTTTAGAGATGTTCTAATTGCTAATGGCATGCGAGAAGCTTATATTTCAAATATCACAGGTCAATGAAAAGGAATATGCGAGTTTCCAAAGGTTCCCTGCTTGGCTGATCCCATCAGTATGATTCTTAAGCTCCTCAATGTACTCCTCCCAGGAATTAAAACAACCAGATAACACAGAAATGGCTTAAATAAGCATTATCAATGGATTTCAGATAAAAATCAAGACAATTTCAGAAAGATCACCCAAGAGAAATGAAACAGCTTTGGATATGTGTCAGGGAAGTGTGAGCTGGTTAAAAGCTTGATGACGCTGCTCCAAGTTATGTTCCCCCATAACTGATAAAGAAAATCAGGGCCAGCTGCAGGGTAACAAGACCTCATAGCTACAGATACTCACTTGCACAGTGACAGATTACAGGTTTAATGCAGAAATATTTCCTTTTTCCCTTTACAAATAGCATTATTCTTACAAATCTAGCATTCTCCAGATGTGCCAAGTGAAATAAGGCACCTACAACAGTGCTCCCATAACTCCACAATCCAGGTCCTCAAGAAACATATCCAACGTTACTGAACTCACCATAAAAACACACAACTTTGGAGCCGTGGAAGAGCAGGCTCCCTAGCTACTCCAAAGGGAGGACATTTCAAAACAAGGCAATTCAAACCATGGGTCAAGGTTAGCACTGAATTCACACATAAAGTTTGGGAGGAGAAAAAAAAAAAAAAAAAAGGCAAGCTTCTCTGGGCGTCTCTTCCTGTTCATCTCGTTTCAGTGCTGACTGCCCAAGTTGAGCCTTGTTGTGCTTCTCCCTCCTGGGCGGAACCCTGCAGCTCTTTGATTTCCTTTCATATTTGCAGTTATGTCATTTCTGGCTGACCCTTCTCAAACCTCGGATGTTTTCCTCCCAGAGCTGCAGGAGCTCTATGTGTGCTTATCTGCAGACAGGGCTTCTCTTCGGCCTTGAGGATCCTCAACACCTTTGGGGCCATTCTGAGAGGTTGGAGATATGAGAGCAAAGCTGGGAATCATTTTCTCCATATTTTAGCCTTTGGTTTGTTTCCTCCAGCCGCACACCCAGAAAGATAACAGCACTTTTCCTCCTAGCTGTAGAGTCATTACTGTTTTGTATAATGAGAAAGTTGCTCAGAAACACCAGGAACTGAAAATCACGTGCAGAGTTGGCCTGTCTACCTTGCTCTTCTCTATCCCTCCAAACTCTTGCCCAAAGCGAACGTGTAGCCACCTGCAAGGGTTAAGCACCCTGCCTGCGTGCACGCAGCACTGCTGAGCACGTCCTCAGCACAGCGTGAGCATCCCAGAAAATCCTGAAGGGGAAACCCTGCCTAGGCGGGCCAGAAAGACTCTGGAATCCAAGACAGAACCTAGAAACGGCACCGTAAAAGCCTAGGAGCGTCTCATAAGAACGATACTGAAGTGCTCTTCACAAATACTACAAAAGCATCGTCATCTAAAACGTGTCACCGTCCAAATTGGGCTCAGAAATCAACCACTGCAATACAAAACCTTTTTAGAGGTTAATTTCTTTGAAAAGGCTGGAGCAACATGAACTAGTCCTAAGTATTGTGATGTTCTGAGCAAAAATATTTCCTTGAACAAGATGAGGAAAGCAGATTCCCAGAGCCCCTCAAACTCTGGCATGGAAAGGCAGTGCTTCCATTGAGCACCCTTCAGAACAAGATTTCCCGAGGCATTTCTGAGGGGTATTGATTTACATGCAAGAGATTATGTCTGCAGTCATGCAAAAGGACTAGGCCACAAAGATGAAAGAACAATGCAACAAGAAGCAAATGAGGACCTTTTCTCTTCAAGTTAATTAAAAGAAAGTAGGTCTGATTCTCTGAGAGACCAGTAGGATGCCATTCACTGCTAAGGAGTTAATCCTGATTTACAGCAGCAAATCAGAGCGATACACACTAAGCATACGAGCCATTCCAAGTTGTAATCAGATAGAGCCTTCAGAACAATGCTCTCCACATCAGCAACAAACTCGGATCAAATTTTACTAATCACCTACCTCTTTTCAATCCATTATGTTGACCATTAAGATAATCATATGAATTTGTAAGTCTGAGATGGGGAGCCATGTGAGCCTCCGTGGTTTTGTTTCTATGGAAACAATTCCCTTGGCATCCTCAGTCCACATTCGGTATTCCTGTCTGTTTCATTCACATACTCAAAATTCACATCTTCCAAATACTCATTGTCAGCAGGGCTACGTTTTCTTCTTTATTAATCCACTGAGCTGGATATCACAGGGATGATTAGATATTTGGCAGGTCAGTGTGTCCCAATCCTGACCCAGAGAAAGATGAAGACAACAGAGCAATGTAGCCTCCACAGGGCAATTTAGCACTTAGCCTTTTTGCTGCAACTGGCAAGACTGCAAATGAGTTCTAATTAGGTTTTAGTGGTTTGGACACTTTCAGCCCCCAGTCAAATCACAAATAACAATAGGAACTGATATCTCCAGTGACTTCCACGCAGGAGCTCCCACGCTCCATCCTCTTTCTCTGTTCTCCGGCAACTTCGCTCATGTCTGGAAAGCGACTGCTTCCATATGAAAGATGGGAGCTTCTGAACCCCCTGCACAGCCAAGTCACATCACACTTAGCCAGGAACAGAGCAACTCCTTCTCCAGTTACAGCGAGGGGAATACAGGAGCGAGAAAGCTAAGCTCTTGGTTAAAATTTGGCTGCAATGCTTCAATTAACTCTCCATCTTTATGGAAACGAGCATGCCCCAAGCAACGGGGCCTCCAGCACGACCCTTCTGAGACTATTCCACAGCACAATAGGCTACACACTTAATTTTCTTAAGAATCAAGTCACATTTTTAATTGCTAAGTCTCACTGTAATTCAGCCCCCTTGGACCACTTGTGTCTGCACGGTGGCCATCATCACGACCAACCCAGCACGGACTGGACCCAGGCTTTCCAAGGCAGAAAACATGAGCTGCTGCAGCCTGTTCCAAAGAGCTACACTTGCTAACTGGGGCAACACCTTCTGCATTGTAGCTACTAGGTATTCTACACGTAGCAGGAATTAACTTGCAGGAGGTAAAGCACCAGTTGCCTCCCTGAACTACTGCTCCCACTCCGCCTGTGGCCAGTTTCATAAAAGCATCAGGGCCACATTTTTAGACAGTATAATTTGGAACGCATCTATTAGCCCCATTGTTTTCACTAGAACCACAGAAAGTTATACCAGATGAGAATACCGCTCTAAAAACCTTGTGCTTTAAAATAAACACACAAATAAAAACAGGTTTAGACAAGACTGGGGATTTTGCAGCTGCATTCCGGTCTCCAGAAGCTCCCAATGACTTGCAGTAGTCTTGGCTTCACCAAGCCACAAATTTGTAATGCCTTTAATCTTTCCGTGTAAGTCAGTTCCTCTACTCCTCTAATCGTTTCTGTTGCTCTTCCCTGAATTCTGTCCAATTTACCACACAGTACAGAGTACGCTACATCTGAAAGGCCAGAAGTATGGTGTACAGAAGCTCATTTTCAAATTCTGTGACCTCATTTCTTGGGAGGATTTCTAAGACCAGACACCAGGCTATAAATGAAGAATGTGTGCCCGTATAGCTGAGTAATTTAAATGCATTTTCTGTGAATAAATCTACTCGGTATTTTCTTGATCTGTACAATCTTCTGCCATAGGGGCCTAACATACAAATACTTCAAAGGCTCTAACAAATTCCCTCAAGATGTGATCTTCAGCATTTCAAAGGCTGAAAGACATAGACGAGGTTTAAAGTGATCATGATATATTTTCAAGGTAACACTCTTCAACAACTCCTTTTCACACATCTTTGAAAGTGAAATTACATATATATATACACACACATATATATAGATATCTTCTTAACATATCGACTATTTTATGAGCAATGCAAAGTAGAAGTGAAATTGATTTTTGGTTAGGTTTACTATTCCTCATTATCTTTAAATGAAGCACAGCAATGCTTCCTTCCTTCACACACTTATTAGACAGTCCCAAATGGACATCCTGTAGCCACAGACCCTCACCACTTCCCTTGCCTCTGCAGCACTAAGAAAATTCAGATTTGGATTCAAGTTTCAGCCCCAATCTCTCTCCTCATACTGAGCTGAAACAAGACTCTCCTTTACTAACACTTTTGTGGAAGATAATTTTTTATGTTACACCTGAGTCCCGTTTCTGATAACGATTATACAGTTTATGCTTTAAACCAAAAGATATTTTGAAACTGATGCTCTTGGCTAGAACCAAGACTCCTCATGTCTTCCAAATAGTTTTATAGCAAACCCTCCTAGACTGCGGCATATTTAATCAGAATGCAGATGATCAATTGCAGCCCGCTTTGCACAGTTAACTCAATCAACAAACTACTAATGACTCCAGCATGTTACAGCTTTTTTGGCTAATGAGAACCGTATTGACCAGATTCTTCCCGGTCTCCCAGGATCAAACGCCAATATGGAACGAGTTCTGGTACAACTGTAACACTAGCCTGCAAGCAAAGCACTGACCAGCAGGAGCAAGGCAGATATCCTGAGCGTCACGAGGAGGCAGGAGCTCCCCAGCGCCCGAGCGCGACGGTCCAAGGTGCCGCCTGGAGGAGTGAACCCCGACCAGCCACAACTAAAGATCCCCTCCCATGGAAGGCAATGGAAAAAACGTCAGTGCCTTCAGTCATCTTTGGACCAGGGCTTTGTTGCCTTACAAAATAACCTTCAGCTGCCGGTAGGGTCCAGTTTCTAAATTACCCTTTTCTAAAGCAGACTTTCCACCTTGCACCCTGGAGAAAAAGCCACAGTTTGGTCTCTCTCAAGAGGAGACCTTGTTCCCGTTCCTGTCACTACACTCTTTTCCTGGGTGACTTCCTTCCTCCGTTCCTTCGCTTCCCTCTCTGTTAAAGGGCACAGAGTCCTTCAGGATCGAGGAAGTAAAACCGCTACAGAAGAGCTAGGTATTATTCTCCTGTTGATCAGCTTCATGCTGGATCTTCCCAGGGCCATACACTCTGCCATGCCACCCTTGGCCTGCCTGCAAATGGATGAAAACCAAAGGTAAAAAGTCTCCGGGTAAAGAAGGGAGGCAAAAGGACTAACTAGGACTTGTATATCATTTGGAAACAGTCAGTTCTCCAAAGGGGCTTTTCAGACGCAGCTCGTTGGCTAGTATTATGAACAAAAAAAGAAATCAGGGAAAAATGTGCACAATCAGTCAACAGGGATTGCGCTCCTTCTTTAAGAGGTGCTTCTATGCAGTTCCCTCTACTTTAAAAGGCTTAAAAGTTAAATATAATTCAGACAGCTCATAGTAGGGGGGCCACACTTGACTTTGCTCCTCTATTAACAACGTCCTCAGGCCAGCTGCCAAGAATTCAGACACTTAACTTCCCTGGGCTGAGAACTCTTCATCTCAGGTGCGCTCTCCTCTTATCTGCAGTGAGAAATGTTCCCATGCATTTCATGGTCTGCTCTGACCTCCGTGCTCCTCACTTCACTGACTTTCCTCTGAATTATTCTTCAGGTTCAAACTTCTCAGCCTCTCGTGTAGGTCCATGGACATCTCAAGTCTGGCAGCTTCCTACTTCCTCATAACTTATATTTAACTTTCATCCCAAAATATTTAGTCCTTTAGCCCGCTCCTCCCACCCTCGATTCTATGTCATCTTTTGTATCACCATCCTCTCCCTTGCAAGGGTTGCTCCACAGGACTCTGCTATTAAAACCACTTCCAATCAAGTGTCTTTTACTCAGCCTTCTGGGCCTCACAGTAGCGAAGGATGCAGTTCCCTTATCTTGCAAGGGAAGAAAATACAGGAAATAAGGAATGAAAATGAAAAGCGATAATGTTACTTCTCTTCCTTTTGTGTTCAAACACAACCAGCAGCAAGAAAACAGAGCAAAGAGCCAAGCTCTTTACTAATACTGGAAACCCTAAGAGGCAAGATCAAACATTCTGCTAAAAATCCTACTAACCCATTTTGGTAGGTCTTGCACTAACACACATCATATTTTTCTCCTTCTCCAACCACTTCACGCACTCCTTCCTTCTCCCTTTCTTCTACAGAACGCAAGCCTGAAAAGTGGAAATAGGCACTGGAAATGTGCTTTCACTGATATCCTTAGTTTTTCCCTCCTCCTTTCCCCTCCCCAACACAAGGACCCTAAAAAAAAAAAAAAATCCAGAACAGAAGCCAAAACTATGTACTTTAATCCACTCCTGTCCACTGCTAGTGGATATGAGTCATTCCCTAACAGCATGGCTTAAGAAATGTGCAAGTCACTTTCTTGGCTTTATTCTCCTGGGCATCAGGAAGCCAGTTCTTGAAATGTTTGACTAGCAACTCCCATGAGTCTAAAGTCAAGTTGCAGTAAAAATAGATTTTGCAACTGGTTTTGACTTTCTTTTGTAAATGGATGGGAACGTTAGCATAGAGAGTTTTGACACTACAAGTCTCCTTTAGCAGGTTGCTTTAAAATAGATTAAATTCCAGTTTTAGAGGAAAAATGGCAATCTTTGATTCATTGGTCCAGGAGGAGAAGGACGAAAAAGCAATAAATCTGGCAAGACTGACGTTACTCAAGCTCAGTGGAATCCAGTGACTGGAAGCTAGAATATCCAGATTCCAATCCAAGATAAGCACATATGTCTGATGTGCAGGGGCAAGTCTTCCCCTTGCTCTCTCCTTGGTTTTCATATTCAGAAAGAGTAACAGTCACGTATTCACATACTAATTCCATCATATTTGGCAGAGTTTTTTTTCTCCTCACAAGCAAATCCACAGAAACAGTGTTATCAAGTAATACTTCTACATGAAAAATGTCTCTTAAGACGCATATCTCATACAAGGGTGTGCTTCAGGTGCTCCACATGTAACGTGGTTGGCTTTCCTGCTTTCTGATTGTGCTGTCTCTGCACAGGTATTTTCAATCCCATCCACCGGGGACCAGGCACTTATGTTCATAAGGTCTCTGACAAGCACTGACTTACCCTTTGTTTTCCAAGAGCTACCACAACGCTCCCACATTCCTGTCACTCTTCGATTTACTCATCGGTCCGTTTGAAAACGTAACTGTTCTCTGGTGCATTAGCAGAAGTTCGTGGTTACTTGTGGTTTTCAAAAAGGAAGGCTGCATTTCAGATGACACATGGTAAAACAGTCGGACCAGGTGTAAAAATAAGATTATGCTGCACGGGCCATGGTTCCAAGCAGACCAGCTTTGCCACAGATAAGGCAGTCTGAGGAGGCTTAAGATGCAAATTGATCACTTTTTCTTCAAAAACCAGCCAGTTGCTGAGGGTGCAAAAGACAGACTTTTAGGATAAGCTTTATGGAGTAATTTGTTTCCATCAAACTCTGCTTATAATGACTTAGCTGTGTGGATCCAGAATTTGTTACAGTAAAACAGGTCAAAGAGGATATGGAAAAATATATTTCCATTCTTCAAAGGGAAGAAAACAATTTTTCATCTTTTCTGACTGGATAGAGTTAAAGAAGATTACAGCTGGTATGATTGCTTTTGGCAGCCTAGTGTTTGACCTATAATTCTGTAAAAATATAACTAAGTCTTTCTATATTGACTGTCTAGAATTTTCCCCCATATGCTCTGTTCTTCTCAGCCTGCTCTATATAAAAAAAAAATCTGCTGTATTACAGATCTATATATGAAGACTCCTTGGGCCTATTTCATGATTAGAACAGATTAAACAGAATATAACCACAGTTCAAAACTACATCTAGTCATCTTAACTACCCAAGAAAGCTTCTTCAAATCAAACAGAGTAAGAAAAGCCAACTAAAGTGGCATCTTTTTGTTGTATCCTTACAGCTGGAAGAGGAGTCTCTTCCCCACACCTCGGCTGCCTGTTTGTCAGAAGAGTCCAAACAGCCCAATATGGCCTTTCTTTAGGTGTGTGCTAGCAGAAAGAAGGTACAAGGAAGCAAGCTCTGCTCTGGCCCAGGATGACAGTTCTTGTGTTCTTATTGCAGGCACCACTCCATGCTGAGCAGCCTCCCATCACATCCCAATACGCCACAGGAAATTCACACAAACGCCCATTCCCGCTTCCCACAGAAAGCCAAGGGAAGCTCCTCAATAGTCTGTACCACGTCCCTCACAAGTCCACAGAAAGGCACTGCTGGTTTCTCAGAATCACAGGGAAGCATCTCCTGCTTCCCTCCGAAGGGCTCTGTTCGCACGCAGAGCCATCGCCGCGTGCTCAGCTCACCAGAACTGATGGGAACTCCAGGACCGCATGGCACACACAAGAGCTCCCTGGTGAGTTTTGGGAGTGTTGTTGACGACAAGGATCTTTGCACACGCTGGAAAAGCAAGGCTAAGGCAGCCAGGCACAGAATAGGCCCTATGCAACTCCTTCCTTGCCATTAAGTTTAACTTTCTCTGTTTACTTTCTAATTTAATGTATTCTTTTGATCTCTTTCTCCCCCTTCTCTTGTCTTCTCTCAGTTTGCTGACACAGTAGAAACATGACAAGCTCAGACAAGCTAACCTACTTTTTCTTTTTCTCTTGTACATGTTAATGCTCCCACTCTTCCACCTAGCATATGAAAGCATATTGCAGGTATCATTATAATGATACTTCCAATCCCCTGTGAAGTAATTCCCCCAACTGACAGGTGAGGAAACTGAGATACACAGAGCTCGCTCTTAAATTACTCACCCCTCAAGCTTGCAGCACAAGTCAGTGACAAGTGCAAGCAGAACGGAGCAGACTGGAGTTTTTCTTGGTCCCAATCTATAGAAGATTATTATACCACTACTCAGCACAGGACTTACAAATGCCCCAATTTCTAAATCCAGTAGCAATAGCAAAACCTTATACACCCATGGCACAGACCTGCACATTCCTACGACTTAACTGCAACATGGAATCACTGGAACCCAAAGCAAGTGGTAAGTAACAAGATTTAACTATAAACTTTGAAATCAGGCCAGACTGGTTGAAGTTTCACTAAATTCAGTTATCCTGACCTAATTTAGTGCTTTCTGTGCTAGTGGCTTCCAGCTAAGCACCTGGAATTCTCATACGCTTGAACTCCAGAGCACTTAGCATTCCTCTGAAGTTTGACCTTCCCAGCTGGCTTTACTGCCCTGACTCACAGCAGTAACGTGATGCCAGGTATTCCTGGCTTAACCATTCTGAAGCAAGAGCCCTACACGTTCAAGGAAGGCAGTAACTTTGCTTTATGGGAAGCTCATGTTTTGGTGCAGCGCCCTAAAGTTGCCTCCCATCTTTGGGGGCTCTAATCCTCTCAAAACTCAACACCCAGCTTTAGTTGGGATTGCAGAATTCCAACCAGAGAGTCCAGAAAATCCTTCGCTAACCTGATCACCATAAGGGTCACCCCTGTCCCCCAAAGTTCAGAGGATCAAAGACCATGAACCACAGCCCAAGCAAGGTGGAAGGAGGGGAAGATCAGAACACATCCTAGTCCTCCACACGAATTCCCAGGACATGGGAGCAGGGTGAGGACCTTTGCAGCACAAGCATTCCCCAAATGACCACAGCACACGTTCAGCTTTTCTGTGGAGGGTCTGTAAGCAACACGTTTGTCTTATAGAAACCCTGTCCTATTGATGAGCTGCACGGTGCCAGGGAGGGGATGAGGAGAGAGACTGCAGCTACACGGGCAGCTCATGACAGCAAATATGACTCTTCCAGGAGAGCAGTATGAGGGATCGGGGCTTAATTGGTGTGTAGAGCTTAAACTCCCATGCTTACACATCATTTAAATTTTGTGTTACTGTCTACAAATAATGAACAGAAGAATAACCTAAACTTGCTCTCCAAATAATAAAATGTGAAATACAACACACACACACAAAAAAAAACCTACTGCAACACCAGTTTTCCACACAGAAATAAAGTCTTTGTCCCTCCACATTCTGCAACACAGATTTTAACAGATTAAAGCAACAGTGCTCAGATCCAAGACAATTCTAGGCCATCAAGGTGAGACTTTTGATGCAGGCTCATAAACTAGGGCACAAACGTAAATGTTTGAAAAGCCTAGCAAAATTTTAATATACATGCCAGTATGTGTGACCAAAGGGATTATCCCAGAATGGCTCACCTGATTAGCTATACAAATGCCTTTTTTTCTTTTTTTTTTCCTCCCCTTTTAATCCAAGACCATGCAGAATGCCAAATGGGAGAATGGGGCAGGGTATGTGCTGGAATGTCTGAGGGCTCCAGACTTGGGATTTATATTCCATGTTGAATTCATTGTTCCCTCTCCTACCCCCGCTGCCCTCTAAAAAATGCTGCAGCCATGACAGAAATAAATTAGCCTGAGGTACAGGTCACACCTTCAAGGGCAGTAAGCATTCCGGCTAAAATCAATAGAGAAGATGGGAGTCTCTAACAGCTGAAGCAGAAAGAATGACGCATTGATAGCTTTACATATACCCAAACAAAGGCACTTTGGAGCAGCCATAGTCCCGGCTGCCTTGGGAACACAAAGCTCGTTCTTTCAACCACCTGAACCCCAACAGCAACACAGAGGCGATTCAGAAAGGCACCTCTTTCTTGGGAGCATTTGCATGTGGAGGCAGAAGGTTCTGCTCGCCTGCCTCTCTGCCAGGGAAGGGGCTTCCATGGGCTCAATTCTGGGCCGGGTTTCAACTCCCACCGACTTTTACAGAGGTCAGAATCCACACCGAACTTCAGCTCAACTTCTGCAGCACTTCCCAGCAGCTCAGGTGGCAGAACTGAAATCTCAGATAAAAACTCCCCCACTTTGGTGAACATAGATATGAGACTAGGAGATCCTAATAGACCCTAATAGACACTGATACTGTGCATCGTATCATTTTCATTTGCCATCTTAAAGCAGTGGCTGGTTTATTCAGAATCACCTACATTCTTTGGGAACCTTAAAATACCTAAGTACCTTCAGTAGTTAGCAATCACAAACCTCCTGAAATAAGGCAATATGGGATTTATACAGATACTGGCCATTCAAAGATTCATCCAGAAGCCCAGTGCTCTCTAGAGATGCCTTTATGGTAAGTTAAGCACTAACTCTCCTTGATTTTCACTGGGAGCGAGGCATGTAACCTGCTCAGACACTTGGTGGGTCCCATGGGCTTCCTACCTGCATTTTCAGGCTTGTAAAAGCTTTATAGCCTGATTTAAGCGCCCACTGAATTTCTAAAAATAGGACTTAGGCTCCTCAGTCCCTGGGGAGGTTTGGAAATTGCTACCCAAGAGGCTTCTCAACAGACAGAGCTAAAAGCTTTTCTCCTCCTCTGTCCCTCCCCGTCTTCCCCAAAGACACTTTGGCCCAAATACACTACGATCTAAATCCAGGCAGACCCAGACTGTGCAAAGGTAGCAAGGCAATGCTCAGCTTTGCCAACCTTCTTTGTTTGAGTGCATTTTAAAACCTCCACGATATTACCATGTGTATTGTTCTCTGATCGCTGCACTCACACTTGCCAATGCTAAAACACACTGCACGTTTGAACTACATTTGTACTTACATTTATGGAGACTGCGAGCAATAGCGTAAACAGATTGCTTTCATTTCCAGTGCTACCTGTAAAAATAAACACGGGGAGGGGAGATTCATCATTAATAGCAATGCTGTACTACAGGACTGTCTTTGCTTACAGTCAGGGTCCTGTTTTATGGTCCAAACAAGCAACAACGCGGCAGGATCTGCAGCATCTGTCTTGCAGGACAAAATCAAAATAAAATCAACACCTCGAGGCAAAGCGTTACTCAGCGATCATCCTTGTCTCGCTGTCCTCTGCTCCGAAAGCCTTTCCATCTTTGTCTGCACCCTGGTGGCTTCAAAGAACCGCCCAGGAGAAAAAAGCCCTAAAGAAAGTCCGGACACCGAGTCTCTAAGCGTGACTTCCATAGGAGGAGACTAAGGGGGCAGGGTCAGACGTGGTGCCACTAGGGTGGTGGGGCTGTGAAAACTTCACTGGTTAAAAGGTTAAAAGCCTACTAAAAAAAAAAAAAATCATAGCGCTCTTAGCAAAGTGTTACCTGTAGACATGCAGCCTCCAGCAGACACCACAGGCAAGGGGCTTAGCCTTACTATCTTCCTATGAACCGGTATGGATGCTTTTAGCTCAAGCAGAAGCTTCCAGCTCCTCCATGGCTCACTCCCTGCAGCTACCTTCACCGTCTATCAGGGCACCAAAAGTCCTAAGAGAATGACACACTCAAGGTCTGCCAAGAACGGCCAAGATCACATGCCTCAAACCAAGCACCAAATAAAACAACCTACATGACTTGCCTTGATACCCCTTCCTTCTTCTCAAAGACCAAAGCACAGGCAATAATCCACATTGCTGTCCAAGATGCTCTAAAGCCCTGCCTGTGTTAGCACCTTTGGTCTGCACATCTACCCTAGACATGAAAAAGACATTTGCACGTTCAGATATATGCAGTGCCTTTACAGATGCACCCATTTGCAGCTGGCTTTCTAAAGCAGTGGCAGATACTTTCCTGGCTTGCTTTACTGAGTGCCTTAGGGTGCTTCAGATGGGCCTGACATCCAGATATTTAGAATGAGCTGAGCAATCACTGTCCTCGTATCAGGCCTTAGTACTAGTCTGTAAGCACTTTAAAAAAAAAAAAAAAAAAAAGGAAACTGCAGCAATTAAGTGCTTCAGAAACCTGACACCGTTGTGTTCAGGCTTGCCATGTCTGGGCCTGGAAAAGGCTCACAGAAAGGTAATGTGCTGCTCCACACCAGCAGGATATACCCCGTTCCTGCAGCCCTTGCTTTCTGTGCTCAGCTCTCACCTCGGCCTGTTGATTAAGGATGAATGCAAATGAACATGCCTCCATTTCCAAGAGGTTAACAGACTTATCAGCCAATATCTGTCTGATTCTCATCTGGTGAACTTTTAAAAAGGATATTGTACATCATCCTTAGATCTGGGCTGCACGGTTTAAGAGTTGCAACTTCTGCAAGCTAACAAATTACAATATCTTAGCTCTAGAAAGGAAAATGAAACAATCCAAAGATATTCACTGTCCATAATTATATTTTGCATGTGGATTCATACAAGACTGCAAGAACCTGGATAGCTGCAAATGAACAATAGCAAAGTGAAGGCCAGGCTGTTCCTTGTCTGATTGAGACTGATATTTTTGCCTGTTCTCCATCACCAAAACGACCTCTGCTAAACTGGTGGGCCCGAGATGTCCAAGACAGCATTCTGGATGTGCTTTTCTGTGATCAGTTTTCTTCAAAAAGTACCCAGAGAACCTTCCTGACAAACCCCCCAGCCATCCTGGCCTCTGGCAGCTAGGGACTGGAGGCAGCGCATGCACACGGGAGCAGAGCAGGCTACGGCCACACCGCGGCCGCGTTCATCTGCAGCAGAACCTCAGCAGCGCCCTACGGGCTGCTAAATCCAAGAGCAACAATAACCCCAAGGAACTCGCTCAGCTTCCTCTCAAAAGCTCTCTCTGACCACTAAGGGGATGAGGGTAAGGAAAGATCAGGCAGCTTTGGACTCCTGCTTGGCCTGGCAGCTCCCTGTGCCACCACGTAAATGCAGCAGGTATCTTGGGAGGGTTAACCAAGCACCAGCACAACCTGGTAACCACTTGTGCTCGTGCTCCGGCCTTGCCCCTTGCAAAGAAGGGATCCCCAGGTTTCCCTGCAGAGTTCTCACCTCCAAGCAGTGTGCCATAGCATAGCCTATTGCACTTGGCTTATGCACCCCTCATGATCCAACTCAATAACCAGGAGTAACCTGCTAACTTCTTCTACAGAGATCTTTGCACAGGGAATCAATTCCAAACTTAAAGCGGCCAAATAGCAAGTACAAAGGCTTTTTAAACATTGGAATTTTCCATTTGCATGTATATATTTCTTCAATTATCTCAAGCATTCATTTCATCTGAATAGTGAATGCTGCATATCCTTTTCATACTTAGGAAAATAAATGTTGAATTTTGATAAGCAAAATGATTTTGAAGGATATTTGAGAAGAAAATTTAACAACAGGAGCTACCAATTTTTTCTGACCTACTTCAGATAAACCTTAACTACAATCAGTTTCTAATTATTTGAGTCCATTTCACTTCTTATGCAGTGGTCATTCTTTTTCCTGACCATTTGGCCTAGGTTCAGAAAATTTTCCATTAGACAACACAAAGTATCAAAAGAAAAATTACTGTTTCCCCTTTCTAAGATTTGGAATGTTTCAAAACCCCTAGAGATAGTAGCTCTAAATACATTTTTAAAACAAAAAAGTAGAAAGCACTTACAATTTTTAAAGCGCACGAGTCTATTATATTAAAGCATGTTATCAAGTAAAATTGCTTTCTCTCACCCCTCTGCTAACAGCTTTGCAATTCATTTTCCACAAAGAGCTGCAGATGAATTAAAAGACAAAACATCTATGCTCCAACTGGAAATGATCACATGAACAAGCCACAAGATTTGCTTGATAAGAGAGTTTATTATTCAAGAACGAGTCTCATTTTCAGCTCTAAGGGAGAGGCGGGGAGAAAGGGGGGAATAGTCTTTTAAAACACACACGCACGCTGGAAGCGAGGGAATGCATTTATGGGCACCACTAAAAAGAAGAAAGGAAAAAGAAAACAACCCTCCGTACTACCAGCAGCTTCAGTTTTTAGAAACTCAAGTCAGCCTCCCCAAAATCAGGTTTGCCTTATCAGAGAAGCTGAACAACCAGAAAGCTCTTAAACTTTCTGAAAGTTTAATTCTGTAAAACACAAAGCGATAGAACAGGGCAGGAAAAAAAGTTCGCCAAAAGCAGCTGGAAAAGTTTGTTTCCCTGCACCCCCGGCCCCCTTTACTGACCTAAGAAGTCTTCGTTTCACAGGTAGCAAAGTTTCAGCCTTCTCCAGTGCACGAGTCACACTTGGGTGCAGGCACGCCGCGTTACGGGCAGCGCGCTAAGCATCAAAAGAAAATTGTTCCCAAGCTCCTGGGGACTCAGGAAGGGAAGAAAAATGCAGTCCGGGCAGGTACTGTTTCTTCGTGCAAAGTAAATCCAGTATTGTGGAATGAGTTCAAACATAGGGCTTGACAGGCAAAGCAGAAAAGCTTTTTCACTGAGCATGCTTAGTCCTGCACTGCCTGCACACTTAATGAACATTACTTCCTTCCCAGTGGTTACTCCTAGTAGAAATCCACACCCCCTACTCTTTCAGAAGTCAGGAATGCAGCTGAAACCAAAGTCCAGAAAACATGCCCGACACCCAGACAAGGCCCCACAGATCAATAAACTCAGGTTGTGACCCGCAGGTCAGTTTGTCAAACTGGACATCAGGCTGAGTTTTTTCTACACTTGGTAGAGTTTGCTTTATGCTTCAGCTAATGCTATTCACTCCCCAGAGAAAATAAAACTGCACCAGCTTTTAAAGAATGATTAAATGCTTGAATAACAGATGGGAATAGTTCAAATCTTGTCTTTCCAAACCTGCTTTAAAATGACGAAAGAGCTTGGTGTAAAGCAGCTTTTCGGACAAAATTAGGTCGTTAGATTCCTGAACAAAAGTTATTTGAATTTGTCATAGGTAAGGAATATCTGGTGACAAAAAAAAAAAAAAAAAGAAAGAAAGAAAAAACACTGCTATTTAAGGCCTAATTCTGTTCTGTCTGCAATCACGTGGAGTTTTGTCATTACCTTCAGTGGGAATAGTGCTGGGTTTTAGGTTACAAATGCTTTCAGGCGAGAGCTGTGTCTACTTCAGTGACCTGTACAGGACAGACTGGTTTTGGCACTTCAGTCTGCAGTTTCCAATATTGCTGTGTCTGAGTGCTTGAAGACTGGGCAGCAAAAACCCCCCTCCTTAAAATTCATAGAGTTGCTAAGGCAAAAATATTCTAAAAAGCTTTAAATACCATGCATGAAGTTTTGCATTATATTTTAAGCTTTTCAGTTGCTTTCCAATTTTTCCTTCAGTTTACACTTAACTCGTACATCTCAAATGTCCTCATTAGGACAAGAAATTTAGCCTTTGTTTAGTGCAACCTGCACTGGGCCTGAGAGCAGCGTCAAAGCTTTCCTTAAAACACCACATCATGTCAATTGTAATGAAGTAACAAGAGCTACAATATCGTGAGAACAGAGAGCACTTACCAGAATTAAAACTGGAGGGGCCAGAAGCACTCTAAGACCTCTAGGATAATGAATTATCACTCTGCATTTTAAAGCAAGTCAAAATCCTCTCCTGACCTCTGCATCTGAGTTGCTCCAGACTTCACCAGGCTGCAGGTCCTGATGTGAATAGGAAAGACCAAGAAATTAAAGCTCCAGATTCCAACTGGTCCAGACCTTTGAAATGTAGATCGTCTCAAGTTTTAGTAGCACACACTGGGGCTGTACATACATGGATATGTTTCAGAATCACTGTGGGTCTTTCAATCCTAACTGCAAACAAGCTTAAAAAAAAAAGTCGGTTCAACTGCCCACACATCCCAGCTCTTTCTGGCTTAATGCAAGATCACAAAAGGAAAAATGCCAAAACTTCCTGACAAGACAACCTGTGCTATATTTCTAGTCTGTTTAACTTGATGAGATATTGGAAAACCCCAGAGATTGTTCCCATAAACTTGGGGAAGCAGCTACACTCAGCTCATCAAACCCAAATGCCTCAACCCAAGTACTTTTCCCATTGGTATGCTCCCATTTCATATCACAAAGCTTATCTCCAGCCAGGAAAGTCCTTAGCAGGATAGTAAAAGTTGCTACTAAACTGTTTGAGTGTTGGTTTTTCCCCCACTTTTAAACGTACATCAGGACCATCTCTCAGACACTTCTCAGATGCCCAAGAGAAATAACCTTGCAGGGGTTCAGTAAGCTCTAGGTACAGAAAGCAGGTAGGGACGAATCCTTATTTGTCAGCAGCTGGAATTACCCTAAAGCACTGCCACTTCATGAACCTAAGGCTTAGGTTCACGCAGCAGGCAGCCGTGCTGATCTTGGGCCTTGTCTGGCTCCGCTACCCTTCTGCAGCACCACCAGATGCTGCACGTCAGCTGCTGCTCAGGCTCCAGCTGCTTATGCCAACTCGCACCAGATAAGGTGGGAGCCAAACCAATGGTGCTGAGGAACCTTAGGATCAGCACCACCGTGGCCGCACACCACGACTTGGGTCACCAAGGGATCTGCTGCAGGAAGCACCTCAGAGCTTCCAGCCCCAGCCACGTACTTTGTCCTAACAGAGCTCTGCGACGGCAGCGGCGGAGCCACACGAGCACCTCGAGGCTGCCGCACGCCCTGGGCCTGTTTTCTCCACGAGTGCCACGGCCCAGGAAGGCCGCGAGCACCACGGAGGCAGCGGCCTGCTGCGCCTCCCCTCGTGCCTCATCACCCAGGAGCAGTTGGCACCATGATTTATTTAGCACAGCGCTGGCCTAGCTCTCAGACAAGCCCTCTGTCCAAAGGGAAAGCATTCCACCTCCAAATTTCTTCCCAAGAGAAAAAAGAAATCACGTGGAACATTCAAATGCAGAAAACTATTCCCTCCTGGAAATTATTTGAAAACTACCCAAACTCCTATATCCCAATGGTATGACGGCTGTGTCTAGAGACAAGCATAGCTATGTATGTTCTGCCCTGTCACAGCTGACTGGTTTCTCTGATGGAAACTCAGACCAGCCCTATCTCTAGGGGCTCAGCTGCCCCTCAGTTGGCACTGTGGGGTGACACACCAGGTAGCAGCCCAAGGCCAAGGCTTTGGCAGGGCATCAATCCATGCCGGGGTGAAGGAGCGCTCCCGCCAGCGCGTGTTCAGCAAGGCCCAATAGGGAGCTATTGTTGCCAGTCTTAATGAGAACCAAATGGCTGCTCCTCCCAGAGCTAGCAACTCCAGCTGGGGCAGCTTTGCTTCTCTTTTCCCCCTAGCATGCACAAAATGTGGTTTTGCTCTCTTTCCTGACACCAGAAAAGCCTGGACCGCTTCCCACTGTACTGTGAGAGCTTGAAACTTGGCCATACTATTTACAGCATCTTCTTTGCCCGGAGGAATTGGAGCGGCATCGTGATTTTTCCACCATATGCAAGCAGCAGGCACCACTGCGGGTGCCAGCACTGCTCCACGGTGGCTCAGCCCTACCTGTCAATGCTTCCTCGTGGCCACTCCAAGTATTGCAGTGGAGGAGCGGATTTCCCAAGGGAAACTCTCTGCTGGCAGCCATCTTCCTCATGCTGCCTGCTCACATGCATCCATCCTCAAATCCGTAGGGAGAAAGGGCAAATTAAAGAAAGGGTTTAGAGGGTGGGCCTCCATTTCTGGTCCTCTTAGCGCTAACGCTAGCTTTTGGCTATAGCACATTTCTTCAAAAGGACTTAAATGACTCAGGAGCCTCAAACGTAGCAGGAATTGGGATTCCATGTTCCTTCTGGACCTTCAGAAGGGCCTGCTCTGCCTGCCAAGAACAGCCAGCCTTTATGTAGCTCATTTAACTGCCCTGCAGGAGAGAGCAGGCATTGGTGACAGGGTATATCTAACTTTTAGAGCCTTTCTGAGACTGCCTGCAAGGAAGTCAAGCCTTCCAGTCCAAGCTGCAGGAAACAGCAATTCCCAGCTATCTCTGTGCAGGCCCCAACCTGCTCTGTGGAGAAGGAGCTCTCTGTAGTGAGCAGGAGCTCCTGCCTATTGTACTGCACAACGGAGAAAGCACAGAAACCAACAAACAGAAGAAAAACAACAAAAAGAGCCACCAGATCAACGCTGCTCTGTAACAGAGCAGCAGTAGGGTGGTGTCAAGTATGTATTTCATAACACAACCACACTGGAAAGCTCTCAGACAACAGACACGGCGACCTCATTGGCAGAACGAGCATACATGGGTTTCCCAAGATGTTCCTTCGTTTCGCCTTTCCTTTGGCAAAGCTTAGTCCCACCTCGCAGTGAGAAAAACGTGACCCAGGAGACCCTATTCTGTCAGGCCCTGAGCCAGCAAGCGGGCAGCCCACACAGGTGGAAGACCTCAGCGTGGCTTTAGATAACTCTGTGTACACAAGCAGGCCCAGGAGAGGTGTCTCCAGGAGGGCATGGCAGGGACTGAGGGTACCAGATAACGGAGCGGCGGATGATGAAGGAGGAAGCTTCAGAGCTGCTATCAGAGCCAGCCTGTCCCAAAGGAAGGGCGATGCTCCGATTCTGTGATTTTTGCCAAATGAATGAAACTGTATAATTACGTACAAAGATTTGACCAAGTTCTCTACAATTCTCTTCAGGATATGTGAAAATCAGAGATAAAATTATTGCGTGGATTTTCTTGATAAAATACTGACTACTTCGCACATTTTCCAGAAAGCAGCCAACAATTTTGACATTAAAAGTTATTCTACAAGAAAGCCTGACTTTGAAGATGCTTTGATGGCTACTGAGAATCATACTGACTCCCCAGGTAACTCTTACTGCATCGCTCTGTCACTGGCTTCTGTGTAAATTTGGGCAAGACACTTCACATCTCTTACTAAAAGCAGTCAGAAGTTGTTAGATGAAATTATTACTGAGACTGCAGTGATAAATCTGCCACTGCTTTTCCAACGGCAAGGGGACTGACCGCATGCCTTCTTGCAGCGCAAACACTTCCAAGCAAGTGTTTCAAGTTAAGGGTTAGAGCGGATCAGAGCTACCTGCGAGAGACGACGAGCACGAGGCGGCCGGTCCTGCCGAGGTCGAAGCGCCCGGCCCCGCTGCGCGAGTCCATCCAGCTGCAGTTGGGCCGCTCGTATTTCACAGGAACTGGGAGGTGGCCTTCGCACACAATGACAACATTTGTTTTGCATTTCTCAAAAATTTGGACCATTTTCTCCTGACCTGTAGTTCTTCAGTTGCATACATTAGCTTAACTAGAATTTTTCAGAATCTGTTTGTGTGATAATAAATGACAGCAAGCATTTCCTGTGACAACCTGCAATGGTTTTTCTCCTCCAGGCAAAATAAAGTTGATTGTGGGGGGGAAAAACAACGAGCTGCAAAGCAACAGCTTTGTCTGAGCTCAAGGAACTCTCTTGTTCACAGGAGAGCAGCGACTCAAGGCTGGATGTTTTGTGTGCATTGGTATATACACTAATTCCCTGGAAGCTGCTGCAATGCAATGCTTCTGAAGGAGCTGTGCTACATCTTATCTGCCAAGTCTTATCTAAAAAACATCTAAATGCAGTGAGACATGATACTTCAAATCTGTCTCCCTTAATCAGGATTTGTTATTCATTTCTGATATAAATGCAATTTAGAGTTTTAATTCTGATCAATATAAGGAATAGCCATTTTATCTTATTGAGTAGGTTGAGTGTCTTTTTGCACATGTAAAAGGGCTCCCCATCTTTAACGTCTCTATATATTCATGGGTTTGCTGGTAGTTAATCCCATAAAGACAGCAGCCTGATAAAGATGACTCAGCTGAGCAAGGCATAACGCAGTGAATATCAACATCCAAGCACAAGGTAAGAGCAAATAACCACCATTAGCTTTGCAACGAATAGGACAAAACACAGAAATTCTTGAGGCAGCAGAGCATCACAGGAATGAGACCATATCTTAGAATCTAACAGTATTTCCTAAGATCCAGAAAACAGCTGGTGTCTGTTTTCCTGGTGTCCACAACCCAACAACCTTAGCAAAAACAGAACATTTATCTGAAGGGTAACTGTGCCCTTCCTCTGTGCCCTCCCCAACATAAGCCACAACTAGAACCTCAGTCTACCAGTTCCCAATAAAACACTCTAGACGGACCCTCTCCAGGAGCTGAAGGCACATGCCAGCTTTGTATCTTGTCCATAAACATCGTGGAGCAAAATGACACCTATCTGTGTGCAAAAAACCACAGCCAAGACAGTAAAGAACAAGGCAATATATCCATCTCCCCAGCTAAAAACCAGTACAGTCTGCCTTAAATTTCAGCTCCAAGTGCTTCTCACAGGATACACATCATCCTCATGAAACAAATTGATGTATTTCATTTTTTCCACTTCAAGTTGCTGGTGAGTTCAGCTTTGGCACTCCAACAAAAAGAGTCTTCACTGCCAGCATGCACAGTGCTCTGGAATGGGAGCGGGGTGAAAGGAGTGGAAAGTCATTTACAAAGCAAATTGTGCAGCAGCAAGGGAATTACTGGGTTTAATTCTGGATTATATATAGCATTTCTTTATGTAACATGGTGTTTAACTCACTACAGTTTGTGATGGAGAGGGGAAGATGCTGAATCTTTCTCACATTTTCATCAGTATCTCCAACAGCACCATATCAACATTTGATTTTTTAAGAATTCGCTATATTTACCCCAAATCTATGGCGTTAACAGGTGGCCTCTATGAACGTCCCTGTTTTGCTGAAGGTTCCATAGTACTTTGCAAAGGCACCGACCAGTATGAACAGCAAATAGACTTCCCCTGAGGAGCATCTGTGAGGAGCATCTAGGATTATTCAGGAGCAAAACCTGAAACACTTTTTCCTCCTAAAATAGCCAAGAGCTTGGCAGCTAAGGCACTCAATTGAGAAAGCATCATTCTTTATCCTCCCATCTGAAAGACCTTCTCATAAAAACATGATTAAAACTGACACTGAAAAGTTTGATTTGGAACTTACTGACACTTCCCTACCAAAATCTATGCAATCAGCAATTGCCAGGCAGCTTTACTTCGCACTGCTTTTGCTTCAAACTTTCACCTGAAATCATCTGCCCTTTTCTCCTCAGATACATGTTCCCTTCCCTTTCAGACCCCTGCCTGATAACCGAGCCCTTCCAAGATTTCTCCTTGCTTCTTAATACTTCCTTCATCCTTCCTTTGGCTGTTGGCTAACTTCTCTGAGCTTATCCTACTTAAATACACCGCAATGTACAAGCGAGTGTCATGGTATGTTCATCTTATTTCCCATGTTTTTGAAAGTATTCTGCCTGCAAATACCATTGCCTGTTTATGTGGCTGTCACCACTGTTTTCACTTGGCACTGTACCACTGCACATAACACTTTATTTTGATTAGTCTCTTCAGTGATTTAGTAGGTTTTGCCTGTATAGGTAAAATCACATATCCCCACATCTCTCCAGACTTTAAAGGGATGAGAGAAGTAAAAGCCTTTCATTTGCTACAGAGGCAAAAGCAATAAATACATATATATATGCATATAATACATATATATATATGCAGTAAGCTTTCATGCAAGCAGGATTTGGCCTTGTGTTTACTTGGAAACCACTTTAAAATGTGCCTCTCCCATAAATATATAACTGTAAAAAAGTCAGCATGACTAAACCCTTGGTATTGAGTGCTACACCTAGTGGCAAGTTCCTGCAGAATTCCTTGCTTTCTTGACATTTAAACAAATAATTACATAAAAAGTGAGGCTTAGAAAAACAGGTCATAATACTAAGAGCAGGAGAGGGAAAGAAGACTCCAGAATGCTCCACATACTTAGGCAGGAGGGCTATTCTTCTATCAGCAATGCAAGAAATATATGCAATAAAGCTCTAATCATTAATGCAGTATGCCTATGAACGTTTAAATGCAGTGTCTTTAATACAAATATTCATCATATGTGTTTGAAAGCACAGCAGGTTTACTTCTCCAGAGCCTGGTTTTATCTTACATTAAATAGTCATGCGACAAAACCTGAAGTCCTCAGAACAGCGACTGCCACCTGCAACCTCCTCGCCAGGGCAGTGTCATAGCACTCAAGAGTCACGTCCCCTCTCTCTAGATTAGCGAACTTCAAAATCACTTTTGCAGAATATAACACCTTCCGCAGCCTCAGCACTGAGTCAGTTTAACCCCAAATAAACATAAGTGGGGCGGGGGGTGGGGGGAGGAAGAATTTCAGGGAAAACCTTTACCTTTTTCTATTAGCAGCTTGCTGGCTTTCTCTTTGAGGCTTTCAGGGGAAATAATTCACTCCTAAAGGAGTTTTCTTCACCTGAAACCCTCCCTATGTGCTGCAAGATCAGTATCCACATGCCTGAGGCAGAATACAAGGATGCTTCTTAGGGTACAACACTGCTTTTGCCTCCAAGCTGCATCGGCAATTTGCAGGTCTAGGAGTGCTCCCCAAGCCTCCCTTAAAGCCTTCCCTAAACACTTGGCACCTCTGTTCTGGTACCCAAAGCAGGTGGAGAGCCAAGGCTGGGGGTCCTGGGGCTCTGAGCCTGGCTGCCTGCCCCTCGCCAGGGCCAGCGGAGCACAGATGTGGAAATGTCACCGCTCGGAGCGTGGTGGCATTTCAGAGCCGGCCACCAGGACTCGCCGGGTCCCTGGAGCGGCTCCGAGTTCCATCCGTACCACAGGGCCGAGGTAGAGGAGCAGGCAGACAGCTGGGAGCCTTCACGGCGAGACTTCCCCAAGCTATTGCACTCCCACGGAGAGCTTGCCGCGGTGCGCCCAAGGTTACGGGATGATATTGATGGAAGAAATGACAGCATAAATCAGGAGTCCCCCCTTGGAGCAGCGCGCGCTGCAGAGCGAGCTCTGTCGCGCACAGCAGCACACGCGGGCAGGACAGGACACGGGGGAAGGAGGCAGAGGGCACAGAGTGCTCTCCTTTCTCCCTCTTTTTCCTTCCAAAACACAGAGTTATTGCTGGAAAACTCAGCGAGACAGCCCCAGCACTGCTGCACGGCTAGCACTGATCACTTGCCAGCTGGAAGGAGACAGGTTTCAGGGGTCAAAACTCTTCAGTAACACTCCTGCTTCCAGATCATATCTCCCAAGATGCACAAATACCATCCTGCTCACTGTGGGCATCATTTCCCTTTTATGTTTCTATTTTCAAATTACTAAGTAATATGAATGCTTTTAACAGCCATTTCAACATGCTTGATGTGCTTCAGTTTCTAAAGCGATCTTCTAATAACCCAGGCTTATCTAAATCATTTATTGCTGGGGTCGGTAACAATTAGAGGTTAGGAGGTTAAATATTGGATCACAGAGGAAACAACTGTCTGCTTGGTGTCTGATATGAAACGAGCTCGCAGGCCTCAGCGTACCCAAAGGGTACCTGCTGCTTAGGGTTGTGAACACCCTGGTTTCAGGTGTCCAGAGGAACCGATGCCGCAGAGGCCATGAGGCTCAGGGACTTTGCTGTCTGGATACGGCCTTTGGTATGAGCAGGAGAAAGGCAGCAGAGATGGTGACAACCTGTTTAACAAAGCAATGAGAACAGGGAAGTGTCCAAAGGCTCTTTTGGAGCCTGGCCCTGTTCCCAGCAATGGGCAGCAGCAGAACACGAGCGCTGACCTTTCCACAGCCTGGGGACATGGGCACAGCGCAGGTGGCTCCTGCATCGCGGCTCCTTTGGGGCCATTAAAGCCCTTGAACCTGAAACGCTCGGAGGCCGCAGCCACTTGAGTTACAGGCACTGCCAGCTAACCCACAAAATGCCATCATTCCTTAGCCTGACCAGCCAAAGGCAAATACTCTTCATTTCTTAGCTGCAGCATTTCTTTTCCTTATTGATAAAGAGATTAGAGAGATTTAAACAAACCTTTTTCTTAACCTTGTGCTCACATAGTTTAAGAATCAGAGGAAGATTTAGTGCCAACATCACCCTGACTCAACCCTCAACCCAACTTGCAGACATGCTGCATATGAACGAGACCAGAAGTCATTTGTGATACCAGCACCAGAGACATTTAGACAGCTGACACTTTACCATACTTAGGAATACACAATCATCACTTCAGGCAGTCATGCTTTTCAGGCAATAAACCATGATTTGCCTTGTCCTTCACCTGCAACAGTCATTTAATCCACTTCTCTCAATTCAGCCAGCATCCTCTAAAAAGAAGAGCTAGAAACGCAGGTAATTAATTAAGAATAGAGCTTGAACTCGTATTCGAGAGGGAAAGTAATCCTAAGTAGTTATACAGTACCACTTTAAATTAGAAGTTTCTGAACTGCATACACTACAGTGCTGGGAAAAAACCATCCTCCTGCAGCAGCGTCCTGGGACAGCAAACATTGCCCACGTACACCACACACATTGTGCAACGGGAGTGAGATGAAGCACTCCCGACTCAAAGACTCCAGGGAGACAGTGACTCCCACAGCGTTATTTCAACCATATTTTTATACCTTTCTGTCCTCTGCTGCGCTGTCAGCAGGCGCAGGCACTGCAAGCCCTTCAGAGCAGCAGCTTTAAGCACAGCTGTACAGTCTGCAACCACTCTGCGTGCAGCCGTCCCCGTATTTCTGCTCTTCCCCCATTAGCAGCACCATTACCCAGGCTTTCCTATTGTCTGGGAGTCACTTGTCCCATTAGTTTGGTAACAGGAAACAGACTGTACTAGGGTACCTTCCCTGACACCATTAACACCCACCCCTTCTCCTGTCTCCTGAAAGGAACGGCAGAACAAAGCCCCAAATATAAAACTAAATAAAAATGTATCTGGGGTTCTGATCTGCCTGGGCAGTGTGCAAGCCAGACCAGCCAAATGATCTGCAGAAAAAATATATTAAATATAGTGTGCGTGTGTGTGTATGTGCAGCTTTTATTTAACAGGTAGTTCATTAATATTTATACAAACCTATACACCTCTTTCCTAAAGCTGGGCAAGTCAGCACATTTTTCCACCGCAGACTGCAGCCCTTTTCTCCCTGCAGACTTTATCCCAATAAAGCCCCCGAAGTTCCCATCGGGGCTCGCTATTGTTCCCTTCCCGAGGAATTCTCCGGCGCCTCCATCCCGCCGCACCGCGTGGCACAATAAGAGCCCTTTCATGTTCAAGACTCGGAGCCGTTGCTGTGGCAACTCGCCCGGCCTCGCCGCGTATCCAAATAAATAGTTCAAATTAAAAAATAAAATGAGAAACCCGGTGGGTCTGAACTGCAATCTTATCTTGAGGGTGATGGCTTCAAGGGATATTAAGAAGCAAAATAATAACCCAGATCAGTCACCCCAAAGTGCTGATTTTTCAAGACAGAAGGACGTTTGTGCTGTTCCAACAAGTATTTGGCTGAAACGGGAGCACAAAGAGAGCAAAGACGCAATGCAGAGCACTAGTAGCCAGTGGCATAAAAATCATGGTGTGGAATTTTGAAGGGCTCCCAGATAGATCTCGGTGCCCCTTGTTGCAAGCGGAGCCTCGGGATGGCCACGGCATGGAAAGCTACGCCAGGATTTTACCTAGCAGGCAGTAAGCAGCACAAAGTGCCATTAATTGCTACCTTGCAGGAACCCTTGCTGTAGTGAAAAAAAATGCCTTTTTTTTTTTTTTCTCCTACTCTGGCTCTACGTGCTCAGACAAGCCACCGCTTGAGGCCCCCGCGTCTCTGCTATTATCAGTTAAGTCACGTCTAGTGCCAGGCAAAAGGTCATTTCAGGGCAGGCGGGAGATGAAAGGAAGGGGTAATGTATGTGAGAATGCCGGCCCTGGCGGCGGGGGGAGGAAGGGAGGAAGGAAAAAGCAGCAGAGAAGAGGAAGAGAAGGAGAGCAAGAGGGAGGGCGAGCACGAGAGGATGATATCACACTCCAAACAGCAACGCTCGCGGTGCCAAGGAACAAATAAAAGACCAAACCACGGCACCTCGGGTGACACGCTGTATGAACTTGTTTCCTCATCAAATAAAAAGGCTGCCACATTTTCCAAGGTCATCTTTTTAATTCATTCCTTCAATGAGGCTTTTCCCCCCTCCTTTTTTTGCCTCTTTTTTTTTTTTTTTTTTTTCTCCCTCCTAACCTTAACTGCTGAGAAAGGCAAATGTTCAAGAGAGAAGGAGCCTCCATTGTGCGGGCTGCCTGCCTCAGCCTCCTTTGTCTGAGAATTACCAAGGAGAAGTATGGGCTCCATTTTATCCTTCTTATGCATCACAAAAAAAAAAAAAATCAATTTTGCATTTAGTGGCAAAAAATGGAACACCGCGATGCTCCAGCAGACAGCCCAGCCCTTCTCCATGCGCCTCTTTTCGCGTCTCCCCCCTCCACGCGGCATTAGGCGGGTAAGGTTTTCGGCTAAGCCCATCAGTCATTGCTGAATCCAGTCCAAGGCTCCCCCTCCACCTCCCCCTGCGCTCGGCTCCAGCTCTCCCTGTCTAACAAATCATTTTTGTAGGACCAGCGGCTGCCTCACGCAGGGGCTGCGCACACGGCCCCGGCGCAGCCGACGGGCTGGCAGGGCAGGAAGAGCTTGGCTGGACTTGTTCCCTTTGGGCTCCTTCCTTTGTGCCGACGCTCCCGTTCCGGGATGCCCTTCCAGACTCAAGCTGACCACGCTGCTTCTGCGGCCTCCGGAGAATTCCAGAGCCCTCCTTGGACCAGCACGTGGCCGCGCGGTCGGTCTGCACAGCCCCTCACGTGCCACCTCGGTCACGGGCTCTGCAAGTCTCCCCATCCATCGGGGTCTCCTGGAAAACCTCGCTGGTGGCCCCGAGCCCGCACCTCGCGGCGGAGAGCGGAGCTGGATGCTGGGGACCCGTGGAAGAGCACGGCTCAACCTAGCAGGCAAGGCCCAACCAAAGCAAAAACACGCAGGCAGGCTCAGAGGGGTAAGAAAGAAGGTAAATATCATCAGTCTTCAAAAACCAGTTGTCAGAAATGCCACCAGGGGAAGACAAAATTAAAATCCCAAACTGTAGTTCAGTCCAAGTTGGTTTCCTGAGACCTGGCTCTATTTATGCAAGAGCCAGACTAAGGGCAATGTAATTCAGCCCCCTCCGTGGTCACCACCAACGGTCCTTGGAGCTTCCAAGAAGAGCTTCAAAGAGCAGACAGAAGCAAAGCAAGAGTTAATACTACAGCACTAATTACAAATACCCAGAAAGCTACTGCAGAAAGGGCTAGACTGATCACCCTTTCAAGTAAGAGTGTTTATTATCAGTAGGGGCAGCTCTGGAGTTGATTACCAATGGATTCGGTAGGATCTCCAACAGGACTCCAAGCATAAAGCAGAGAAGCACCAGCCAAGGGGACCACTCAAGACCTGTGATCCTAAACAGGGGTATGGACTGCAAAACATCTCCCTAACCTTAAATTATGAGGCAGTTTTCAACTCCCCTTCTACAGAGGTGGCACGCTTGGGCACAGACAGCCCATGTGCCCGTAGTCACAGGCCATCCCGGAGGGGCTCTCATTAGGAAGTCACCGTTTTCCTCTCAGATGAATAACTGAACGAAGCACGTGGCCCTAGCACAGTATTCCTTGGCCGTGGCTCGCAGGGAGTGACTGTCACACTTTTGAAATACTAATAGCAAAGAACTCTTAATAAAGTTAAAAACATAAACGTACTTCTATCAGCCTCAGATTCCTCCTCCCCGCTTCCTGAAAACTAGTCCAAAAGCCTCTGCAAGCAGATTCCAAGATAGCTTCCTGCAATATGACTGGAGGCACAGGCCATCAGCACCTGAATATTACTTTGTTGTTAGGGACTAGCCATATGTTTCCTATTTAAAAAGTTACTTATATCACAGGAAGCCACTTTTTTTCTAGCAACAATAGGCCAGATTCTTGTAACCATTTCACCCACAGAGGGAAAAAGGAGGATTAACCACCAACTAGAGCCGCTTTCTAACCACGTTTATTTGAACGCCACTGACAACATCCTGAGCGTATTTCAGACTGGGAGACGGCTGCACCGCTTCTGCCCCCAACCTTGGCCCTGACGCTGCTTTCCAGGACAGGCAGCGTCTCCCAGTGCCCCCTGCCAAGCTCCGAGATGGAAAACAGGGAGCCCTGCGGGAACAGGGGCGAGCAGCATTGGAATCACAGCCCGGAGACTCCATGGTATCCTATTTCTGGAACCTAAAGCATTTGGGTTTTCAACTACAATATTTAGTGTTTGATTTCTAGCAGGAATTAAAAAAATTTCTTCCTCAGAAGGGCTTCTGGAAAAGCTCCACATCCCATTCCTCCTTTGCCAGCTGGCCAAGCATTCAAGTATGGCACTAGGCAGCAGTTGCTCGCGGGTATTTATTTCCCTTAGCTATGGGGGTAGACATTTGCTATTTCTCTTGACAGAAATTGAAGGTGTAAAAAGTGTGGGTTTGGGGGAATTTTTTGTTTGTTTTCTTTTAAGTGAAAAAGCTAAGGAAAGTTTTCCAAAGCACGAGGTCCAATCTTTCAGGTACATTTTCTATCCGCTTTATAAGAAAGTGATCCAAGTCTCCAACTCTGCTTTGTTAGAAACAAACATTTCACCTTTCGGTTAAACCCAGGAGTTTTCAATCACCCCAGTCAAGAAATTTGCAGTGAGCTGCAGAGTACTACAGCTGAACTATCATCAAATTGAGGTTGTCACAACACATACTGGAATTTGAGTTAAAGTATTTTTGGAAAAAGTAAATACATGACAATCTCTGCCTTGTTCTAAACATGAGCATTGTAGATTTCATATCCCAAGCTAAATTCCCCCCTCTGAAGAGGGGCATCCTGCTCTTCCCATAAGACTGGCACACGGGGTATATCCTTGCCTCACACTGATTCCAGCCTGTCCCTCAATTTTGCATGAGGGCAGAATCAGACACAGGACCCCCTTTGCTTTGGCACTTTGGCCACATATCTCTCAAGATTACTTTGTGTTTCCAGTACTAGATGAAGCCACACAACTCCCAAATGCGCAACAATTAGCAAAAAAAACCACTCGGGGTTAAAAAAAAAAAAATTATTCTGCCAAATAGATATTTTGGACAGAGATTCTGGTTGGCTCTGGGTTTGCATGCAGTGGTTCACATTGCCACGTGCACCAGCAGCAGTACCGGGACACGATGGGAGCGCAGCCACGGCCCGGGAAGGCAGCGCTCCCTCGCTCCCGCTATTGTCTCGCGGCCTCTGGGAGCTCTGCCTGCATCTGGCAGAAAAGTTGATCAACTTGGGGTAGCTAATCAGGCCGCGGCAATTTCCGGCCCTTTCTTTCCCAGATTCCACAGATCAAAGTTCAAGTCCTAGAATTATTATTCCCCGAACGCTTAATGAGCTCCAACCGAGGGACACCAAAGGCAAAGCTAAAACATTGACCGTGCACTTCACTGAGTTTGGCCAATGCTGTTAAAAACAAGAGGGTGGGATCCATAGCATGCAAAATCACAATATACAGATTTGTATTTTAATCCAATTAAGATTCCTGCGCTTGAGCGGGAGCAGCCAAGTGCTTCAGACACTTCGTAAAGGGATGTCTGCTTTCCCCACATTAAAATATTGTGAAGGTAAAATTGGCCTTGTCGTCAATCATTTCTAAAGAACTCTTCTGGGAGAATGGCAGAGCCCCACAAGCACAAAAGCTTCCTTGAAGACTGAAGTTCAGGATGTTGAAATGCAAAAGTCAGATTTTGCCAGGAGGCACGATTTCTGAAGCCAGATGATTCCACCTCAGATTAAGTTATTGAAGATCTTTGCATGCAGAAACATTTCTTTGTTCTGGCAAGCGCTCCCCACGTTTCCTATTCACAAACCTGACCCCTTGGAAAGGCAGCCAAGATTCTTTCGCATTATCAGGTCAGAATGTTCAGGGCCCAATTATTTTAATAGTTATAAAAAAAAAAAAAAAAGAAAAAAGAAAAAAAAAGAAAAGAAAAAAGGCCTGACAATGGTTCACTACACCAGTGAGAAGAGTATTCAGAGATTTAAGTCACTAACATCTGGCATGTTCTTTCGAGAAGACTAAACACATGGAGAGTCTTGCTTCAAAAGTCAATGGAATGGAATGATAATTGCTCATTAGAATGCCTCCTCCACAGGTTATTTTTAACTTTCCCTCCTCTTTCTAATCATGGTGCAGGCATCAGATGAGACTGAAAGGGTCAGTGCAGAGGTTTCTCCTCTCCAAAAGCACACTTACAACAAAGCCTTTCTATGAAGCTCAGGATTCACATGCCACACTAATGGCACCTGTTTTGTTTTTAAGCTACATGTAAGACCCCAAGCTAAATGCCAGATCCAAAATGCTCCCCAAGTTCACTGCTCTCACCAAGAATCCAGATCATGAGGGCAAAGATACTTCAGTATAAATCCATGAGCTTTCTTTTACCTAAGACAGAGACCATCCCTTTCCTCCAGGCACAAGGAAGCACGCACGGGAAGAATCTAGGATGTTCACATGCAAATGCATTAGGAGACATAAGGCATGGAAAACGAAGGCAGAGGCTAAATATCCTGAATTTCCGCTGTTATTTCTCCCCTTTTTTTCCACCATCAGGGCTATAGATTCTCTGCTTTCACAAAATCAGTGATATCAGAGCCTACACACGAGTAGGTAGCAAAGAGAGACCAAACCCATCGGGACCTCATGCTGCTCTTGAAAGGAGGGCCTGTATTATCCTAGCTTGGCAGGGATGCCTTTCCATCCCTAACTGTATCTGCTCAGGCTTTCTGGCAGGGGAATGCCAAGACCGCCCAGCTCAGCCCTGGCTTCATGTGTTCATTTCTTTTTGCTGAACCCTTCCCCATAGCATCCAAGCCTTTGTATGGGACAAAACCTACTTGCATGGGTCACCCCACTTCCTCCCTAACCTGTTACGTACAGGTTTTTTTCCTCTTCTTAATGGGGGTTCAGTTTTTAGGAAAAAAGAGAAATTCTTTGTGGTATAACATCAAAGACTGCGCATGAGGAATCTTGTTCTGAGGCCTCTCACCAGGAAAAGCCAAATGAATGAAAAGCTCACATCAGACAGCAAAAGCACTGGACCACAAGGAAAGCCTAAATCCAACAGTTTAGGGCCAAGACTCAGGAGGCTGTGTCCTTATTTAATGCCTTCTAAAACAGTATAAAACCATTTGGAAAGGAACCAAAGAACATGCTCATAATGGGCTCCAATTTGTTTGTTTATCTGTCTGTTTTTAATGAAGGAACCACAGAGCCTACTGGTGAATATTTGCGTTTCATTTTTGTCATTGTCCCAGCCATTCTCCACGAGTCCTGGGACCACATCAAACAGCTGCCAGAACTCACTAGGAATGGGCCTTAAAACCCGTTTTAAGGGAGCAGCGAGCCCTGGGAGAAGCCAGCGGCCGGCCTGGACGCTCCTCTCAGCGGCTGGCACAGCCACACGAGCATCCCGCACCCCTCCTGCACCTACTGTCCCCTGGCCACCTCGCAGCACCAGCACAGGCGGCAGAATAGGGCAGGCACAGAGGGTTTCCAGCCTCCATCGCTCCGGGAAGCTGCCCCGGAGCCCGCGCAGCAGCAGCGGATCTGGGGATGTGGGAAACGCTCTGCTCCAGCTGGCCCACGGCTGCAAGGAAATCCCTGTGCAAAGAGAAGCCCGTGATCTGGAGGCGCAGGTCTGCGGCTCCCAGGACCAATTCAGACCCGAGCCATCCCAGCCGGCACATCCAGACTGCACTCGCGTTGCAGCTTGCGGTTCACACTCGTTAAATACACTTGCTCCTTCCAGGAACTTGCTCCTTATTAGCACCGGCGTTTGTTGAACACAGAACACATCCCTTACATAAAACAGGGCGGCAAGCTGGCCCCAAGTGCCCACCAGGAATTAACCCACTCTTCTGGGTCAAGTTTTCCTGCAAGGCCAAGCTGGCTTTCTGCAGCCACATGCACAGTGCAACACTGACCTCATGTGGCTAGCCCTCCCTCAGCCACGAGCCAGAGCAGCAAGCAGGCTCTTCCCTTCCACCCTAGCCGGGTATTATTTAGATTCCCGTGCAAAAGGCCCTGAAAAGCTCCCCCTGTGCACTTCTTCCCTTGCCTTGTCTTCCGTGGGGGTCTCAGCGCAGTGACACCAAGGAAAACTTGCATTTGCTCAACTTCTGATCTGGCACTTCTCCCAGCAGAAAACCTACCCTTAGGAGATAACACTAGTCCTTGACACAGGGACAGAGCCACATACTTCTGCACAGAAAAAGCCTGCGCTGTTCATAGCCCTTGTCAAGTCACCTGCAGACAGCTGCATTCCACCCATACTTCAGTGGCACCGGTAAAGTGATTTCTGTGGGGATTTTTCTTCTTCTCTCCTGGCTCCCTAAATGGAAACAGCAACGGCATCTTGCCCGTGTCAGAGGGGGGCTAAGGCAGGCTGGAATGCAGACACACTCCCACGCAAACTCAGGTGCTTTCAGAAGAGCACCATGGTAGTGAATTTCAGACCCTGCACCCTTCGTGAAAACCCCCTCAGCCGCATTCAGGGCAGTATCTCCCTGAGTTTATCACACAAACTTGTTCCTCCAGAGCTCTGTTTGCAGCTGCTACTGCCACAGAGAGTCAGGAGGAGGCACAAACCCACGGAACACCCCATCCAACAGCACCCCAGACTCGTGCCTTGGCTGCCTGCGGTGAACAGGGCCCTGGGCTACCGCAGGTCCCCAGGGCCTTTCTCCCTGCTCCTCACCACTTGCATCATGCCGACACCCTTCAAACAAGGTACGAGCAGGCTTTTATATTGACCAGCAAGGGGACGTCCCTGCCAGAGGCCAGCCAAGGCACGCGGGCCCTGCTTGGTTGCCCCTCGGCGAGCACAGGGGAAGGCCGCACGTCTGCCGTGCCAGCAGGAACAGGGAACCAAGGCCACTGTCCCTGCCATGAGCAGCTAATTGGGGGTTCTACCCCTTTGCAGGGCAGTGGCCCCTGCTGAGCTGAGAACCACCAACCTACATTCCTCCTCCCCACCACCCCCAGCCTGCCCCTCATCCTGAACGCTGGGTTGTAAATGATGCATAACCCTTCCGGGCCTTCTGCCCACGCAGGGAAACTTTCCCGCATCGAGGGAATTCAAAACTAGGTTAAACATACTTGTCACTCCACTAAGTTCCTTAAAGCAGATGCGAAACACTTTTTTTGGTCACTTCTCATTAGAGCTTGGCGACAAGATTTCCTGCACGGGCTGCAGGTGTTAGCACACTGCTGAATCACAGCCGAGACGCGCTCGGCAGCTCACGTGTGCTTGTCTTGTTCTCCATCAGCAACGCCAGAATTGATTACACCAAAGCCATAATGATATACAATGTCAGTATACCTGATGCGCACAATAATCCACCCAAAAACTGGATCCTTAACTGGGCAGACTGTGGCTCCATCACTCCAAGGAAAGCTGGACAGCAATACTGATCCTCACATGGGAAGTGTCCCAAAGCACAAAAGGTCACATTAACTCCTGGGGCATCTTCTCTACCGCTTCCACTTTATATAAAGACAAGGTAGACCCGTCCGGATTCTTTCTAAAGCCCTATTCTCAACACATGGTATACATGCCGTTGATATACAATTAGCTGCATGTGTGCAGCGATGGAGACACTGGCAGAAGAAATGTATGTCTAAAGGAAAAGAAAAGCAAAGAGACATGCCGTGAAATGTTATCATTAGGGAGTCATAATTTCCTTCCTGTAGTCATACAACAGCTGTCACTAACATCTTGAACACAGACCATGTATTAGAATACCATAGCAAATGCCTTTTCAGGCAAAAGAAAGAGAGGGCATGTTAACTGGGTGAATAGCAGGAAGAATATTTTGACAGCTTGAATGCATTAACCTCCCCGTCGAACGCCCACAACCTTTGCCAGAACTTGGTTTGGGAGATACCTTCCAAGTGCCTGGCGAGAGAGGGGGATCAGCAGCACAGGCACATGCAGAGGCTCGGGCAAAGTGCAGGCTTTATGCTTTTAGGGGCCAAAATGCATGCCTGAAATGGTGGCTGAATATCCTACCTCAGGAATACAGGGAATGAAAAGGCAGGTCAGCTGTATGTGAGGGGATATATCCTGCTCAAGCCTTGTCTCCAGGAGGAAGGGAGCTTAACTCCTTCTAGCCAAGGCTTTGCTAAGCAACACAGAAGTCCCACCAAATGCGCTATGGTCTCGGTTTCGAGAAGTAATTCAGCCTAAATAACTAGACTCCTCATGGTCTCTTGTCTCAATCTGGTAACTTCTGAGAAATCCACACACCACTCTCCAGTAGGAACCCATCTTTCCTTAACAATATCTCAGACAGGACATTTTAAGAATGCGTTTTTCTTACCTGGATGAGCTCTCCAGAAGTTGCTATGAGGGGGACATGGAAAGACCTTGAACATTTGGCACAAACAGTTTATCCAAGGCAGACATTACCAAAGCTTTCTCTGCTACTGTTCCAGGAACCGTGGTTCTCATTACAAGGCAGGCAGCAACAGCTCCATCTCAGGCAGAAGATAATTAATCAGCACCCAGAGCTGTTTAGCAAATACAAAGCCTGGTTAAAATAAACCAAACTGAGAGAGAGGAAAAAAAAATATGACAGAGCTGTTGGCACTTGCCAACTCCTCTTGATTAAACTTATTTTCACCTCCAGGTGCATCCACAGGATGAGTTTTGTTAATTAAACCTGCCAGTCAACTCATTATGCATTCAATTAAGAAGCCTGATGCCTTGATTTTATGCAGCTGGCAGGCTGCAATGGTGACAGACTCACAGGTCTATGTTGTTATGCCTCTTAAGTTCTAATAGGGCCGGGAGAAGAGAAACTCCAAAATAGAGCGGAGCGCGAGGGTTGCTAATTGGACAGCGTCTTGGTGCCTTTTAGAGGAGTGGGAGCCCCCGAACGGAGAGCAGGGATGCTGCCCAGGTTGTGTGGAGTGAAACTCCACACACACAGCGGAGGAGTGCGCTCACCTCGTTGGGAAGCCTGTAAGGACGCTCCGAATATTCATGATGGACTCTGGCAAGGTTAAGAGATGAGGAGAACGGCACCTAGATGCCATGGTGATGAATGCTGTGTGAATAGATTAGACCAAGGCCCTGAAGCTTCTATAAAATTGTGGGGTTTTAATTTAGGTGAAAGATAGCCTTTATTCTTCAAGCACCGCACTGGCAGTCAGCAGATCGGGATGCAGGGCCTGACTCCGATACAAACTCCTCGCATGACCTTGCACAAATCCCAGGGGACTGGGCTTTAACGGAGCCTACGGTTCCATCTCTCAAGGGGCAACCATTAGCCCAGCCGCTTGCCCTGCCAGCCCGTGCTCCCCAGCTCCTCACCTCTAACTGAGCAGTATTGCATCTGCTTTGCCCACCCTTCCACACTATAAACACTCCCAAGAACGGACAGCATCTCTTGTCCACGCACCAGAAGAAAACCTGTGCAAGCATTCCCCAATCTCATGCAACAGACAGAACAAAAACATTTGGGACAACAGAATTTGCACTTCTCTGCGACAGTTTTACTGTTACCTCACACTGGCATTTCTAAGTCTGCCTGCTGACCACAAACACGGGACATGACCTACAACAGCCGTGGCCTATCTGTGGGGCTCCACGATGGAGAATTACTCTTCACTGTTCTTATTTTTTCTTTATGTTTTAAGACTTTCAACACAGCTTCTTATATATACAAAGATATACCACCCCAGCACTATTTTTATGACATTGATGCTGTTTTTACTTATATGCAGCCTAAATGGAAGTCACCTGACTTGTATTCCCATCCAGGGGCTAGGAGAGAATTTCTACTCAGGTGTTCCATCTAAGAGACTTGGGTAGCTGAAAATCAAGCACACATCTGAGAAGGGAAAGGCAGGACATATCCAGGACCTATGTATAAATTAATCTTATCCTCTAAAGACCTAACACTATTGTTTTCATTCTCCATTCCTTTAGGCAACAACTGAAAACGTTACTCTCAGCACAGTGCAATGACAGCAAATTACTGCTCTCTATGGATGAGGAGGTAATGACTGAGGTAGCAAGGCAACATTACCATAACCAGAACAAATTCAGAGCTTCTGCACTTAATATCATAAGTGCTTATTCCTCCAGCTCCTTCTTGAAACACCTTTAATGCCCTGTGGTGTATTCTGTCTAATTCCTAACCAGACCAAAGGTATGCCTGAAAGAAGACTATCTATTTTAGCTTATTAAAATAAATTAAATAATAATTACTCCCTTACCAGGAACTCTTGGGTCAGTGACACACAGGGCAATGGGGATGAGCCTTCGGGGCTTGGAGGCTGGCTCCTTAGCAGTAATGCAACACACCAAATACTGTATCTGTTCTAGAAATGTATTTCAAGCATTAAGCACCTCTGGCACCCCTAAGAAAGCAAGGCTATGGCTGTGCCAGCATTTTAATACTTCACTCTGCATCCAACAGAGCTTGTTTGATAGAAAACGCCCTGGAAATGCCCAAAGGCTCTAGCTGTACTCCTGTAAACGCCAAGCACACCCCAACACACAACCCCTCGGCATCGCTGAAACCACAACCCGAGCAACCCGTCAGCGCTCCCTCTTTAGAGAGGGGTCTCCTCCGTGCAAGAAATGCCCTGCTAGGAGCCCTGGGGGCTCCGGGGATGTCCCAGCTCCTCCTGCACGGCCTGCACGCCCCGGCTGCAGCAGCAGAAAGCGCGCCTTGAAAAGCAAAGCGAGCCCAACGCCAGGTTCAATGCACCGCGTACCCACTAGATGGGGCGAAACGCTCTGCTCTGTTGGAAAAAGCTCCCCAGGCTCCTGGTCCAGGGCTTTGTTTCACCTGGGCCCTCAGACCAGGGCAAAGCAACAATTTACAGCAACTCCCAACCCCACAAGCCCAGACCAGGAGCTTCTTCAGCATCCAGGACACAAACACACTTACCCCTGGCTCCTGCAAAAACAGTCTGTATTTACCAACATAACTGGGTAGCATCTGCAACAACCACGTACTGTAAGCGAGCTCCCTGCTCACCACAGCCTCCTCTTCATCAACACACACAGAACTACCGGCTGATGAGGGAAATTTTCCCACCTCAAAAGGCTTTTCTTCATGCTTTGATGACAGCAGGTTGGTAGAAGCCAAAATAAAACTTGGTCAAAGCAAAGAAAGCCTCCCTTGGAGTTACGTGCACTTCCACTCCCTGGAGCCAGGCAGATGTGACCCACAGAAAGAAAAACTCCTGGGCCCTGCAGCCCTCTTACAAACTAGCCCCATGGGGCACCTCATGGGGCAATTCTCGTTACACCAAACACCTGAGCAAAGCTGGCAGGAAAGTTTCCTTCATCTGCTTCATGCCTTTGCTCCCTTCTGCAGTGGCTTGTGGCTTCTGACACGCTGCTTAAAATGATCTCTTCATGCAGAAAAGCCTGATTCAGCACCCAAATGGGAAGGACTTGACTCACTGTTATCCTGTGCCTCTCTCTACCAAAACGCAGCTGCTTCTGGTCAGAAATACGGTGCTATTTCCCCAGGAGGTTAGTTCAGGCAGGAAATAGAAGTCTTCAGCCTGGACTCAAAGGGACTAACAAATGGGCAAATTTTAACTCCCACACCGAGTCAGAGCGTATGCGACTTAACAAAACCATTTCACTTAACTCGTGTCTGACTTGGGTTATTATTTCTATGCTGGAAGTTCTCTCACACCTCACAAGATGGCAGCGGTTCATTGCTGAGAAGCTGCAGCTCTTTCTGCGCCGCTTACAAAGCACCTCACAGTGTTTTGAGAGGCATCATTTGGCTCACAATTCTATCCTGGCTAAGTCTATGAATGCAGTCCCATTATAGGCCTTACATCATGTCTGAAAACCTCATCTTCAGTCTCACGCTTGGCCTGCAAACACTGCTCCTTATTTCACTTTTTCCCTTCCTTGTTTTGCAATAAATAATTGCCAGGTTCTCAAGGAGGGAAATGGAAACAAGTCATTTGGTGCTTGTGTTAAAATCAAGCGCTCTCGTCTCTCTTTCCTGACCTGCTGGAAACTTCCTCTTCGGCCTTACTCAATAAGGCCCAAATCAATAGCTGAGAGCAGCAGAGCGCGGGCCAAACAGCATCAGGCAATGCTATATTCTATGGTAAGGATAGAGAGTTAAGTTCACACTGAAATCCCTGGGTGAACTTCTGCCAAACAGGTAACTGCACCTCACGGCGGAGATGTAAGAATTCATTACAAGAATACCTGATCTTATTCTGCCCATCTGCACCAAACTGTGTGTGTGGGTTTGGCTTGTTAATTTGTCGTAGAAGAGCAGACAGGGCGTGCAGAAACCAGCGGCATCTCTCAGAACCAAAGCCCAGCATCGTTCGCTGCGGTATTTTCAGCTAAGGAGCAGAGTCCAGCTCTGGCTGCCCTTCACTGAGCCGCTCTTAGGAGAGGACATGGCAGGAGGGAAATAGCATCCGCTGGAGATTCTCCGGCGCCAGGGGATCAGGCCTGGGTGACCCGGGGCGAAGCTCTGTTCCTCGGCGAGCGCACAGCTCTGAGAGCAGAGAGGAAATACAGTGTCAGCAGCAAACACAAGAGGGAAGTGCAGCACCAAAATCCAGCCCGTTCTGGAAAAGAGCAGCAGCCAAAATCTCATCTGAAAGGCCTGTGACCACACACTCGGCACAATGGCAGAGCACACTTGGGGCTTTTCACGGTAGAGCCTTTTCCCCCTGTGTCCTGTTCCTGTGTCCGGACGCCTGTACCCATGGAAAATCCCATTTGCTTTACACGGCTTCAGGTGGCCATTTTAATGAAGAACACTGCGGGCTCCCGCCTTGGTGGCCATAGGCTCCTCTTCAGCAGACTGCCTAGGCCAAGGCTGAGGTCCTCGGTTTAATTCAGCTGGACTACATGTTTTATTGGAAGTACCCTTTTTATTTATCTATGCTTTGCTTGTATAAATTTAACTATTTAATCTACTACTTTTTGACAGAGGTCTCTAAAAAGAGACGCAGGAGCAGGAAGCAGAATCCAGCTGCTCGCCACTTTGCCTCTGGTGTTTCAGCGGTTTGCACGGTAACCTATCAGATTTAATGTCGACACAGGGTTTTCTGACTGTACTTTGAACACAGAAACAACTGTTCCCCTTCCTACTGATGCTAAAGAATGACTGAAAATCCCTTTGTCAAACAAAATTTTCTGTATACTTCTAATTGTTTAGTTACATTTAGGTTGTAACGAGGATGTCTGCAGGTCCCTTTTCATTTCCAGGGAATCCAAAAGACGGTTCTCTAGCCCCAGCAAGCCCCAGAAGACCCTTTCTCTGAAGATGAAAGTCTGTCGTGCTTCATTACCGCATTTTCCCTGAAGGAGCACCTCTCTCGGCACAGAAATGCCGGGGTGATTGCTTCTGAGGTGGCTGAGGCTGAAAGCTCCTGGGCAGCAGTGTCAATAGCTCCAGTGCCTGTCCATAACCAAACGCAGCTCTCCCCTTCCAGCCCAGCGCCGAGGACTCACGGGGCCACGCTCCATTTGCACAGGTCCGGGTGAAACAGGAATCCCGTTCAGAAGGAGGAAGCGCGACGCGCTCATGTAGACTTTGTGTTCCTTAAAATGAATGTATACAGTGTGGAAATGTTCCCCAGACTCTAACAGAATGAGAAACAGATGGGAAATTATTTGCAAACAGGAACTCTTTTCTTTTCTTGTTTGCTTGCTTGTTTTGCTTACCCCTCGCAAGCCTAACAAGAAACACAAGTCGTATAAAACAACTGCAAGCTACTTCGTACTGATGGCGCTGGATAAACAAAACTGCAAAGCACTGACAAAAATACACCGTTATTTTTATGTATTGCATTAAACAAGGCAACAGGTCGTACCTTGGGCCCCAGCCCAGCGGATGCTGATGCACAGACTTAATTCCATTGCTGCAAATATGGCCAGACTGCTAAGCAGCTAAGTTAAGCATATATGTACGCTTCCAGGGCTGTGGCCTTTGCTAGGAAATCTTTATTGTTCTTTTTGAGCATGACAAAAGCAGTATTATTAGTAGTGACCAGAGTTTTGACTGAGGGGACCGACCATATTTAAATTGCTGCACTGTTTAGCCAGATAAAGACAACAGCAGCAGAAATGAAAACAACATGTAAATTTATGTTCGAAGTACGAATGTAAAATTTCATAAATGATTACAAGGAGATACACATGGAACCACATGTGGTGGAACTGAATTTACAGAGAGCAGCCTCTATCTTTTAGCCATTCCTCTAATGGAGATTTAAATATGAAATAAATTGCAAACACTTGCAGCTGAAGCAGGATGTTGGATTATGTTCATTCATATTGAAATTACATCTTCAAGATTCCCTCAGGCTACATAAATGTATCTATAACGGACATTCGCATACATATAAAACAATCCTCTTTTGTAATACAGAGATGTGTTTTATTAAACTGCTGTTTTCAAGATAAAATTCTTATTCCATACTTCAAAACAAATGCATTTCTATTGACATACTCCGAGAAGGACCCCTTTAATGATACAGGCATGTGGCTAAACAAATCATAACAGAAATAATGATTACAAGAAAAGCTCGAGCCACAAGGAAAGGTCTTTGCAGAAATGCTGCAGACTTTGTACAACCTCCTGCATGTTTCACTGCGCGGGGGCGCTGGGGAAATCCCAGTAGCTTTCTATTGTATCTCCTTCTTTCTTGGCTCATGCCCAAGCGAACAAATAATCGTTGTAACAAACTAGATGCACACCAGGGTAGCAGAAACAGACGTGAAATCCAAAAGACAGGGCAGCCGGCGCTCAGGATGTTTCTTGCACGTCAGAGAAGGCCAGAGCGTGTTCATCTTTTTTTGTTAAATTTTCTTCCACTGCGAGAGACCGGGAGAGACCGTGGCAGGAAATAGCTACACCTGCTTCTCAACCCCAGGGTCAGGGGATTCCATACTGACAGGCTAATTCACCGGAGGCACCGAATGAAAGTCCATTGGGATGAGGCTGCAGATGAGGCCGCCCCAGCAGCGACCTGGTCCTCGTGTGCTCCGAGCATCCTCGCTGCACGAGGCCATGGCGGACGGCCCGGGCACGCTAAACCATCTCTTACACACAGCTGGTGAGAAGCCAGGGCACCTTCCTCTTGCAGAATCCCCTGCTGCTCCAAACCAGAGATCGCTCAAAGCATTTTAAAACACGTGTTTCTTGATCTTGCGTTTAGAGGGAGAACAGCAAGTTAGGCAAGTTGTTCTAGGCGTCCTCTCCCACCTGAGAAGTGCACATCCTACCCCGACAGCCAGCTGAAATATCTGACGTACCATTTGCCAGCCGGCTCATACCTGTTGGCTCTGCGCACCAAGGGCAAGTTATGATGAAACAAAAAGTAATTTTAACAGTAATGAGGAAAAAGTTCTGCAGACTTGAAGAAAATCCAAGCTAGGAAAGCAAGCTCTCCCGGCTCCACGGCCAGTTGGACTCTCTCGGCCCGAGCCCCAGCTGCTCCCTGTCGAAGCCAGGAGCACTAGGACAGCCCCGGACCTGGGTGTTCCCCCACTCCGTGTGTGCAGCAGGGCCTGCAGTTACAGCCCCAGGCACGAGGTCTGCAGGGGGATGCAGAATCCCTGCTCCTCGGGGAGCGTCCTGCAGGCCTGGCCGATCCTCCCAACGCTGACAAGCCTCATCTCCGGTGTTTGGGTAGACACGGGGGGGGGGGGGGGCGCTTACACTGGACAAAATACAGACTCCTGCTCCCCTACGAGCCAGCTGCTCTTTCTATTTTTAAATACTCTGGAGGGACTCAAATATTGCAGTGCTGAGAGACGAGGAGGCTCGCGTAAGTACCTAGGCAGATGGATGCTTAGCAAAGGCAGGAAATTCTCCTTGCAGAGCACAGCCTCGGAGAAATGCTCCTTGCAGCTCGCTTGCTGAAAGGCAGCAGGTAAAAGACACGGACAAAGGTGCTTTAAGAGTAACCTGCCCTCAGGAATGCTGCTCTTCCACTTTCACAGTGCTCTGCAATTGCTCCAGACATGCTCCGATGGAGGCTCTAGGGAAAAAACGAGGCAGCCACAAAGCACTACTCACCCAGCAACTACGGACTATGCGGGGAATGCGCTCATGTTTGCTGAAGCTTCTTCGGACTAAACTTCACTAAAAAGTCTGACTAATAATTCTGACTCCATTTTCATGGTGCTTTGAATCAAGCATGAGGCAGCTGTTCACTTTTTTCAGTGATAACTCCCTGCTTCTTGGCATTTGGAAACGGAGGGAGGTGCGCGCGGAGCCACGCAAGGGGGAAGCAGCCCCTTCGTCCATGTGAGCTGCAGCTGGGCCCAAGGTCGCTATGAGGAATATCTGCGTGTGCAAAATGACTTGAGTGCAAATAATTGCAAAATCAGGCTCGAGGAAGCCTAGGAAACAGCGATCTTGCCGTGTCCTGCTCGGCTGTCCTGGACGTTTGCCGTACAGCACATTTCTTTCCTCTTGTTCCTCTCTGGGAAGGAGGCAAGAAGGGCCAGTCTATTCCTTGCTCCTGCTACAAATGAGGTGCTGGCCCAGGAGCAGCTCCACATCCTGTCCCCGCTCCTCCCGCCGCCCCAAGGGCAACGGTACAATTCAACTGGTCATAATTCAAAAGCAGACTCTTGAGTAAGGGCTTTCTGAGAGCAACTGACCACTTTTATAAGGGGGAAGTTACGAAGGAGGAAAGCAAACCCTCTGCTCCGTTTCCTGCTGTTGTACTGTTTATTTCCCAATATTTCCATTGTTAGCAAGCAAACCCTTTGCACAGGAGCACAAGGGGGAAGGCGGCGCTGAGACGAGGGCAACCTTGTCCCCAGGTCCTGGGGCCTCGGCTCCTCTTCCTGAGCTGTCCGACCAAGCTCCCACCCGGCGTCCACGGAGGCAATTTTAATGCCACCCCCTCCAAACGACTCTTCCATTTTTCCACTGTTGAAGGAAGTGATATAAATGATCCTCCGTAAATGCATTTCCCGGGAGGTAAGGGGCAATACGTGAGTTTCACCCAGTAAAAGACCACAGACAGCTCCTGTATGTGATGCAGAGGCACAAGCTGCAGTTGCAGAGACACGAGGCAGTTCTCTTAGCAGAACTGAACACTGCTTTCAAGGCAGCTATGTAGCAAGCTGCACTGATGGACTAGGAATTTATACTCAGCCACCTACACGTGTAACCATCCTATTTTTGTTCCTTCTTGTTTATTCTAACAACTTTGATGTTTCCAGTGGTGTGCAGCTGTAGCAATCCCTCTTCAAGCCCAAACAGCAAGACAGGTAACTTGTATAATGCGGATTTTTAAAATTATACGATTACACCAAAACTGTAGCAGCTAGAGGAAAGGGATTCTAATCTGGGCAAAGTCTCTGGAAACTACTTCCATAACAAATTGCATTTTTATTGTTATTTCCTGACTGAGTAATACCACAGCTGGAGCAAACGTGCCTAAGTGCAGCACGTCAGGTTAAGCTGTGGCACAGCAACCCTTGCAGATTTCTGCTGGCTGCTAATTCCTGTGCATTGTTCTAAATAATGCTGAACTGCGTTGCTTCATTAAAACACCATCGGTTGGCTGCCTGATCCCCATCTCACAGCTACAAACCAAGACTAAAAGTCTCCTTGGTTTCAGCCTCTGACTTTAATGAAGTTCTTGCCAATTAATGGCTGGGCTAAACTGAAGAACGGAGGCCTCAGACTCATCAAAGGAGTTAAGAAGGGCTTTGAGAATGAACAAGCAGTGCTTTATGCAGCATCCTCCTGGAGCTTCACATTCCACGGGGACGCTGGCTGCGCTCGCGGGGGACAACGTGAGGGGACACGGGTGCAGCGTGAGCGGGGTGCTGGCCGCAGCACGGCCACGATTCCCATCGCGCCCTTGGAGGAGGTGGCAGACAGGGGAGAAGGGGGCAGCAGCCCTCGTGGTGGGAAGGGCGATAAGCACACAGGCACAGGGAGCTTTTCTGTCTCGTGCTTCACTGGTACGACAAATTAGATGTTTGCTGTCCTAATGTATTAAGCGTAGTGATAGATTTCCCACAGGCAGCTACTAAAAACATCCCTGCTTCTCTTCCCTGACATAAAGATGACTTCGGGAGGAAATTTTGGGCTAGCTAACTAGCTGTATTATACAGTTAGCTGTATTTTAACCAGTGCTGCTCCCAGCTCACCTGGCCCAGCTGCACCCAGAGCCCCCGAGGCCCAACCGCTCTGGCGCGGCGCTCTCCCCCTCTCCGCAGCGCGTGTCGGTGCCATGGGAGCTGTGCCTGTAAAAATAACCCAAACAGAGGCGCAGCGTCAGCGCCCGGCTCGGGACACGCGTGGCGGCCGCTGCTCCCGTGTCAGGGGGCGGCTCCGCCGCCC
>NW_010581931.1:43579-55108 GCF_000705375.1 Tinamus guttatus | reverse complement strand
CGCGCCCGCGGCCCGGCCACCGGGGGATGCGCGCCCGGGGAGCGGGGAGCGCCGCGGGATGCGGGGAAGCGCCGCGGAACGCGCGCCGCGGAGCGGGGATGCGCGCCCGGGATGCGGGAATGCGCGCCCGGGGAGCAGGGATGCGCCCGGGATGCACGGCAGGTGCGGTGCGGGCCCCGGCAAGATGCGCAGCTTCGTGCTCCCATTTTGTGTGCCAAGGCAGCTGCGCCCCTTCCAGAGTAGCGAGGGGGGAAACGGCTCCACGCTATGAATGAAACGGGTTGTTACCTTCGCGTTAGAGCCCTCAAGGCTGCCAGGCAGCCCCGGTCTGAAGGCGGGAGCTCAGAAATGGGGTAGACCTGGTGCCCTTTCTTGCCCGATCCGACTCCAGCACTTGACAAAAATGAAAGCAAACCTTGGGGTAGAAGGTGAGAAGGTTAAACACAGAAAGCAGGCACAGAAAGCAGAGCACACATCCCCAGCTGCAGAACGTGCTTACTGCAAGCAGAACCAGACAGCGAGGCGCCACAGGGGCTCAGTACTGGAGTTACCAGGGCCAGAAATGCCATGCTGCCCAAAGACGAGACCGCCAGGACAATATCCTCATTCTCAGGCCTTCCCAGTTCACCTACGGTTCTCCCACCTCTGTTTTCCACTCTACAGCCATAGATCCCAGACGGAGATAGGGAATCCAGCCAAGGCAGGGGCTGTACCTGCATGTAGGTCTTGTGTACAAATGCAAGTCAGGATAATACTTGAAAAGTGGTGGCCGTCTGTTTTGATGGCTTTTGCTGAACAAACTCGGAGTTGTCAGACTAGTCTGTTGGGCAAGCCACAAAACGCCATCGCTGCCGGCATCCAGGGGCCTTCGGGGGAACACAGGGCTGGGCTGATGCCCACAGCAGCGCCCTGAAGGTACCGAGCGCGCTCTATTCAGATGGCACCCGCAAGGTGCATATATAAGGTACACAGTGATGCCCACGACAATACAAACTACCCTTGGAGGCGCTTACCTATGGACAGCAACTGCTCAAACTGCTGCAGTACGTGAGCATTTTATTGCTATGAAGGGTTTATTGTGTGTGTGGGCACAGAATCATTCCTTATTATTTTGTAATTACCCCATTATATTACGTACTGTCTGGCTACAAAGGAGGAGATTGTCCCTGTCCCAAGCTGCTTCTGACTTAAATAAGGAAGGGAGCCAAAGGGGAAGTTATGATTCCCATTTTGCAATTGGGGCGCTGAGACAAGCCTTTTGCCCAGGGTCACACACAAGTCTAGACGCATCATCAACATCTCCAGGCCTTCAACACAAGACCCATGGTCCTCTAGAACGAGAATTCACCCTAAAATACCCGATATCCCCCTCTGGTTGTGGACCCCCAGCCCCACGTCCTGCCAGCACCTCTCGCCATGCGCTGATCCCTTGGGCGCGTGGAGACAGCCTGCCAGTACAGGGCAATTTGCAGGCTGTCGAGACCACAGGGATCATTTAAACTATTACTCACGTACAAGTAATCTAAAAATCTGGGCATGATACGTGTCTCTATAATGCTAAACATCAGAAAATTTAGTGGTGGATCGAAAGGCTTTTTTAGGATGAAAAATGGCCTTTGACCATACATAAATTATTGGCACTAATAGAGGGATAAGCAGCAGAAATCCCCTGGGCTGCACAAAGCAGGCATCAGAACGGCCCTAGGAGCTGTGCATGCAGCGATTCACAGGTTTAAAGCTTCAAGTCAGAATTGAAACTCCTCCAAAACATCCTCAACGACAGTTACAATTTTAGTATGAGTAGAAATTCTGCATTTCGTCATTTTAATGCCGGGTGCACATACATGTGTGCTCGAATATACACATATAGGCCACCTGGATCTGCCCCAGCGTTCGTGGGCACCGGGAGCAGTTACCTCGCAAAGCGGTGCCACGTTTGCCCCAGACCAGAGCAGAAGCAAAGTGGCTTGTTCTCATTTTGTTTCTCCATAACTATGAGAATTTAGGAGCATGAGAGTTTTGTTATTCTCAGAGTCAGTTTACAAACAGTAAAATCTTCTCTTGCGTTTTGAAAATGTTTTCTAGGCTGTTAAAACGTATTTTGCCTAGTAACAGACTTCACAACATAGTGGTGTTTCGGCACGGAATGGCTGGGGAGGCTCCATCCCTCTAGGGCTGGAGCTAGATTTGGGAGAATACTGCAAGGGAAAAAAAAGTGCTGCAGATAATCCTCAGATTTTGAAGTGATTTCTGTTCCTCCACCGCCTTGCCTTCAGGGTATAACTTTTCAGTAAATACTATTGACTGAATTCATCCTGCTATAAAGCCCAAAGTGTAGGGATCACTTAAGTCCCATTTAAGCCAAAGCTTGAGAAAGCTTTTCATGATGCACAGTGACTTGTGTTGAGCTGGGACAGGGAGGGAAATTCCAGCCCCCGTGAAGGAGTAAACAGATGCAATAGTTCCCGGAAGCAGAAATTCTGAAGGGTATGTCAAAAGCAAATTTCCAAGTTTGCAGAAGTGCTGGAAGAAATCCTCAGCTACTGACGAGAAAATCCTGGGAATGTGGCTGCAAGGGCTTGGGATAAGAGCTTGCCCTGTGCCCTCTCTGCGTTTATCACTGAGGACAGCGGGTTCCAGCCTGCCTAGAGCCACTGGCCCATCCAACAGAGAAGCTGCCTCATCTAAAGGCTGCCTTCTCCACGAGCCATTAGACCAGCGGACGGTTTTAAGTAGGAGTTTGGTAGGAATCGCTTGTGACCTGTTCATTTACAGTGAGAGAGGAAAAATGCGTTGGAAGAGCAGCCTTTGCAGATGACTCGGCCAGCTCTGCTTTTCCTGCTGCTGCCATCCCTTTTTACGTGCCCTTTTTATACCTTTTACGTGCATTTAAGGCTTCTGGGAGAAGGTCTGAGGCAGGCAATGATTTGCCCGTGCCAGGGTTTGGCGGATGAGGTCCTCTGTTGTAACTGGAGCAACAGTTTGAGCCATTAGCCGGTCGAGCCCATGTACTGCAGTGCCTAGGTTGAGCACAGAGGCCTCTGAGCAACTCTGCACATCTGTGCTGGAGCGGGTCCAACAGGTCTGTGGCGGAACATGGATATTGCAACGGAGTTAGCAGCGGCCAGAAGGAGCGCCAGGGAAAGGCCGGAGAAAATACACGCTTGGGACTGCATCCCAGGGCTGCTCCGCGTGTGCATTTCCCTGCCCTGCGCGACCGCGAGGTCATTGCTGCCACATTCAGGCTGTTAGGTGACAACACGTCTGGGGTGGGGGAGACTTGCACCAGAGAGAGCTCCTTGCTTTAAAGGTCCAAAGTGCCAAAACGGAGCGGGCTCTTTATTCACCCCCTGCACTCTGGAACCCGAGGCCCGCAGAAGCTTAGATCTGTGCATCGAAGCTGCAGTTAGGCTGGCGCTCGCACCTCTGTCCCTGGAGTGACAGTCTATTAGCTAAATCACAAGACCTAGATAGCTCATCTAAGCCTGGCATCTATTTCCATGACATTGTACTAAGTTTTCAGATTGAGACTCTCTTAATAGAGGCTGAAGAAGTCAGTTCTGTGATAAGATCACAGTCTGAAATGATAAGAGCAGCAGTAATACTTCATGTTACCCCAGCGATACCATACCCATAATTGACATCACTAGTATCTCTTCTGGCAGCTGGGAAAAGTGAAACAGATATTCACGTCTGATGCTGACAAAATGCTCCTGCCATGAATGTCAGGAAAACTTTTTAAGAACTCAGCATCCTTATGCAAAGCCTGCTTACAGTGCGGCCAAGGTCTTGCAGGCCCCCGAGAACGTTGCCCGAGGTTTTAACGGGCACTCACAGCGCTGGCTCGCCCGCTGCATACACAAACCTGAGCAGAAAGAGCCCGGCCTGGCCTTGGCCCTTCCGTGTCCTCCTGGGCTCCTGCAGTACCCACTCGTGCACAAGGACTGGAGAGCATCAGGGCAGGAACAGCAGCAGGGAATGCTAGAGTGGCTTCAGGGAATTGCGCGAGGCACCACCACAAAACACCTTATAACCTACACGATCCCATATGACAGACCTCAGGACTATGCCCATAAGACAGGTGCTGCCCTATCACATCCAGTATTTTTCTTCAGATTATGACACGCCCCATCTGGAAAAGGCACTTTTTAAGGAATCTCCCAACTATCCCAAACTCAAATATGCAGCTGGGATATGCTGATCTCAGATGGCTCAGCGCAGGGGCAGAAGCCACCTCTCCTCCATCCCCTGGGAAGCTTTAGCCTTCCCTCTTTAGAAGGATTCCCAAAAGATTGTAGATCCATAAGCAGAGCAGACTTGCGTGTCTGTATACGACAATTTCCTGACAGGTCAGTCAGGATGTGGCTGATTTCTCTCACGCACAGTGCAAGATTTAAACAGAAAGAAAGCAAATACAAACTGGAAGCTGGAATGAGTGACAGGAGGAGCATCTGCTTCCCCAGACTCCAAATTCAGCTTCCTATCAACACCAGCATGAACACCTTGAAGGTCAGGCTCTGCTGTTAGGAGACTAGCATGAAAATGAGAGCAAAAGGTTACAGGCATGGCTGAGCAAACAGCAGAGCAGAGTACACGTTGGAATATCTGTGGTCTGTGCTAGGAACACGGGGCACGCTCACAGATACGGAACGCTGCTAAACGCCCTGGCCTTTAACAGCTTGACACCCAGAGAGGTTTTCCCCATATTTCGCTCGCACCTCTCACCTCGCTGCCATTATCGAAAGCAACTAAGTGCCATTTCTGCTTTTCATGTCCTATTAGCTAGGCACAGCAGTTCATGATAGTTCAGAATTAATCATACATGGATGGCGAAATAATTGCCAGAGTAGAGGTTGGTGTGTTTTAGAGAGGCTTTTCATCTCCTGATTGGTAAAAACGAGCATTTTCTTTACAGCATCTAATGAAATACAGCAAGTTCTTACACTACAGGCATCACTAATGGCCCAATTCAGCAAAGCACTTGAGCACATGCTCCTCTTCAGTGTCTGGTATCAAGATGCTCTCTACGCGTCCACTGATTATAAGGGGATGTATTAAGTGACATTGGAAATACCTGAAATACATGCAGTGATACAGTCAATTTTTTGTGATCTATTCTTTATTTTATTGATGGCTCTTGAAGGAGAATCACGTTTAGGAGATGTGTGGCGTGGCCGGGGTTTGGTTGGATGTCTACATCCACTAGCCTTTCACAGCTGTCATTCACACAAGCTTTAGCTGCTCCCAAAGGGCATCCCATGGAGCCTGGGCTGTCTCAGAGCTCCGTGCGGTGCCCTGCGTCCCCATGAGTCACCAACCAAGGTCACCGGGCAGCCGGCCGCAACGCTTGCAGCCTTCTCCTAGGAAACTCCGGGGAGCGGCTGCTGGTGTCTTTGCTTATGCTCGGTATTTAGATAGGCCCATCTGGTGCAAAGCAAACTTGAAAAGAGTAGAGCCGACGCCGCCCAGCCAAAATGTGAAGAAAAAAAGGCGACAGAGCCTGAGACATGGATCGACGAAACTACATTTCAAGGCAGACACCAGGATCCTTGAGGCTTAGAGATCCCTTAGCATGGAATTTCTATCTACAGTAGTTTCTCCTACCTCTGTGCACTCCCGACCTCTGGGGAGATCAAATCCTCCCTCTGCTGTTAGCTGGCTCTTTTCAACCATCTAAGGCTTGCAAGGATGTCATAAAAACAATTTTCTCAAAGATGGCTTAAGAATTGTGCAAAGCTACTGTGCCCAGGTTGTTCTGGGATAAAAGGATGGCAGAGGTGTCAGTGACATGCAGTCAGTTTATTTGTGGAGTACCTTTCTATGACAAAAGTATCTGAAGCATCTGAACAATTTAATTGAGATTATGCAAATGAGAGCGAGTGTTGTGACTAGATAATTGTCCCTTTGCTTCAGGGTGTGTGTCAAAGCAGGAGACAGGTTTCAGTTGGAATCAAAATCCTGAGAATTGCTGCTTTTTTTTTTTACTTGCTCGTTATTGTTATTGGTGGTCTGGCTGAAAACAGTTGGCAATTCCTGGCAGCATCCCATCTAAACCCTGCAAGGTCTGGGCAGATTGCGTTCCCCTACGGAAGAGTTATTAACTCTACAGAGTGTACAGAGCATATTAAAGCACACAGAGTGAATATACGGAACAAACAAACAGCCCCTGGGCCTGCTCTGGTCCCGGCGCGTCCACATTAGCGCTCCCATGCTGTAAAACCAGCGCTGGCTCTTCCTCTCCTGCAGCACACGGGGAACAACGTAGGCCTTGCACAGCCCACCCGGCATGAAAGGGTCGTCTCGCTTAATGTACCGCCAAGCAGGCAGATTTCCCTCTTCTCCTCCGCGTCTGCACCCATCAGCAACTTGGAGGTTCGGCCCCAACTCTGTGCAGACCATCACCATGCCTATCCTTGTTTATATTTCCTTTTCTTAAAGCATTTGCCCTTCGGCCTCTGTAATGCTGCATGACAGCGGGTTCCACTGCTCTGGGCTGCGTTGTGCCCAAAGGCACTTCTCTTTGGTTCCGTTTTTAAACACGGAGGACCTTGAACCTTCTAAGCTCAGTGCAGATCCTGAGCTGACTGAATAACCCTCTGAATCAACCCCAGGTGCCCAAGGTTCTCAGGCTTTCATTTGGGGCAGCCAAACACACCAAACGCTCAAACCCAAGTACAGCAAAGGAGGGTCAGCAAAAAGGCCTGAACTGTCCTGCAAATAAAAAAAAAGGCCAAGATCTGTCCTCCACGCCGTCCCCAAACGCACCTGGGCCCTCTCCCTCCACTGCTATCTGAGGCCTGTGGCCATCGCAGCCCTCGGCAGCAGGCCGGGCCCAAGCGCGCTCCTCTAGCTCCGCCAAGCATGGAGCTTTCAAAGGCAGCACTGCAAAGCCACATCAAATCAGCGGGAGTGCCGGGTTGGCTTGTCATCAAATCAGAGCTAGCGCTGCCTAGAAGAGGCTGAGCTTACACATTTTTGAAGGAAACGGAAGGAACCCGAGGCTGTAAGTTACTGCAGAAGTCCACACAGATAGAGATTGGCGGGTATGTTTTGGGCGCCGTATGTTTGGTCTCTTAATGGGAAGCAAAAAAGCATCCAGGAGAAGTGAGCAATCTCCCTTCTCCCTTTCAGAATAAACAAAAATGAACCTAAAAGTGTCAGTGCGAGAATCCCGCGCCCTGCCTGCTGCCTGGAGCTCTCCTCGCTCTCAATCTGCGACCGGCCTTCTCGAGGCTTTTGTAGCAAAGCCTCTGAGCGCGGCCTGTGCCCAGGCTTGGATCAGAAGTGACCAGCAAGGTGCTCCTGCTGTTCCCCGAGGGAGCTCTGCGATGGAAGAGCTGTAAGACAGCTTACCAAAGCATATGAGAGCGTGATACAGGCAAACCCCAGGGCCTGATTTCTGTGATTCACAGCTGAGCTTGTTATGGGGGTGAAGAATGAAGACTAATGCAGGGCAAAACACGCAAGAATAGCTGGAACCCAAATCTGCTGCTTTGCTCTACACAGAATTCATGCACAAGAACGTAACAGATGTGTGCTTAAGTCTATGAAACCAAGAAACTGAAGGACCCCAGAATTTGCAGTTAAGATAATCTACAATCTGAACACCAGCCAAATTTTGCAATCCACGGGATCCCAGCCATTTGATTTCCTTCGACCTGGATACTAAGGCCCTATGTTTTCAAAGTGACTAAGCTTAATAAACAGCTGGGTCATCTCTGGATAGCACAAGAAGATCTCATTGTATCTGCCGTGTGGGTGGCAAAACTCCTGATTTCTGTTTGGTGGCTCTTTTGTCCATTCATCTCAAGCACTTTACAAAGGAGCTTGTTCTATAAATCTGCAGCTTGTTCTCTGTCCAGGGCATGTATGCTGAGGCTAACAGCTCACCTCCTAGGACCCCGCTGCCGGCATAGGGGCACTGCAAGCTCCCTTTGCAAGCTCTGCCTCGGGTGCCTTGCAGCCGTGCACATTGTGCCTCAGGATTTACCTACGGGCTGCCTTGGCGGGCAGCTGGAACTCCAAGGAACAGCCAAGGACCGTGCAAACGTGTACGGGAGGGAAGATGGGCAAGCGGAGTGCTATGCTACTGCAGGAATTACGCTGATTTGTGAACCAAGAGCTTAGGAATATTGGGGATGAGCCTTGCACAACACACTGAGCCCTCTTGGATGCTAGGCGTTCCCGAGGCCGAGGAAGCCGTTACTCCCCGCTGTTCACCCTGGGCACACATCGGGGCAGGGATTGCTTCCTGAAGGAAGGATCCAGAGCATCTCTCGCAGGCCCCGGATTTGGGCCTGGCTGCGAAAGCACCGGGGGCGGCTCGCTGGATCCCCCCGATGCTAACGAAGCACATGCAAAGAGAAAGCATAGTAAACAGCACTGGGATATTGCTGTTTATTCAGCAGCTTGGGGGGGTGTAGGTGGTGCGATCCTTTTCTCAGTCAAATCACGGTTTCTTGCCTATGGGGTTGGGCTGTGTTTTAGTGAGAATTGGTGGTCTGTTCCTGTAGAAATAGATGGAGCGTTCAAAGAAACAACACCCTATTAGTTATGAGCAGATTTAACACCCCTGCAAAGCTGCCATCTGCCACCAAGGAAGGGAAATTAAAGCAAGATGCCTGAGATAGAGATGGCTGCCAGGGTCTGCTGGCCCCTTGCTTTCTGTTTTCCCTCTAAGCAGCGACTCGTTCCCGGTAAGCATTAGGGGAAAGGAAAGCTGACGTGCACTTCAGGTACCAGGGAATTGAAAGGGCATTTCTATAACTTCTTGCAAATGAGGAACTGTTGGGTTCATTTGGGGGCTTGCGTTTATCAGTGGTAATTGCCAGACTGGAGGCTATAATTAGCTTTTCGGTACCGTGTAGTTATACAGGGGAAAACAGTGCTTAAAAGATGCTGATTTTCCCGCTGCTCACAAAACGCTTGTACCCCATGCTGCTTGCTCTGTGCTGACCCTTCCCGGGGCTCCGAGCAGCGCAGGTCATCGCTCCCCATCACTTCACACCAAGATTCCCCTACCTAGAGGGCTGCCCTGGGACGTGCTCTGTGCCGGGTTATCGCTGTGCTGCCTCACTGCACTGGAACGCGGCATCCTAATCCGGGGGGACGGGGAAAATGCTGCAGGAATCATCAGAATTTGCCAGAAACAACCAGACCAAACTCTGACCCTAATCAAGGTGACATTCTTTACAAAAAAAGGGACGGGCAATTCCACAAAGGTAACAACCATTCACCATTATTAGTAGAATTTATAATATGACTCAGTCAGATGTTTTCATCTCTAATGAGCTTAGATAAGTCCAACATGAAATGCTAGTGTCTACAATTCCTTTTTTCTTCTTCCTTTTTATATGTTGCCCCTACTAAAATTGCTGCTTCACTCCTTGCCCCTTAAGTACCTTAATATATTAGTGTCTACGGATGAGCCAGTGAACAATACAAGCACAGGGAAGAAAGGGGAAAGAGATTTTTTCTCCTAACGTTTCAGGAGCAGGGCAGGGGAATTAGCTCATTCCTTATTCTCACTCTCTCCCTGAACTGTGTTCTAAGATTAGTTACTAAGCCAATTTGTGCTGTGGTTTTCTCTCTGCAAAAAGAGCTAATGACTACCTGAGAAGGAACTACGGAGTTGAACCTGTAAAATACTCTGCAATTCTCAGAGAATAGGATGCACGAATAAAGCTCACCTTCCAATTATGGGAAATTCAGATGTATCCTTAACCAAAACACTGTCTCTTTAAGTCATTAAATATGTAACTCCAATACAGACACACTTAAATAAATTATTTAAAGTTATTTCTAGTTGCGTGTGGGAGGTAGGTGGGAGATGAAGTTGATACTTAGTGGTTAGAGAAGCCTTTAGCCTTTATATTTCTCTCCACTTTTGCCCAAGCATTTTTTTTTCTTTTAACTCCTCTGTCTGATACAGACTAATGAGCTGGCTTTGATCACACTCCTGGGGGGTGTAAGACTTTATTTTAATTGTAGAGTTTTCTCAAGCTGCTTCATGTTGTTGGAAATGTCAGTTTTCAACAACACAAAAGCGGTTTCTTACTTTCCTGTCAGTGACACGATGACAGACCTGATAAGATGGACTTCTCACTTTTGAGATGGCATTTGGGTCTCTTGGCTTTTATGCTCTTTATTTAAGAATTCAAACCTATCGTTTTCATGTGATCCTAACAGCTTTTTCATGAAACCTCATCTTAATATAACCCAAACTCAAAAATAGTCCTCACGCCCCTATTACAGCACTGTTCCTGAATGAAAGCCAACCTCAGGGGCAAACTTCTGAAGGACTCGGGTACAAATGTGGCGGCTGCAGGACACAGTAAACTACATAAACTCAATACAGAAATTTTCTCTTTTGCCATGCTCCTTGACCTTTCATTTCCCCTTATTAAAAATTGTTGGTTAGGAAAAGCTCTCAGCAGAGAATTTGCCACTTTGGCTTTTAACCCCAAAGAAAGGAGTTTAGCCATTGCACTTGGTACGAACGAGGTTTAGTTTCAGAGAGAACGAGGCCAACAGCAATGCTAGAAAACGAAAAGCAGCGCTTCCCAGAAATGACCTGATCAGAGGGGTTCAAACAGTACCGAAAAACACAGCAGCAGCCGCCTCAGATGCGGCGTGAGAAGGAGCTGCGCCGCACGCGCCGAGGGCCACGCACACCCCAGCTCTAGCTTAGACACAACAAACAGCAGGGCAAGGCCTTATCTGTCCTCACAGGCCTTTATATATCGTAGCATAAGAAAACTGGGGCTCCTTACAGCTCGCTGTGCTGACGTTGGCATTAATAATGCAGATTCGGGCAAGGTCACAGTTTGTGAGCAATATTCATGCACGTATCGATGGCCCGCACGCCAAAGGGCTCTCTCAAAGCCACCCCTACCTGACACGTCTCCTTAGCATAGTTTAGGGTATTTGCATGAGAGTTTTACTGATGCAGGAGAAAGAAGAACCTCTCCCATCCTCAAACTGTCAGTTGCTGCTGGAATTAGTCTCCAGATCATGTTAGCACGTTTGGCTCTTCTTTTTGGTTTGTTTTCAGAGTTTGGCTGTGACTTGAGCTTGAATTACAAAAATACCACATGCACAAACTGAAAAAAAAATACTGTTCTCAATATTTCCTGCCGTGGAGAGCCAAATACTCTGCCTCTTCTTGCTTTCTTTCCAACACGGTCATGGAAGCTTGTGCGGTTGTAGTAGTTTACTTGGAAAGGGGAAGAGTGGAAGAGCATCACCCTAAACCTATCGCCCATCTCGCCACCGCGTGGGGTCCGTCCCGGTGAGCTCGGGCACCTGCACAAGAAGCCCCGTTATTTTAGACTGCTCCTGGAGCAAGCGGAGACACCGGGACGCATGGACGGTGACTCGCACCTTACGTGGGCCCCGGGCAGGTCGCCTTTTCCCCACGGCTGCTTCCCGGTCTGTAAAATGGCAATAGCTGGTGAGCAACCTGCCCACTCCAGCAAAACACAGCGGGCTTTTTCCTGCGAGCGCGGCGAAGGAGCAGATGTGTCACCC
>NW_010581931.1:15299-43541 GCF_000705375.1 Tinamus guttatus | reverse complement strand
GCACGAGGAATGTGCACAGAATACCAATAGACACGTACACTGTTATTTTGTACCTCATATCTTCCAGGAAAGCTGGGGGCGAGGGGGAAGGATGAAAGCAGACAAATAGTAGCATTATTCTGAAGGGCGTGTGAGCGCCTCTCACACATTCGTATGAAGGGAGGGAAAAAAAAAATCACAAGATGGTGGTTAACTAAGTCTTTGTGTAATTTTTATCTACGATTTTCCACTCTGAGTCACCATAATTTACATGTTATCTAACAGCGAGTCCCGAGTTTATGCTACTTTCTATTCCATTCAGTGCTGGGCAGGAGAAGCGACTCTGGGAGGCTTATCCACCCCTGGCCAGCAGTTAATGGCTCCTAGAATAACTGTCAGCGGCCGATTGTGTTAAAGAGCAGCAGTTACCAAAATGCATTTTCGCCTGCAGCATGCAAGAACAATACTGCTATTGTAGTGTAGCCACAGAGCTTGGCACGCGGATCAGCCTGAAAGGGAATCCTGTTTTGTTTGTTAGGGAAGTGATGGAATCCATTGAAAGGTTATTGTTTGCCTGCTTTGGAAGCAAATTCCATCTCCCCTGCAAGCAGTATTTGCAACCTTTGCGTTAAAGGCAGCAGGGAGCTGATTCATTGGTGTTGCCTTTTAGCCACCAGCAACACCCACTTGGAAATGGCCAAGACTGTCACTTAGGTGCCTTTCATCCATCACCTCGCAGAACCTAGAGATGGGTCATCTGCTCTTAATCATTTCTAATAGGCTTCTTATAGGGGGGATTTAGTTGAGGATGAAGAAACTCTGAGTCATATGCAAAAGATGCTCGTATAGCTTGAGTTAGCAGAACTTCCCCCTCAGCCCTCCTGACAGCCTAGAGACCGCACTATGAATAGCTCCTCTCACAGCTGCCTCTCTGCTTTCCCAAAGCCCTAATTGCCAAGTATCGTCCTGTCACTGCGAGCGGAGCTGCTGAGGGATCCCAAGGTACGCCCTGCCGCCGCCGCGCATCGCAGGACTTCACAGTGCCAGGGGGAATTATAATCTAAATATACAGCAGGGAAGGACACGGCATGCCAAAAAGAGACAGCGAATGGGTACAAAAAGCAGAGGACGGGAGCGCCCGCAGCAGGGTGCATCACTCGGCCGTACAGCTCCTCTTATGCCTTATGGCTGCTGGACAGAGGCCTTGACGTGATCTCATCCTTATCCCTCACTGCTATCAGCGATGCCCACGTCAGGGCCGGGGCTCCAGTTCATAACAGATTATTTCCTGCCAGCTTTTAGTGGCCCATCTCATTTTCCTCCCGTTGCTGAGCTCAGTGCTCCCAAGAAGCAGCAGTCGCACTGAAATACTACCGCAATATGCGATTGTAATGTAAGGAGATACAACAATAATCGCTGATTAAAAAGGAAGAATGAAAAGCAACAAGAGCTAGTGACAGGATTGCTAAATGCTGATCAATGCTGTAAGACAGCCTTTGATTTCTTTAATTAATTATACATTGCCTCATACTTTGTACTGCTGTAGATTTAATTGGACTCCTTATTTTTAGACAACTACAGCGAGAAGAAGATAGGTTGGCAGCTTTCAGAAGTGCAGCTCTAGCCTAATTCTGCCTCGTTCAATACCACTGGGAGAAAAATTAGGCTAATGCTGAGCTTTTTTGAAAAATTTCATGCTCTTGATGCAGTTCAGCACACTGAATGTTTATTTTTGTCACAGGACGGAGCTCAGTCTGTGCACACAGCAATCCATGCAGAACTGGGCTCACCATTTGCAAACATCCCAGAACCTCAGCATAGGAAAGGACACATTCTGATTAACAGAAAATGACACTGAGCACTGTCACCTCCCAGCAGAATTTGCCCTTACAGTCACATCAGCCTCACTCCATGCCATTTATTTGTACCCTAGACTGAATGTCCACCACCAAGCTTTGCAGAGATACACGTGTTCAACCATCACCCGCACAGGAAGCAAATAGGAGTGCACGGAAAGGGCTCATTTTAGCTGCAGTTGGAAATTATCTGTTGCCCCAGATGAAAGGGAGCCGGCACGCGGAGGAGAAGGCTCCTGCACCCGCACAGTAACTAACACTTCACGGCGCTTTCTTATCTGTGCTGGCCGGGGTGTCTGTGCAATCCTGCGAGGCAGGAGCAGTGAGAGGTTAGCAGAAGCAGAGCCCTCCAGAGAACGGAGAAGGCCTGTGGCTGGGGTGACTTATCTCACTTCCATGTGCACAGCAGCACGGTCCCAGCACGCAGGGCGCAGGAAAATAGGTAAGACGGGGATCGGTTGTAAAACACTTGCATGGTGGCTAATTTTAGCAGTACACCCCCACATCAGTGCTCGCACTGCCAGCGGGCGAGATGCACACTGTGAAAAGGAGGTGACGGGGATGGCGTGTGCCTGTCTAACGAGACTTGCCTGGAAAGATCCGTGGGGACAACAAGGGCTTCAAAGCCAGCAGCCCAGCCGTGGCCTCCTACGCAGGCCTGGCAATGGGATGGGAGCCTTCCCATGGGAAAACGCTGCCGCGAGCTGCGTACACCTCACTTACACCTTATACACATATACATGTGCTTATACCTCACTAAAGGCTCTAAGAACATGCTTGAAGCTAAGCATATGCATAAGCACACCCTGGCATAGGGATCAATACCGAAGCCAGGTCTCACTAAGCTCTTCCCGGTTCCATTTTCCATCTTCCTTCTCGTAAAGCACTTATTGATTCTGCACACAGCAGTGCAAACAGTAGCAAAGGCAGAGAGCAGTTCAGGACTGCAGAAGGGTTTGACGGAGCCCAGACACAGTTACCCCACCGAAACTCAGACCAGAGCTTGCCATCTAACCTTTTGTCTAATGGAAACTCTGACATCACCTATAACTTGGTGTTAAACCACAGAGCTCAAAACCTCTGAGGTAAGAAACCTCTTGTCTTGCCCCAAACTGGAGCTCGCAGATGTGAGTGCAGTCTCGGGGCATTATTTGAGGCCCGAGTAAGTGAGAAAGGTGCCTCATCCCTTCATTCATTAACCCTGCCCTCCCTCACTGCCTAGAGCACTGCGGGCTTCTCGCCCAACCATGCTGATGTAACAAGAACCTACCTAGATGGCAAGAAACAGCACACAGGGAATATACGTATTTTTAAATACCAGTAGCATTGTAAACAACAAGGCTTAAACATTTTCCTAAACAGCTATCTGGAGCAGAAGGCTATTTTGAGCCTCTCTCTTTGCCTTTAACCCAACTATCTGGGCACCCCACCCTTCTTCCTTCCACCTTCCTTAATTTCTTAGACTTCCTTCTGGTTGCTTTGTGTGAGTCTATTTTAGGTGTGAGATCATGGTTAGCTTCTTGCTGGGCACCCACTTCTCATTTTCTGTCTCTGGGGTTTGCCTTTTCAGCAAAGTGGTGAGTCCATTTGCATATAAAATATATAAGTTCCCTCCTGATAAACAGACATTGCCAATAAGGAAGAGAAAAACAACTCTTTGAGATGATAAAAAGGTATTAGAGTGAATATACGCAGGTTCTCTGAAGCGCAGGAAATAATGCAAAGACTGACCAGTGCAAGGAATACCAAATTAAGCTGGCTGTCAGATATGGGTGTCTTAACTCTTCCGTCTCCGGCACATCGCTGTTCAGACTAATCTCAAAATGTCATTGCTTTGATATTAACCGCTGCCTTTAACACCAAGTTCCAGATATTGCTGGAGTGAGGCTCAGGAAACCTTGCTGGGAAGCTCCCTGTAAAGCTCACGGATATGCTCAGTTGTGATGTATTCCCTTAAAGCTACCAGATGGGAATGAACTCAACCAGTGAATGGTTTGGCTATGCCACCTCCACCTGTGAACACCCCTTGGGAGCGCTGGCAGTTTGCTCATTCCTGGCTCATGCATTTGAGCCCAAGTTTCACACACGTGGCTTACTGCATTGCTAGAGCTCCACGCAGCACGAGTCACCGCTCCGTGGGCAGCCCAAAGGAGCTGAAACCACCGCTGATGGCGGGAGCAGTGCATCCAAACGTGCTCCTTCATCCCGGGAAGTCACGGAGCGGGTGGCTTGGGTGACGGCCCAGGGTGACCGACTGCATCGAGCAGCAGCATTCTGGCTAATTGTGCAACTGCACCGCCCCCAAACTTCCTGTTTTGAAACCCCAAGAAGCTGGAAAATGTTAACACTGGCACTTTAAAGTGCTATTGTGGCATTTTTTCCTCTTCTTCCTAAAGATCTGCGTAAGAATAAGAAAAATTCTCTCTCTGGAAGGGTGAATTGGGGCTGGCTTAAGGAAGCAGGGACATAAAAACAAGCGCACGTCTCTGAGGAGCCTCCGAGGCGGCAGAGCATCCCCGCCAAACCTTCCCCTCTTCCTTGACTTGCTCCTGCTCCATTGCTCGCTTCCCTGTCCACATCCCCGCTCCCTTATTTGCATTCAGAGTATATGCAATGTGCTGCACTGCCACGAGTGCTTCTTAGCCGCGTGGCGTGCTCGTGATTCCAGCGGGATCCACGCTAGGGAACACGGATACACCTGACGGCGCGGGAGCCACAGAGCTCTCGCCTGAGGGGAGAGATGACAGATGGAGGGGCAGGTGCCCACGGAGCGGCAGAGGGACGATGGGGATCCACGTGCTCCACGGCACGCACAGGGCACCACGTGCCACCTCCAACCACCTGGCCCAGCTCCTCGCTCCCGTGACGGGGAGCAAAGGGCGCGAGCACCGGCGGCCCCGGGCAGCGAACGGGGCTGCCGTCCTGCTCCGTTCCACTCCACGTCATTGCTGTAAAGCCAGAGCAACCCTCAGAAGGAAGAAAGCGTCTTCAACGCTCTGAGGGAGCTTATTTACTTCCAATCAGCATGACAACTGCTTCCTTTGCTGGCTATCGCTGCAACTCCAGATGGTACATTTGAGCGTGCTTAAACCTCTAACTTGGCTCCCTACACAGACACCGTCTTCCGGGTTAGCTCAAAAATCATTAGCAGTCCTGGAATAAAAGCTCTTGGTCTCCTGCACTGCACTAAACATTTGAATAACAAAATCCTGGTCACCCTGCAGGTGCTGCCTTCTCTTATGACTTGGCTGAGGAGCTTAAATTGCCCTCTCACAAGTCACGTTATTTCAGAGATTGCTACTCTTCGTTCCAGTGCCACTACACTTCGAGGTTCACGTGTATGTAAAAAGGCTTAAGGAAGTGAAATAAGAAGCCAGACAACAAATATAAAAAGATTTAAAAAAAAAAAAAAAAGTGAAGAAAAAAATATAATGATTTTAAGAAAAAAAAATCAACTTTTTTTTTTTTTTTAACTACTTGGAAGCTGGGCACTGCAGTGACTGAAAGCAAATAATGGTAATGTTCATGTATTTTTGTAAGAGCCAGTAAAGGTCCCAAGCTACTCAGAGACCTATCAAGTCATGTAGATACCTGGAGAGCCCCTATCTCAAAGGCCTTACAGCCTAGCTAAACAAAGGGAGCTTTATTTTCATTTTAGAGTTACAGTGACAGAAGGAGGACAGAGGAATTTTGATGATGTGTGACCCAATCAGCCCAAGTACCTGAGTGCCATTCATCCTCCAGCACACAGGGACCTGGGGGAGCCTCTAGCAACCGGGAACTCAGGAGTTAGGACACCTCAGACCATGCTGTAAACGGTGGATTATTACTGTTTTAGAGGAAGTAATATCCTCTTTCTCATTTAAACTCTGTATGTCTGAAAATGTTAAATGGCTGTTACATTCTTCTCTTTATCCTGGATGCTTTTTATGAGGCTGTACTTCCCTCTTTTTCCTTTAACAAGCTGGCTAAGCAGAAGATTAACGAATGACTTAGTGCACGTGTGCTAAAGAAAGGGAAAATCTGCCTTCAAAATCTTACATAACTAAGAAAGAAAGAAAGAACGCATAAAACATAGACACACACTCAGGCCCTCACTCCTTGCACATAAAAATAGTTCTCATCCTCATGTGGCCACACTGCAGTGTGCCAGCTGGACTGTCCTCTGAAAAAACAATATATTTAATTATGGAAACTAGCAATACGCAACGGTACACTGCTCAGGCCTATTTCTAGCAGCGCTTCCCATTTCTCGTTCTTTCCTATTACTCGCCTTTGGTATTCGGTAATTGGGAGCGAGCAGCACAGCTTGGGAAGGGGCAGGAAGAGGACGACTGAGCCTTATCGTGCTGTCAGGCACCTTCTATAAATATTTGTGTGACCTACGGGATACGGCGCAGTTTGAAACCTCGCGGTCTCCGCAGCCCCTGTGCACTCATGCCGTTCCCTGCGCCTCTCCAAGCGTGGCACCGCAGAAGGACCCGAGTCATGACGTAGCTGTGAGCTGTTATAGCAGTGCCGACCTAAATTGAGGATGTTGGACCCGACTGCACGTTCTGCAGCGGGTCTCGGCACAGAGCAACGAACTGTTTTGTGGAGGATGTAGCTGCAATTAGAGGCACTCTGTTGAACGGCAGAGAAAAGCTAAGGTAATGACTGAGGGCTCGAACCAGAGCTTAGTGAAGGGAAGAAAAATTATTCCTCTTGCCATGCTCTAATGTTGCAATCAGGTAGTTTCTTCCTTGCAAAAATACCTGGGGATTTTTTCTTTTTCCAACTGCAGAGAAGCAACACACAACCCCCACCCTAATCAGGAACTTGATCCCTAGTGATATCTTCACATCCCAGCCTATTTATAGAAGTCAGGTCACCCAAATGAGAACAGAAACGGTATTTCATGGGTTTTGGTGGCCAAGTGAATTCTGAATATTCAGTATTCAAAGCAACACATTTGAATAACCCATTTGGACCACCTGGAAAGAACAACTCACCATGACTAAATTTGCTTGTACAGCACATAAACAACTCTTGAGACAATCAGGAAATTATTTCAAATTTGGTTATTTTTTCCCTCTATCAAATAATCCAACAATTATATGGACAGAAACTTTCCTTGCAAAATTGTTCTTTGATGTGCAATTGTTTACCTAGCAGACTAAGGCAGACACAGCCTAAGACAGACACAGCTCTGCTACTGCACTCTTAATTGGATAAATAACCTGATGAAAACTGAAAATATAGGAATCTCTAAAGGTTGTTTGGTGGGTAATTTGGAAATGAGGCACACAAAAAAGTTAGGAAATCTACTGTTTGCAAATAATATGTAACAGCTTGCCTCCACACACCGCTATATGACAGGAATTGAATTCGGGACCTTCCCTACAGGTGCCGAGTCTGCCATGGAGGCTGAAGGGGTCAGGGACCTGTAGGCTTCCAACCTGCACCCCAGCTGAAAAGAAAGCTCCAAACAGCCACCGGAGCTGCACCTGGAAAGGTCTCTTTTCCTCTTACCTTTCCCTGGAGCGAATCAGTGTTTTGAGTCTATTCTTATGCCACAAGCCAACATAAAGTGAAAAAAGAAAAAGCTTCTTAAAATAGATATACTATATACCTATTTAAATATATAGAGACAATCAAGCAAAAATAAAAGCGACTACTTTATAATCCTAACAAAAATGCTCTACTTCACAGCATTCCACTTTCCAGCAACCTAATCCGACATAAAGTATGATCCATAATTCCTATCTTATCGTGTCAAGGAGCTTCAAAGTAAACCTAACGATGATGAAAGCCAAGTTCTTCCATCATGTTTAATGCAGTTTCCAACTTCCAATTTTTATTTATATCTTTATGCAACTAAATACTTTATGGGCCAAAGACGTAGAGCTTGTTGAAATGAGGCATTCATCCCCCCAAGGAGTTCTGCTCCTAGCTAAGGAGCTCGCCTGGGCCCGAGGCACGTATGCAAGGGCACATATAACCCTTCCCTCCTCCTGCAGGCTGCACCATCCCTGCCCGGCTCCTTCCAAGGAGGCTGCCTGCTCCTCCTGTACTACTGAGCTCCCAAGTTATGGTTTGGGAATTGGACTAGAATAGAAAAGCTGAGCAATTAGAGAGGAAGCAGGAAGGATTACTGTGTGGTTCTACTGAGACTGTGGGCTCTCTTGACAGTTAATGCATCATTCCCCATTACAATCGTTTCCTCTGAAGTAAATGGGATTTTGCCAGTCTACTTGGTGTTTATTGAGAAATGCTTCCTCAAGATGAATTGGCATCCCCCTGTTGCTTTCTCTTTTTATACTCCAAAACCCCAGGAAGCCCCAAATCCTTGAGCAGTGATGAGCGAAGTGTGGGACACGCAGTGCTGGGCGCCCTTGCATGAAGCAGGCTCGGGTTAAAAGGGCACCGCTTTACTCATTAATACGTATTCCAGGGCAATAACAGCAGTTCTGCTGTAATACCTCACATGTTGAGCCGAGAGGCTCCCTCGCAATATTTTGGTACTGTTTAACTAGCCATTTAGTGGGGGAACACTTTCCTTGGGACTTGACATTGAAGAATGGCACAGGGAGCCCTTTGAGGCTGCAGAATCAAAAAAAAAAACACATTTTTTTTCATAGCAGCTGCAATTCCTGCAGTGCTTTTAGTAAATCCTGCATCTCCAAAGCAGTGGTTCAATGTAGTATCTCCCCTGCTTTCTGTTCCAAATTGCTCTTATGTATTTAGTTAACTGCTATTAAATATATGACCTGCACTATAGCTCAGAGGCAGCAGCAGTCGCGAGATGGAGGATGTAGGTTACTCAAGGAACTGGCAACGTCACACAAAGCCCTTCACCTTCTGTCTGAATACAGATACCATCATGCATGACCAGAAATGTGTGATGGCAGCTTCGAAAATAAGTTATTTTCAGCTGTTTTTTTCCATTCCCGTATCACAAAATCATTTCTCAACCGCTGGCCACAATGGTACAGCCAACAGTTGGTGGCTGTCACAAGTGAAACGGAGGCACCGGGCCGTAGCCGGGCACGCAGCCGAGTGACCTGGTTCGCAGGAGCTGCCCACGGCGCTCGCGACCACCACGATGTACAGGAGGGGCATTTGAGGGAGTCGGCACATTTTGGGGCTAACTAGAGGCTCTTGGTCTTCATCACTGTGCTCAGCACTAAATTAAAAAAAATAATAAAAGAGTCTTTTAGCTTCAAGTCCCATGATAAAAATATACCTTGGCTTTTGTTAGCATTATGCAGCATTTCCTTCTTCCAATGAAAATTTAATTGAAAAGGGAGTTTCTAATCCCCACGGAAGCGATAGGCACCTTTTGAAATCAGTCATGAGCTGATGCAGGGCAGGGAGCCCAGCCTGACGTTTCCTAACTCCCTTTTGGGGTCCCGAGAGTGCAAAGACAGCAGAGAGGGAGCTGCAGTCGATTCCAGCAGAGCTCCCTTGTGCTGTTTGTTCCAGGGAAACATCAATTCATGAAGTGGACGAGTCAACGCGGGTGGGTGGCAGAACCGCCTGCCCTGCTAGACTGAGCAAGGCTGCTCCACGGATCTGCTCTGGGGTCTGCAGAGAGCAAACAGCAGCGAGAGCCAACTTCGCTGCCCTCGCTCCGCAACAGCAGCGATTGCACATTTCAGAGCCAGGGCATTTGCTTGGAAGGCATTTTTAATTCACTACCTCGGGTTCAACGCACAGAGCACATTTCCGTGGCAAGAGCTATGGGTGAGAGTCACATTTCGATGGCATTTTAACGAGCATCAACAGAGTGTGCGAGAGCGGAGGGGACCTGGGCAAAGGCAGCTGACAGAAGAGGCAGGGTGAAGCAGGGCTAGAGGAGATGCTTCAGGAGGAAGCATTTTCATAATCACACATTTGCGACACAGCCCTTTTTTGCAGCATTATCTTTCTGCCTTCCTCTTACTCTCAAAATGAACAAAAATATGCATATTCAACGGGTGGGGAAGCAAGAGCAGACTGAAACACAGCTGAGTCAACAACACGTGTCTACCAGCAAGCGGTAACATTTCATATTCCCGCGTGGTTATCCCAGCGCCTTCCCAAGCCATCGCAGAGCAGGACACAAAGGCACCCTAGGAAGTTACTGGTTCACAGGAAATTCTGCTACCTGATGCCAAGCCGAGGGGCCGACTCTTGCCCCAGGGCCCTAATGCTCCTCTCCCTCTCTGCCTCCTTTATTCATAGTTTTTGCTGCGTAAATATTTATGCCTTTTGGATTCTGGGCAGCCTGCTCATTTTGGCAGCGCCCAGCGCTGCGAGGCCGAGCAGCTGCGTGTCGGCGCGGCTGCGTCGCCTTTGGGAAGCGCTGCTGGATAGAGAGGCGCAGGCTCTGCCAGTTAAACAGCTCTGCACTGCCTTGTCCTGCACCCGGTTGCCTTGCAGAACACTGCGGCCCTCCTGGGTGCAAGGAAACCGTGCAGACCCCTCGAAGGGATGAAGGGGAAGATGCTTTCCACGCAGCGCAGGTGATGCTGGCGCCCGGGCTTTGTGCCCCCTCGTGGCAGCTGCCTTGTGCTCACCCGCGCTTTCCATGCAGAGCTCTCCATGCTCAGCAAGGAGCCCGTGAAACATCACTGCATGCTGCTAACTAGGGCTCTGAAATAAGGGGCTCCACTGCTCGGAAAAACACCAGGCGGGAATTGCTTTAAGTCGAGCTTCACCCCAAATTTCTAACTTTTCCGTAAGCATTCGTAATATACAACTCTGTTCAGAAGGAATTAAGGTAGCACTTCATACGAGGTTAAAGATGTCTCTCTCGTGTGGTTAAAGCAGCAGATAGAGCTATATATGCATCTAACCCAGTAACACTGAAATACTCTCTCTTTTGCCCCTCCTCAGGCAAAAAGCTCTGGCCTCCACAGGTGGAAGAAGTGTTCAAGCAGCATGTGACTGGTTGGTATGAAGTAATACATGTTAAAAACAAAGTGAATTTTATGTCTTTAGAATGTGAAATGCCATTAGAATGTGAAATGTTGTTAGAGAAGCTGCATTATTTGTTTAAATGAGGGCAATCCCTGAAAAACACTAGCAAAATTAGTGACCTGTTAACGCAAGTGTTGCAAATAATAAGCAAGAGGTCACAGTCTGGGACAGTCTGGGGCCACAAGTAACAGCCAGAAAAGGGGGGAGAGAGAAAAATTACTACACTGTCCACCCCACTGCCTCAAGAGAAAACCAAGAGCTGCCTTTGCAGAAGGGGTGAGCAGTTTCCAGCGCTCTCCCCACTTTTGTACACTGAAGGTCACAAAGGCAGCAGTGCCCCAGGTTAGACCCTCAGGGTGTCAGGCTGCAACCTGAAACCAGTTCTTCCTACATGGTGATGGGCTGCAGGTGACACAGGCTGCAGGTGACACTGCCATCTCTCCTCCTGACCCAACGGAGCTGATATTTTGCTACATGATAAAAGAAGGGAATGAGGACGGGGAAAGCTGATTTTGCTACCAAAGGCCTCTGAGTTTCCCTGTGACGCTCCTTCCTCTTTCTCAGGCTCTTCTCCCACGTGGGGGACCCTTTCCTGGACGACAGCCTGCCTCGGGAGTACGTCCTCTACCTGCGCCCCACCGGGCCCCTGGCGCAGAAGCTCTCCGAATTCTGGCAGCAGTCCAAGCAGATCTGCGGCAAGAACAAAGCTCACAACATTTTCCCGCACATCACCCTCTGCCAGTTCTTTATGGTAAAGCCCAGCTCCTCTTTCTGCTGCTGTATGAATGTGTTTGTGAGCCGCCCCGCGGGGTCCAGGCTGGGTACGTCACACGTGTCACACGCGCTGGAGTGGTTGTGACCAGCACTGCCTCATGCCTGGCCTTGCTGAGGGGGTAATTGGGTTTTAAACAAGTGGTTTTCAGCAAAGAGCAGCACAAGACCAAATTCTCATCACCTCCAGTGCTCCCGAGCATGAGAACAGGCAGCGAGGGAGGGTGAGGGCAGGAAGATGACCTAGGAGGAGCTGATCCTGCTTTTAGGACCGGGATGGGCAGGCGGCTGCCCGAGTTACCTACTTCTCCCCTGTGCTTTTTCACATGCCGTGACAGGAAGAGTGTTCGTCCCATGCCTTCCTATTCCCTACTGAGCAATGTTCTGTCTCCTGCTCCTCTTGGCAGTGTGAGGACAGCAAGGTGGATGCTCTCACCGAAGCCCTGCAGGCCACTGTAATGCGATGGAAATGCAAATTCCCTGCCCCTCTGCCTCTGGAGCTCTACACGTCCTCCAACTTCATCGGGCTTTTTGTCAAGGAGGAAAGCGCCGAGGTGCTCAAGAAGTTCGCTGCAGACTTTGCTGCAGAGGCTGCTTCCAAAGCAGGTAACCACGAAACATTCACGGTTTGGCCAAGGCTCCTCTATCGTATCGCACCCTTGCAAAGACATGCAAATGGAAAGGCTCCAAGAGATGCTCCTCACGAGAAATGAGCTCACCAGAAGTGGCTCTCCTAGCAACCTCATTCTAAGAAAGCGAGGAGAACAGAAAATGAATGATTTTCTTCCTAGAATAAGTATTCCCGAGCCAGGCTGAAGCACAATGGTCATGACATACCGAGTAAACATCAGTGTGGTGATGCCCTTTTTACTCATGTTTGGTTTGTCTCTGCCACATCAAAAAATAATTACTCTTACAGTCAGCTGTCTTCTCCATGAATCGAGATATTTCATTCATGCCAACAAAGTGACTTATCCTAAAAAAGCCCTTTTAAAGACCACTGCAAAACACATAGCAGTCTTTGCCCTGCTGCCTAATTTAATTTCAGGTATGAGGGTCTGTAGTGCTACATTTTATTAAACCCTACACTTATGTCTCAGCAGCCAGCCAAAGGTTAGGTTTCTTGTCACCTTGCCTGCGATAGGCCTTGCATATATAAGCTCGTGAAGGTTATATATGGGTCTTTTAAAAGCAGCATGAGGGCTAGGAACAGGACAGGGGAACACCCCAGCGCCCTGCGATAGGCCTTGCATATATAAGCTTATATATGCATATATATGCTTGCATATATAAGCTTATGGGTCTTTTAAAAGCAGTGTGAGGGCTAGGAACAGGAGAGGGGAACACCCCAGTGAGTGCTTGGGTTTTCTGAGCTTCTTCAGTGCAAAGATCACCTCACGCTTACTCGGAGCGTTATCTCCTGAAAGGGAAGTTGACATTTGGCGGTTCCTTAACCTTTCAGAGACGCTGCCTGTGAGGGTTAGCATTTCCTGCTCAGCTCATTATCTGTCAGAGCCCTCCTCTGCAGTACGAAGGCTCTAGCTGTTTTTTCACTGAATTTTCTGAGATGTAAACACGGCTCTGTGAGAGGACCCAAAGTGTCCAGGCAGCAGAGCTGGGAACCTTATCAAACAGCTCCAAGTCTCCCAGAACCAAGAGATTCACTCCATGGGATCTGCTCCTGTTTTCCTGCACAGGGAATGCGCCAAGAACCAGCAGTGAGGAGATAACCTGAGATACCAGGGCCAAGAGTTGCAGCCACCCGAGAACAGGAGCAACGTCCGTGCATCCTCCACACCAGTTAGAGGGCAGCTCTCCCCCAAAACACTGATCAGAAAAAGCATCAACAGCTTCTGACAAACTTCTCCCCCTGAGATGGTTCCAACCGGGACCGAACAGTTTGGTCCTGACTGCTGCATTGCAGTCCACAGCTTGGTCAGGTTATCACATTAAGGCTTTTTCAGAAATCCACAGCATTTTCTTTTTTCTTGCTAATGAAAAACAAGATAGATGATTTTGAAAAGCTATCCCGTGGCTGGCAGCTAGAGCCAAGTCTCTGAATAGCTGCAATTTTGACTGAATAATCAGTCAAATTTAATTGCAATTTTTGGTTGAATAAGCAAGAATAAATTACACACAAACAATGAATCCCATGATTTCCACTTCTACTGGAACAGTTCCAACATTTCAGATGCTTCCACTTTTCTGCTTTCTTAAATCTTTCTCTAATACAGGTTCTCTCCCTGCAGAATCACTTTGACTCGCTCTCTTACCAATTTCCATTCAAATAGTCCTGCAACTCCAGCCAAGGCCTAAGGAAAGGGACATGCCCCGTGCAGAACCCCACAGCAGTCAGTTGTGAACCAGCATCTTGTTGTTGCAGACGTCCACGTAGAGCCCCATAAGAAGCAGCTGCACGTGACCCTCGCGTACCACTTCCAGACGAGCCACCTGCCCACGCTGGAGAAGCTCGCGCAGAACATCGACGTCAAGCTGGGCTGCGACTGGCTGGCCGCGATATTCTCCCGGGATATCCGCTTTGTCAATCACGAGGTAACTGCTCCGGTTGGTTTCGGCGGGGGGAAAGGAAAAGGAGGAGGATCTAGCAGAACCGCTGACCGTGTTAGCTGCCCTGGCGCTCTGCGGTGCCTCCAGGCTGCAGCGGGGTTTCGCTTGTTTCTTGAGGCAACAGGTCTTTTTCCTGCTGGATTAATTAATTTTACTGATGGCTTTTGTTCGCTTAGGTCCCATCTCTTAACCTAACCTTATTTTAGTAAATATGCAGAAAAAAAAAAAAGGTGGTCACATCCTGGTATTGCCCATGGCCTGTGTTACTTGGTGTGTTCTCCAGTCCAGGTTTGGAAGCAACGTATCAGATATTCCAAGCTGTTATCCCACGACAGTGTCCCTGCCTTGATTCACAGCAGCGGCGCGCAGGCAACCCCTCTCGTATTGCAAGCACAAGTAGCAGTGGCCACTGCTCACCTCGCCAGAACCATCTTCCACACGTTCTCCTTTGCAATACGGTTACATTTTTAACGGGATACTTAAATTAAGGCACACGCTTATGGTTTGCTCAGCCTAAATTATCATGATAGGAGAGCTACCTTGGAAAGGGTAAAGCTCTGCTCTGGAAACGCTCCTGCCCCACGCTGCGCAAGGCTCCCTTGCACTAACAAGGCTTCCATTCATTTGTGCTTCTTTTTCTCCACCAGACTCTGCAAGTGATCTACCCTTACACCCCCCAGAACGATGACGAACTCGAGCTGGTCCCGGGGGATTTTATTTTCATGTCCCCAGTGGAACAAACCAGTACAAGTGAGGGCTGGATTTATGGCATTTCCCTTGCAACTGGCTGTTCTGGGCTGCTGCCTGAAAACTACATCACGAAGGCGGATGAATGTGGGACCTGGGTGTTTCACGGGTAGGTAAATTTTTGCTTTTGCTTCAAAGAGAACGCAAGCCTTAAGTTTTGCTGAAGCTTACGACTTAAGCTTCTTGATTTTCATGCCATATTTAAGTACCAGTTACAGCCTAGCACTTGAGGGAGAGGCGAGCACTTTGTCTGTGACTTTGGAGGCCTAATACACGTGACAGAGCATGACAGGGGAATCTCAGCTTCCAGGTGCGACTGCCAGGGACCCCTGCCCTCCTGCAAGCCTGCCCTGACCAGCTCCAAATCCTTCAGAACCCCAAAGCCCATCAGGCACAGACAAGCAAAGCAAGACATCACTTGTTTACCACCCATATCTCTTGTCGCAGTCATCTATTCTTTTTTTCACCCCCCACAATGGCCCTCTGAGAAGTGAACATCACTAATCAAGGGCTTTCATATGCTAGTCAAACAGAACAAACCTATTTACCCCAAGTGTGTTACCATCATACTTAATTCCTCTTCCCTTATAAGAAAAGAAAAGACCTCCAGCTACCAGAGCTTAAAGAAGTTAAAAGACACATGAGCAAAGTTAATCAGAGAGTTTGTGTAAAGGCAGGACTTAGTTCAGACCCATCTATGTACAATCCATGGCCCAAGCAGCAAGACTGTCCTTCCTTCACCCCAAATTTGCCAGCCAAATGCCCTCAGGCCCAGTCTGCTCTACTACATTCTACTTGTTTTTTGGAAAAGGTTTTGAAGCCTAAGCACTCGCATGTGAAAGAATTATTATCCCGGCAGTAGCTAAAAGGAAAGCGAAACATTTTGTAACTGCAGCACCTCTTTGTCTCCAGGCAAGCAAAGAAAGGAAATGCCCTTTCCCTGATTGCCACTGAAGGGTATAAATCATGAACCAGAGCTTGCAATACGGAACATTTATCAGAAACATTATTACATATCCGGAAACAGTCTCACTTTACAAACAGCTTCCCACAGGGCACATTGGGTTACAGAATACCGTTCGGTCAGAACAATAGAGCAAGCTAAGGACACGCAGTGCCCCACTGCAGCCTACACGGAGGTGTTCATGGTGGAAGAGCAGTGCAGAGGCGGTACCTGGTTTCAGACGTGAAGGTGAGCACGGTGGTCAGTACTCACCAGGACTGCTGGAAGTGCCTAGGGGAAGGGGCTGCAACCCCATCTGCAGAGCTGGGATCCAGGCTTCTGTTCGCCAGCCATGGGCAGACCCTCTGGTTTGTTCTGCCTCTGCATACACGGGCACATCCTCTACCATCCCTGCAACACAAGAAAGGAACAGCAGCCATCAGCCTTTTTAGCTTAGTTACAACAAGCCGTGTTTCAACGCTAACTGGCATTCTCCAGATGAACAACACAGATTACTCAGATCGTCTCTGAAACACAGCTCACTTGACCATTCCACACAAGAGTTATTCTGGGGTGTTTGATCAAGCCTTTAACCCTGCTGAGTAGCTTTGTTAATATCTGCACCTAAAAATCCGCCTGAAAACCTCCCCAGAGAACCACTTGCATAGTATTTTCTGTTACTAATTCTGTGCATTAGTGGGCTACCAAGTCAAAAGAAGAAAACTTCTATCCTCAGCTCACTGAGCCCAGAGAGGAAGTGGGAACCCAGAGAGGGTCCAAGAATGCAGTTTCCCCACAGGAGCCACAAACCCCAAACACGCAATATATACACTTATATGCACTTAACAGCATATGGCAAAAGAAAATAGACTGTCTTTCAATCTGTGGACCCAGAACCACCTGAAATCTAAAAATTGGAGGGGCTCCCTGACTGCTATTCTATTATCAGCGCAATCTGATGCTCTCTCTTCTTATGCTGCTAGAGTCAAATTTTCGTGTCAGTGAAAATGCACCTGTGCATGGGCATGATCTAGCTTTGCCGACACTCCAAGCTAAGCCCTTACACTTTATTAAGTGTTTGTTCATGCTCCCTGCTCAGGGCCTATTTCCCCGGGCCTGGCACACGCTAATCATTACGCAGCTTTTGGATCAGGGTTGGCCTTTTTCTGCCAGCTGGAAGGGCATTTGCAGTTCTAGCTATGCCATGTCCCTAGCAGGTGATGCAAGCTCTTTTGTGCACAGAAACCCCAGAACGCTACAGTGACGAGCAGGGCTGTAGCTCAGCTTTCTACTCTACCTTCTACATTGTGAAGCATTAGAGTTTTCTTTCCCCATGCCGGCCAAAATTGAAAGAGGCAGTTCAGTTGATACACAGTGATTCTGCACGCGGATTCTCTCTGCACCGCAGCCTGTCTCTCTCAAGTGTCAGAAAGGATGTTCCAGTTGTATTTCACCTTAACAACGGTCCCTTAAAAGTAACTCTGCAGACTGGCAATGTATTTGTCGGGTTTCTCATTTATGCTACAGTCAGCCCAGAGACAGTAGCTACCCAAAGACTACAGGACTGTCCTTACTGAGGCCTGAGCGCCAGTCTAGAGCACTCCCACAGCCAGCTTCTTCCTGTTTTTGGCAGCTCATACTCAATTCTGAATACTGCACTGTCCCCATCCCTTCAAGCCTTCACTGATGGAGCCTTGGAAAGACGGCAGCAGGAAGACCAAGGACCTGGCGACGCAGGGCCGCTCACCATCATCTGCCAGAACGTGCAGGTAGGGCCCCCTCTCAACACACATCACACACAGCTTTAATGGCACGTTTCCACTAACTGTCTTGTCCCTGACAACTTATCCTCCTGTCTCACCTCACTGCTTGCACTGGAAGCTTCAAATTCCCTACAAGCTTTTCAATGGCATCATAAAACACAGACAAAGAGGAGATCCTCTGTCCTCAAACACCTTCTTACAGGAGGTAGGGGCATCAGGGCCCCATCCTCTTGTCATTCAGGCAGCTTTATACCAGCATAACCTCCTGAATGGCAGAGAAAACCTGTATCTGCCCAGGGTTCAAGTGGAGATAGCTGGTCCTGACTTTCGTTAGTAAATTAGATCTCAGGAGAACACTTGCACTCTCACGATGGCCAAACATGCAGTGATTTTTCTTCCAGGCCTTGAGGATAGCCAGCCAGCCCGGCCCTCAGAAACGCTGCCTGTTTGTGTGCAGACACGGGGAGAGAATGGACGTGGTTTTTGGGAAGTACTGGTTGTCACAGTGCTTTGATGCCAAAGGTGAGTCGCTCCCAAGGCTCCTAGTCTCCACGTTTAGACTCCGTCTGCCTCTGGTCTAGTAATTCCAGCCACGGCTTCTCGCCTTTCCCTCGCAGGGAGGTATATGCGCAGTAACCTGAACATGCCTCACAGCTTACCTCAACGAAGCGGCGGATTCAGGGACTATGAGAAAGATGCCCCAATCACTGTGCTGGGCTGCACGCAAGCAAGACTTGTTGGTAAGTTGTCCTCAGCAGACAACGGGTCCCCCCAGACTGTGGTATCTTCCTCCCACACGCAACAAAAGAAAGTGCGAGGCAGAAAAAACCTAAGTGCTCTGAAATAAGAGGATTCAGGCTTCTTTGCAAAGTCTCAACTTCACTGGCAAGCTCTTTTAGAGAAAAACTCATCTCATCCTGCCACTCTAGCTGAAGAAAAGGAAAACCACAAAACCTAGGGCATGGTATAAAAAACCCAGACCTCAGCAGCACAACTGCTAAACCATTCATTACTGCCCTGTAAATGTGCCACCCTAGAAGGTGCTGTAACCAAAATGTCACTGAAAAACGCAACAGCGAATGAGACAGTCACCTCATGCAAAATACAGCCTTTCTTTGATTTTGGGAACCTTAACTTTCTGTCTGCAGTTTGCAACACCAATATATTTAATCAGCTTGTCTGGCTTTATGCAGCAAAACACAGTCTTCCCCCTGCCCTTATATTTTCGGGTGTCCTCTGACCCTGCTGGCATGTGTATAGGGAGATTATTATTATCCTGCCTCTTCACATATAGAAAATAAAACTCTTAAAAGTCTGTACAATACTTAGATTCCCTTTGACATTGAAAGAATATTAATAACTCTAATGGCAGAGTTGATTCTTTTCAGTGATCTAGCACATATGCAATGAAATAGTAATCTAACTAGCCAAGAACCAAGCTAGTTGAATTAAGCTGATCTGGAATTGAGTTATTCTGATTTATGGCTTATAAATGAAATGAAATTCAAGATCTACACATATTTTTCCTCAGCATTAAGAACTATTTGTTTTTCTAAGAGACAGAAATAGTAATATTGCACGGAGGAAAGCACGGGGTAGATGCTGCTCTTCAGAAAGATGCTGTGCATCCCTCGCAGAGTGATTAAGCACCTAGATGCATAAAGAGCAAGGCACGTAGACAAATATATCCCCACTGCACAGCTGCGTATGCAACAGTGCCTAGCACACCACTAAAATAAAACATCACGGCACCTGCACTTCCCAATACACGGCCAGGGCATCCGAGCTGCCTTCCCGGCTGCAGAGAGGTTGGCACATTCCTGCCGAGCTTGCCTGGCCTTTCCTCACGGCTCTTCCTGCTCGCTTGCAGGTGAAGCCTTGCTGGAGACCAGCACCGTTGTGGACTACATCTACAGCTCCCCGTCCCTCCGCTGCGTGCAGACTGCACACTATATCCTGAAAGGTAGGAGCCAGCAAGCACAAATGGTCATTCAGGGTGACGGTTATCTCCACGCCAGTGGAAATATATGCATATATATATATATGTATATAAATATATATATACACATACGCACGCACACAATTATATATGGTTAAGCACCTGGAGTACCTGTATAAGTGCCATCAAATACTCCATCTTTTCCTAGTATTAATCAAGTAACTACATAGAGGAATATCAACTGAAGTTTTAAAGATGCTAAACCTTGCCTGCTTCCTCCACAGCCACCTCCATCACTATCTGGTCTCTTTCCTCTGTTTTTCAGGTATGCAACAAGAGAACAACCTGAAAATTCGCATAGAGCCGGGCTTGTTCGAATGGACCAAGTGGGTCTCTGGTAACACACTACCTGCCTGGATACCCCCTGTGGATTTAGCTGCAGCTACTCTAAGCGTTGATACAACCTACAGGTAGCAGAAGGTGGCGGGAGGACGTGGGGTTGGGTTTCGGCTGCGGGTTGCACAGGAGATCAGCCCCTTGGTAGCTCCCAGGCTCTGTTGCTTTCCTTTTATCCATCCACACACCCAGCCTGAGTGTTGCCAGTATCACTGCAAACAAATACACGTTCCCTGCTAGCCTGCTGGCAACAACCTTGAGTCCGAGTCCGGAGGGAAACTCGGATCCCTCGTCCGAGCGCCCTGCTGAGCTGCTCTGCCGCAGTGCCCTCCAGCGATGCACCCGTATTGCAGCAAGGCTTTCAAGGGCCATCCGGGCCCAGACGGGCTGCGGAACCAGCAGGAATGCTCACGTGGTAAACAACAGGCAAGGTGAGCTTCCTGCTCTCCCATCTGTGGCTCGTTTATACACGCCAGAGTCAAAGAGCTCTCACAAAGGAGGAAACCTAGAAGGCCACACCGTTCCAGTCCTACACTGCTGAGCACTCTGCACAGCTGTGACTTCTTACACACACACTAAGCAGCTGATACGCTGCCTCCAATAACAGGTCCACAGCAGAGAAATTCTTGCCACCACTTTTGCTAGCTACCCAAAGTATCTCACTGCAGGAATAGTAAAGATCTAAGTATTGATGTTTAAAAACTATCCTTAAAATTCCCCTAATAATTTGCAGAAGTGGTCCTGACACAAGAAGCGGCTCTGGAAATTTGAGTCATTAAGCAAGTTAAAGAAACACATACTTTCAGTTGTGCTGCAGGCAGGGCTTAAGTAACTTACAAATAAACTTCCTCTCAATTTACTTGTTCTTTTTGTGCTTGCAGACCTCATATTCCTGTCAGCAAGTTAGTGGTTTCAGAATCTTATGATACGTATATAAGTAGGAGCTACCAAGTAACAAAAGAAATCATCAGTGAATGTAAAGGCAAAGGTAAGTGTCAAGCTCCGATACGCCTACCTGAGGACTGCTCCATGTTAATAAAATGCGTTTTTTCCCCCCACGTACACAATTTCACGTGTTGTTAGATGCTAAGCTGAACCTATTTGGCACATCTGAATTATTAGTCCTCAAGCTGGCCGTGTCCCTTGCCTCATTCCAGGGAACAACATCCTGATCGTGGCCCACGCGTCCTCCCTGGAGGCTTGTACCTGCCAGCTCCAAGGGCTCTCGCCGCAGAACTCCAAGGACTTTGTGCAGATGGTGCGAAAGGTAATCAGCCTCCTGGCTTTAGAAAGGAAAGCAGGTTACGAGCTCCTTACCCAGGCAGAGGACACTTGGCTCCTTTCGCTCGATCCAGCCCCTTACTGGCTTCCACCCCTCTCAGAAGTCACGACCCAAAGGTGGCTTCACGTGTCACAGGCAGCAGGGGAGCAGGTGCTCACCTGCAAGTGCACAGCACTAATTCCCTCCTAGCAGGCCCCGATCCCTGCTCTTGGCCTTCCGCTTGATTTCTGTCTCTCTTCCCACAGATTCCATACCTGGGGTTCTGCTCGTGTGAAGAGCTGGGGGACACCGGTGTTTGGCAGCTTACGGACCCCCCCATCCTCCCTCTCACACATGGACCAACTGGAGGCTTTAACTGGAGAGAAACCTTATTGCAAGAATAGGCAAAGCCACGAGGCCAAGCCGAACAACGGCCTTTCTAAGCACTGGACAACGGCTCTTCTTTCTTGTGTTTATTGACAGTGGAAAAATAGTCACCGTATGTTAAGTGGATCACACAAAAAAGCTGTTGTAGCATCTCTCTCAAGCAGTCATAGTCACACAAAAGTTCTCATAGGCACCTAGGCAAACACAAAAGAGCCTGATTTGGGGGAAGAAGCATTAGAATAGAGGTCCGAGCGCTTGCACTGCGGGGAACCTCCGCTCGGTCAGTAGCTGAGCTAGACTTTCCACCTTGAAAGGAGCTCTGATAAGACCAGTAACTTTCACTGCCTTCTGCACCATGTCAATAACAACTAGCACTGTGTCAAAGTAGAGCATTCAGAACGGTATTTTTTACTGCTGTTTTTTGCAGAGCATTAACAGGCTTGTTCAGCTCCATGTGCTGACGCCTTCCTCAGAAGCAACCCCACATTCTCAGCCTCTTTCACAGAGTGTAACATCACTGGCTGGAAAGGGCGAGCTCAGCATCGCTCTCTAGGGAGCGGCAGGCCATTCTGCTCCTCGAGTTCAGCGCTGCACTAGGTGTCCGCGTGACCACCCTGCTGAGCACACCCGGGATGCTAGCGGTGATGCCACTCAAACTCACATCACTTAAGGTCTGCACATCAGAAGACACAATATCACTCAGAAGTGCCACAGAAAAAAAAATCTTGACATCCTAGGAAGCCTCTGTTCTTTCCAGTTTTCCCTCTGCAGAAAGTGTTAGTATCCTCATTTGAAAGGATTAGATGGCACAGAAACTTCTACTGGCCAGTTTTCACAAACGCTTGCTATTCATAGCCAAGTCCAGGTTTGATTTTGGGTTAGTTTCTTTGAACCTCTCAAGCCTTTGGACTCACATGGAGGCAGAAGAGCGCTCGCCTGTGCAATAGGTACACCCACACAATGCATAGCAGTAGGCCATTATTTATACACTGACCACTATGTAAGACGTAGTAGGCCATTCATAAGTGCATTATTATACCAGGGACGTATACTGAAGAGTCAGGGAGATAACTTAAGAGATGACAGGAAGAAGCTGCTCCTGTGCAGTTATCCTGCTGTCATTTCCACTTTGAGCTATAATTTAAACTCTTCTCAGCTGTGTACAGACATCCTGAGGAGCATTTCTGGCCTGTTTTCCTCCATGCTTCCTCACTGCAAGGTTGCAAAGTTTCTTTAAAACTAAATACATGACAATCACACCAAAACTAATGTGCTTTTTGATGAGTGCAGAATTCTCTAGATAGCTTAGTGTATCATGTCGAAGAAGAGGCTGCTCAGGTCCCGCTGCAGGTAAGCAGCATTACAAGGAATTTATGTAGGCAGAAGCATGGAACAGAGAGGGAACAAAACCCAAAAGCACATAATTCGAATACGATACTAGCTGATCTTTGCCTATAATATGCGTTAGAGAGAAAAAAAGTGTTTTGTTTGAGATGGTAGAGATGTTAGAATACTCTCTTCATTAGAAAAAAGTATATTTTTGGATGTTTGGGAAAATATTTTGACAAGTATCTTATCTCAGATTTTTCAGGTGTCTAGAATCTCAGAAAGAAAATCTTATTTTGAGTATTTTGATTTCCCTTGGGGGTTTTGCGTTAAATAATCTCATGGTCATGAGGCTCATAGGGGGAAAAAAGGAAAAAGATGTTCCTTGGAAGTTTTCAATTTGAATGTTAAAAATGCAAAGGGATTGCTGCTTCACTTTTATTCTACTGATACTCATTAGCGTATATTTAGCATAGCTTCAGAGATCATTAGACTTGATCTATCTAAAATGAGTCTAAGTCTGTTCCTTGTCTTCACTGTGAGCTGCATCATATCCCAACAGTCTCATTACCGTACAGAAGCCAAACCACAGTTCCTATTTTTTTCCCTCTCTCTTTCCAATTAAGTAATAAAGCTGAAAATATGCCAAGAGTAAAATATTCCTTTCTATTATTTCCCATTAAAATGTATTTTCTGGAGTTTGTGGACAGTTCTTAAAACTTGATGTTAACAATGGAAACTTTTTTTTCTTTTCATTTAAAACCTGTTGTACCATTATTATGTTTTTTAGCGTGAGCAGATTGTATTTATTTGAAAAAAAATGTTTGCTGTTAAAAAAACAATAATTGTATTGCCAAAAATAGCTGTAATTACCTGTGACATCTGTATTTTTTTATTATTATTTGGGGGAATCGGTGGGTTGTTTTTAACCTCAATTTCAAATGCTAACAACTGTTGAAACAACCACTGCATTTTAATTTGCTTATCACATTAAATGGATTTCTCAGACGTCTGACAGAAACGGTTGGGGAGTTGATTAGCAGATGCCGAGTGTGCCCGGCCTTTCCTTCCCTGGGCGTGAAGTTCATTTATTTAACAGGTGAAGTTCATTTATTTGACAGCAGATGGCACAAAACCATCATGAGCTTTTCTTCCCCTGTGCTGCACAAGGATGTTTTGCCTAAGGTAGGTGCTTCCCGTGTGATTTCTATGGCTTGATCCCCCAAAAGCTGTTTTATTAACAGGTTGGGTATGCAGAACTGGCAGCACAAAGTTAAGCCAGAGAACTGCCTAGCTTTACAATATGTACCTGCTTTCTTGCTCTGGGTTCTTCCTGCAGCTGTAATTTTACCAGTTTGCAAACCAAATGAGTGTATTAAGCTTGGTGGCCTTTTACAGTGCTTTCTGCTAAAGCTCTCCCCCACATGGGCACTGAGTAAGACAGAGTTGGAGGGGACATAAGGTCAACATGTCCCACTCCTGTCGCCCACTGCTTTGCTTTGGGCAACTGTGAAAACGGTTATTTCTCAGCAACCACCACGGCACAAGAAAGGTGAGAAGCAGGGAGAAGAGAGCGTAATAGTAGGAAAAAAAAAAAAGAAAGAAATAAAAGGCACAGAGCGTGGTGGTGAAGTCATGGTAAATCTCCCCGCCGCCGAAAAGGGAGCTGCTGCTCGTGTGCACGCGCAGAGCGAGGAGGAAGCCGGCGCCGCGCCGCAGCATGAGCCTCGCGCGGGTGCTACACGCGGCAGCGCTGCTGCTCCTCGCGCCAGGTAAGCGGCTGCGCGGGCACGGGACGGGCACGGGGCCGCTCCGCGCGCGGGACCGCTGCTCCTCTCCCTCTCTGAGCTGGGTCGCGGTGCTGACCGCCAGCTAAACACAGCATCGGCGAGACCAGCTCATCCCCTCGTGTGCTCCAGGGGAAAAACTCAGGGAAATCAAAAGATTCTCCCTTGAGTATGGAGAGGGGATCACTGCCTACCTGTCGTGGCTTGGATATCTTTGTGGGACTTTGTTCGTGCATTTTGTAAATAGATGCTGATGCAAAAAGTCTGGGTAGTTCAGAAAGTGTTTGCAAAGTGCTTTGAAAATATAAAGCACTTGAAATGCTCAATATCCTGTTATAGAAGATGTAGCTTATACCTGTTCTGTTAATCTCCTCTTCTATACACAACTGTGAAATTGATATTTGACCAAGTCCAATATCAAAAGACTTGAGTAGCAGAAGTAGCAGGACAGTTACCTACAGGTAGGGATTCCTGATCTTTATAGGAGATACGCGTGTATGAATCAGATCAAAAAAACAATTTATCTCCCTTGTCAACGAATACCAAAACAGCCTTGGGAATATTTTCTTGTTATTGATTGTGTTTAACAGAAGTCGGGCCTTAAGAACCTGTCAGTTATGTCCTAGCTGGACTAGTTTTTGCTCTGCTCGTTAGACTTGCTCCAGCTCAGCAGCCTTCACTCCTTTTGGGTGCAAAATCCCTCTTCCCACAGGACTCCCAGCAGCTCCTGCCCTGTGAACTTGTGCCTACAGACAGTACCTAGGTGCTCTTGGTCGGCTTGCACGGGACCGCTACGATTAACACGCACACGCTGCAGCAAGAGGTCAAAAATAACCGATTAAACAGGATGTCTCTCTAGGCTACAGGCTTAAATATAACAGTGAAATGACATAGTAATTTCTCTCTGAGTTTTCCGAAGGCTAAAACACAAGCAAGGGCATGAGGCATTTGAATCTTGCGATTTCTTCCTTCCCTGTGCTGCAATGAAGGGGTCTAAGTCTTTTATGGTCAAGTTCCTTCTCTTGTTCTCCAAAGACCTGGTGGTGAACTGTTCATTGCAGGAGGCAGGAGCTCTGGCTGTGGCACCAGTGTCCTTGGCGCACCTCGCACCCCGATGTGTGGGCGCCCCGGGCCGCAGCGGCTCCGAGGCCACAGCCACGTCAGACCACCCCCCGTAAGAGAAAGGAAACTCGGCCCGTGAGTCACGGCCTGAATGGCGCCGTGGTCACGCATGGAAAGTACGAGTGTGACCCGCTCCGGGGGAAGCAAAACCCCCACTTTCCTTCACCAGGAGGGCTTCTCACCTCTGAGGGTGCAACCTGACACACTCCGCTCTGCTGCTGCTTACAGGAAACAGTAAAAATGCAGAAAAGCCCTGAGGAAAACCACAGACTAGGCCCTGGCAGCTACTTTAAGAACAGGAGTTTGTGACACAAGTTTCTATAAATGGAACTAATGCAAGGAGGTTTTCCTTATACTACCACTCCCCTGCAAGCTATCCCAGACAAGAAATGCCCCCTGTACTCATCAACGAGGAGGAACATCAACAGCTCCACAGGATAAACCATTTTTTCCCACATAGAGACAAGTCGCCCTCTGATTTTTGTGGCAAAAGATCAGGCCCAGCAAGAACATGCTAAAATATCTTTGTTTCTGTTATTTTTAAAAATATTTTAAAGAAAATTAAAACTTTCCTTAAGGCCAAAAAGATTCATTTCCCCAAGCCGAGGAACATCAACAGCTCCACAGGATAAACCATTTTTTCCACATAGAGACAAGTCGCCCTCTGATTTTTGTGACAAAAGATCAGGCCCAGCAAGAACATGCTAAAATATCTTCGTTTCTGTTATTTTTTAAAATATTTTAAAGGAAATTGAAAACTTTCCTTATGGCCAAAAAGATTCATTTCCCCAAGCCACAGCACTCGCATACCCTGCAGGAACTTGCTGCAGACAGCTAACTGAAAAATAAAACTGCAACACACAAAACAGGAATGAAAAATAAAATCCTCTTACTGCCTATATACTTAACTCTGACCCCGGCACTGCTCTTAGCAATTTCTCCACGGCAGGCTTTTACACCAGAAGACAATTCATTCTAGGTCAGAAAATACTTTCACAAAGTGTATTACATATTGCAGAATGTCTAGAGAAAAAATAAATAAATAAAACACTTTATGGCCTGTCTGTAAAATAACTGCAGCAGGCTTTTAGGTTCCTGTCACGCCGCTGGCAATCGCTTCCACAGAGGGTTTCTGCACTGCAAGTATTAACTGTGCAAGCCAACATACTTTATTGGGAAGAATATCTTTTTGGGGAGCTACACCAGTCTAGTGACTAAGTTCTGCCAATACAACCATATTGGCAAGGTGTGTCACACAGAAAAACGTTCAGAAAAGGCAGGAGGTGCCACATTACTCGGGCAGGACTGCTGTCACGTCACACGTTGATGCCTCTTTCCCCTTCTTTGCCGGCAGGGTGTTTTCCAGGAGCGGCTGGTGACACCGTGACGCTGCAGGAGGGCCAGGCCCTGCAGCTGCGCTGCAGGCTGGGCGGCGCGAGCGGCGCCGCGCGGCAGTGGCTCGACCCGCGGGGCTTCGTCCTGTTCCTCAACGCCCGGCGCGGTGAGTGTGCGACGCGGCGCGTTCCAGGGGCCTGCATCGTTCCTCGGGCCTGCCCCGTTCCACGGGCCTGCCCCATGCGCTCCCCTCGCACTGCCCACAGCGTGGGGCTCCCCACTGCCCCGTCTCTCGGGTCCGTATCCGCCTGGTCTCTATCCACGCTTGGAAGGGCCCTTAGTCTGGAGAACGCCAATAGCACCGGAGATTCATCCGGACGCTACTGGCTACCTGGCTGCCGTTGAGACTCTGCAGGACCCGGCTGTCCTCTGGGGTTGTTCGCAGGAAATCCCTACCACAAGGTCCTGCCAAGCGGCATTTCCAGTAGGTTTTGCCAGTGTTTCTGAATGGAAAATGTCATAAATAACTGCTGCTCCTATTGCTTCGGTTGCAAGAGCAAGTGGGATGAATGATCATTAGAAATGTAAAGTCTCATAAATGACTCATACATCTGTATGTTAGGAAATTGTTTCCTGGGGAGTCCAGGATCCTGAATTCAGTACCCGGTACACCGCATATGAACCATTAGATACTAATGGGATCCCAAGCCCCTCAATGCTGAGCCACCAACAGCTAATCAACACAGTGCCAGGTTAATCACAGCAGGTTAGGGGAGTTGTTTTTCCCCTCCTATTCAAATCTATTAGGGAGATCATGCAACCAAGAACTGTAAGACCTAGGAATAATTCCTTTCTCCATCTTAGTTATCTCTGCATTTCACATATATGCACATCCCCTGGATTTACACCGTAGGAGCAAGCAACAGTGGCAACAAACCCTTGGCTACAGTCACAAACATTCTCTTTCCATGCAAATAATTTTGGACTGAGACACTTAACTGTGCTCAATTGGGCTTCAGGCATTCAAGCATTCAACAATTTTTGAATAGATGTAGCCCCTCTGATGTTTTTTAACATTTTCCTGAGTTCACACAGCAGTTCAAGAAAGTTAGAGCAGGA
>NW_010581930.1:37968-63870 GCF_000705375.1 Tinamus guttatus | reverse complement strand
CAGAAAACTACCTTGTGCTTCTGCCAGCAGAGATTAATGCGAGATTTAGGGTTTGCATCCCTACGTTGCACGACACTACATAGGTTCCCTCATGCAATTCCCAGCAAGTGGCTGTTCCTGGAAGGGGCCGTGTTGCCACATCCTTTCACCTGGCCAGAAAAGAGATTCCCAGACACAACTGTTGCCTGACTCCTCCAGCCAACTGCATGTGGCGGGGTTGTGCGCCCAGCTAATCCGGCCTCCTAATTGCCACCCTGCTTGGAGGCAGCTGCTGAACTGGCCCTAAGCTGATTTGGGATGGCAAATTCTGTTAGTTTAAATCTCAGCAACGCTGAAGAACTTGTCAGCACACGAGTGTCCCTGGGCATCTCTCTGGCTGCGAGCGCATCCCGGGGACCTCTGCCAGCCATTCACTCTGTGCAGCTTGCGCTGCTGCTGGCCACGTAGTGACAGTCCCTTGGATTCTTGCATCTCAGCCGTTCTTGTGTCGTCATGTGTGGGAGATCTTCGTTGCCTTGTTGCTTGGTAACGTTCTGGTCCCGAATGGGTGCACAGAGCCTGAATGGGAGCCCCCTGCTGCGCTGAGCCCCCTGTGGTCCTCGGAGCCGCCCCGTAATGAACTGGAACCAACACAAGTCTGCATAGTAGGTCTGTCACCAGGGAGAGGTGTCAAAGGTCCTGCCCTCCAAGGAGTGAGTTATACTCAAAAAAAAAAAAATTAAAAACAAAGAAGGAAATTCCTTCTTGGGAGTATTTCTTTTGCAGTTCCCTTCTGCTCTTCTAAGAGACTTGCATCCTTCTTTGTGCCCCAAAGGAAGTTTTCCAGCCTCTTGACTAGATAACTTGAAACTCCATGTAATTTCTCGTGCTTGCTGCATATTAGACAGTGCTTGCAATTAATGAGGTGACTCTCAGTGTTCCTTCATCTGTCAGCTTCTGGGAAAAACAGTACTCGGAAAAATACACAAAGGAGATGAAAAGGAAGCTGTTTATGAATTATGCACAGCCTTTCAGCCAACGCTATTTCACGAGGCTGTCGCTCCGTTTTAATTAATTCAGATGGCATCATGCTTTTTTTAAAAACCCCGTTTGCATTTGATCACCTTTCAGAGGTTACACTTAGTTGGCTTGTGTTAGTTGGGGTTTCGCTTTCAAGTAACAAGGCTGGATCCTTGCTGTCCTTCCTGCTTAAATAACGGAGAAGGGAAGCGCCCCTGCAGGCGCAGGGGACGTAGCAGCTTCGTCCTAGCAGTGCCCAAACATGAGCTGGGTCCCTCGGTGGCTGCGTGGACGGTTAGTGACCTGTGTCTGGTAGTGCCCAGGGATGAGTGTGCAAATCCTGCCAGTATCTCCCTGGTGTGAAATGTCCTTTTTCCTCTGTTCCCTTGTGGATGTGCAGCTAGTAACCACTCCCTGTACCCAGAGATCTGTCTCTATGTTAGCTGGGGGGTTTGGGCACGGTTGACTCAAGTCGTCAGCTCTCGTGCTGGAGTTGCACATCCGCCCTCCGCCTCCTACAGTGGGATGCAGGACGGCACCGTGACCGCTCCAAATCAGGAGGGACTGCCACATCCCTCCCTTCAGCCCGGGGCTTCCTGGCCGCAGTGCCGAGGGCCACCCCACCCCGGCACCGGTGGGGCCGAGGGCCGCACTTGTCACCCACTTTGTGACAGCGCTAATGATGTCACCTGGCGCTGATTACGCAAGGCCAAGTGCCACCAAGGCGCAGCTGTGTGCTCCCCGACATCTGCTCTCTGCCCCCTCCACCACTGGCCCGTTTCAATAGGGTACGTTGTTTTCAGCACTGTTTCCCTTCACCTTTCCTTGCAAAGAGACCTTTCATCAAGGGATTAAAGCTTCAAGCTGCTGGACTGAATTTGGGATCTAAATCTTCCCAAGTGGCGAGTGCCGGGGTTGGCTACTGTGTATCTTGAACGGCCGCAGCGAGAGGGATCTGCTGGGGGCAGATGTGGCCTCATCGCTCTCCCTGAGTATGGCCAGCGGGACTGGGCCTTGGCGTGCAAGAAGTGCAGAGTCAGACCAGGCAAGGGGCTGCCTAGTGCCCTGTGCCCTTCCCAGAGGGATCTCCTGCTGGGAAAAAAGTGCCGCTTCTTGGGAGAAGTTTCTTTCCAACCCCACAGGCTGGTTTATGCCCTGTGTACAGAGCTCAGGTGTGTTCCAGCCGAGAGCTTCTCATGTATTTTGTTCATTTACTGCTTACATTTTCTTTTCTGGTCCTGCTTTGTGGGTCTTTTTGTGAAACAGTGCTCAAAGCAGCCCTTGCGATTCCCCTTGGAGGAGAGATGCAGCATTTGTTGAGTTTGGACCTGTTTTCACTGTGGGCTGTGCTGGGAGGGTTACCGTGAATTGAGCAGTTACATTTCCTCCCAGCAGTGCCACCCCAGCTGTGCTACAGTAGATTTATTTCCACTGCCAGACCGGACCAAGCCTCTGCGTTCATGCCTGCTAAGCTGGTCAGAAATTAATTTGCAGAATGGGCAGTGCAAGCAGAGCAAGGGCCACTCTCATTTCCCACTCGCTTCTGCAGGGCAGCAGTGCAGGACAGTAACAGGGATGTGGCCCTGCTGTCTCGAGCCACCATCAGCTGCCGGGCAAAAGGCATCGAGTGGTTCTGCAGGCAGTGTGAGGGCCCTCACATGAAGCTGGTAGGCTGCTCCGAGAGGTCTCTGCGATGTTGCTTTTAGCATCCTGGCCAAATTCCACATGGAAAACTTATTTTTTCCTCTTTAAATCTCATCTGGACTTTGAACTGACTCTTAACAGCTTTTGCTTCCTGTCCTCAACTTCCGCGCCGTTGACGGCTGCTAAAGGATTGTTTCATTTCACTCGCCGGAGATGTGGTCCCATAGGCTTTGGGCACTTCGGGATGTAAAGTGCTTCCGTAGCCGTTTTGGCTTTTAGCCCCTAACATTTTGTACAGAACATGTGCTCTGGGGCCGGGCTCCTGGTGCCGCAGTATTGAGCTTAATTCACTGTGCCCCAGAGCTGCTTGAACGCCCTGGGCCACATCAGGCCCCCAGTGCTGTGCTCTGACCTGCCCCGATAACGATGTCAAACAGCAAAACTACTACCTTGGCCAGCACCGTATCACACCATGACAGGAGACTGCCGAGTGCTTCCCATTAAACCTCATTCTCTCCGAAACTTGGGAAAATTGGATTTGTGCTGAGGGACTTGAATAAGGTGTACATACAGAGTGAGCATCCCCACAAGTCACTGCCACAAGTCGTCCAGTTTCTCCTGCTCCTGGCAATAAAACTGTTGCCCCCATCATTGTCCTCTTGAATGCTCTTGCGCAGCTCAAATACGACTGTTAAATGTGCTGCTTCTCCCAACAGGCAGGCTCTGGGGGTGAAAAAATGTACAACTTGCAGGGAGCTGTTAATAATGGGATAGGCTGTTGCTCTTCAGATAGTGTCCCTGCTCGGCCAGGATAGTTCTGCTGGAAATGGATAAATGGGTTTGGGCTTTATCTACTGTGCAGAAGGTGGTGCTGAAAATTTATCTCTACATTATCCTTGGCCTAATTATTCATTAGTGAACTCTTGCTTTAAGGTGGGGCTGGTTTTACTGTTTTTTTTCAAACAGTCTTTCCCTGAATATTATGTTTTTCCCCAAGAGGGATTTCCCCTTCCTCCTGTTTGAAAAGAGAAAACAAGAAAAGAAGGATTATCATTATATACTTTATAATGTAAGTAGTTGCTCAGCTAAGTAGTTTCTCAGCTGTGCAATTTTCAGACCATCTTTAAAAAGAACAAAGGAAAGACAGCCTCATCCAAATTATGCCATTTTCTTAAGGTTTAAATTCCATTTAGTCTTACGAATTTATCACATTAGTGAAAACGTGAAGCAGAATTGAAAGGTTCCAATTAGAAGTGTTTTGCACATGAGCTGTGTAATTTTGCTGCTTGGTTTCGAGGGGATATATCCCTTCCGGCCGCGTGTGCCTTGGTACATCCTGGAATTTGCTGCTCCTAGTGCTTCTAGCACGGATGGAGGGAAACCAAGGAGGAGAGGGAGGTGCAGCACCCTCAGGAAGGGACAGATGCCTGGAGGGATTATGCTCCTGCTGGGTGTAGCGGCACGATTTTGCAGCCTGGGCATTTCCAAACCCTTCTGCTGGGAGAGCTATGCAGTGTAGAACCCGTGGATTTGCACTCCCACGTGGATTCACACTCCCCCATGGATTCATTCCGTGGTCCTTCCAGGATTTCTTTACTTCTCTGCTGCTGATGCTCTTTCATCAACCCCCTTGTAATGGGTTTGAATCTTAGCCACCTTGGCCAGACAAGTCAGGACTAAATGTTTCTTTCCAGGAAGGCTGGGACAGACCCTAATCGCTCTTCTCCTCGAAAAACATGTGTGAAAAAGAGAGAAAAGGCGGCAGACTAAGGAAAGAACAAGGCTGTAGTGCAGCTCAGTTTATTTGACAGCAGTTTGCTCTGGGTCAGCAGCTTGGAGGCCAAGATTTAAGCATCCTTAAGCAATCAGGGAGGTGAGCAGGACTGGGAGGATGGGGAGCTCCCGCTGTTGTGGGGGGATAGGATCTGCCTCCTGCCAAGAGGCAGTGCGTGAGGAAAACTGCGCCCTGTCCCGCAGGCACTTTTGGGTTTGTTTCTCTTACGCTTTTCACCGTATAAACACACGAGAGCAGCATGTTTGTGAGTTAGATTTCAAACTCTCCTGCTCATGCCCAGGTTATTTTATGCTCTCTACATGAGGTTAACGTTATATTTTGGTATTTCAGGGCTAAGCAGCCCTGTAAATAGCATTGAGAGACAGCCAAGTGAGACCAGGATGTAACTAATATGATCCTTTGAGCCAAGGGGCTGCCATATGCCCAAATAATTAGGGCTGTTCATTTTAGGGGGGTGAAACCCCACAAAATTTTTTGCAAAAATCAGGTGCTTAATTCCTTCCCATTGCAGACCTCCACTCTTTTGGGTGATTTTCCTCTCCAGCAAGTTCTCAAACTTCTTTGGCACGGTTCTGTCAAGTGCCATTATGCACAGTCATCTCCTAGCAGCTTAAAAAATCTGGCTAAGAGATCTGGTTACTGGCGTTAGTGTTTCTCTTGCTTAGGTCCATACATTCAGTTAATTTATTGCCAGCAAACAAACCCCATGTGGGTTTGCTGCTTTGCGGTGGGGGCATCACTTCTGGGTTCGTTCCCTGCTCACGGTTATGGCAAAAACGCAATCACACTAATAGCGAGTTATTAATCCCTGCTAACGCCTGCAATCACATCAGCTCTTAGGAAGTCGACTAAAAGTGACGTCTGTCAGACCAGGGTGAAGAACGAGGAGGATCGTGGTGGCTGCGGAAGGGAAGTGTTTGTGGGCCAGTTCAACTCCTTTTGCAGGGAGATGCACTTGGGAAACACAGCTCTCGATTTTAGCATGTTTCTGCCTCTCTGTCCTTTGCCCAGACCTGTATCCTGTGCTGGCTCTCTAGCCATGGCATTCATTTATTTTTCCTCTTCCTTTTAAGTAACTTTGCTGAGAGATGGCGGAGCAGCGTCAGGACGTCCCCATGATGGAGGATCACTCAGCTGGCCAGGAGAAGCACGTCCCATCAGGTAAGCTGCTCCAGAAGGTCTCCTGGGAGGGACCTCCTTTGCCCCACTGCATGGGGCTGCACAAGATGGGCCTGGGCCAGCTAGGAGGAGCGGGTAGGGGCCCTTTGCGGGTAAGACACTGACACTGCCCCTCCAGCCAGGAAGAAACCTTGGGGGATGAAGGACAAAGATGAACAGCACCAGACTCAGGTTGAAAGAGCAGTTGTAGGTGTGAGAGAGAGTGTCTGCACTGCTGTCTGTCAGATCAGTCAGCTGAAGCCTGTGACATGTAGCCTGCAAGATGCACTGATTTCATAGCCACAGGAAGATGATGCTGCCACGAGGCAGGCTGATGGAGGGCAGCAAGGTTGGCATGTCACACTTGGCTCTTTGGTGGCATTGCCCAGCAAGACCACAACAGCCCCTAGTATCCCCTATGTTGTTAGTTGCAGCTTTGCAAATGTACGTGGTTGTGTTTGCTAATCCCTGGGCTGTGACAGTACAGCACTGCTTTTCGTTGGGGACACTGCCCTTGGGGACACTGGGAATGCTGCTTGCTGCCTGCTTCATCACCTGCACGGGGAGCTGGGGAGAAGTGAGCAGAGGGCTCTGGCAGTGGGGACCATGCCAGAGACTTTTGGCAACATTTCACGCCTTTGTTTCTCAGGAGGACCTTTCTTTCTCATCCCACCATGCTTGGAAGCCCACATAATGCCAGGGAAGTGGGTGGGTCTCCTCTCTGATTGAGCTCCATATAAACATCATCTTGATTTTCTTTTCTTGAGGTGCTTGGGATACAGCTTGCACCAGATAAATGGGTTGTCTCTGTCCTGGAGGGAGCTCATTTCAGCGCATTCATTCTGGCTCCATTTCAGCCCAATAGCCCCTTTGCAGCCTGTAGCTCATCTTAGCACATCACAAGTTCCTAGGGATTTTGCCTATGTTACTTTGAAACTTCTTTTCCAAGTCATTTATTTCAGTTCTCATTGTTTCATTTGCCCAGGCTCCTTGCACAGAGGAGACCTGTGCACCTTGCTCTGCCATCCCAAGAGATGACTTTTGCAGCCAAGCTTCCCATTCAGATTCATGCTGCTCCAGGTCCTTTCCAAAGACATTGCTGATTTGCAGCAGTTAGAGTTACACATCATGGAGGAGCTCGGCCGCTTTGGGAGGGAGGCTCACAGCTCCAGACATGCACAGGGAGTGACAGGGGCTCAGAAGTTGCACTTCTTTTCTGCTTATGTTGCTACAATCTCCTTTCCTGCTTGTGCTTTGCTGTTTCTCGCCACCCGGTTCACTGGGCTTTTCTTTTGCTGATGGGTTCCGCTTGCTTCTTTTGGCAGTGACACTGGTGCTTGGGTTGGCATTTTCATGCTTTGCTTGCTTATTAGTTCAGGTGTTTTATACTCTGCGACTGCAGTTTCTTTATTGCTGCTGTGCATCGGGGCCGTCGCAGGTTCGTAACACCCAGTCCCTGACTCACAGCCAGGCACTTGTTCTAAGCATGTGAATGTTTTCCAGGCTATCCCCTTCAGATACCAGTTGATGATGGATCGGATGAGCCTGTTTCTGAAACATCTGACGCTAAGAGCACCCCAACTACGGAAGGTGGGAGCTCTTTGACTTACTGCTTTGAAATACTAGGTGGGGTCATGGAAAACCTTGCCGCAGGGCTCGCTGTGTCCTGTGGGATTTCAGAGGAGGAGCGGCTTGCCTTGCATGTCCAAGCTCTTGCACGGATGTTCTTGGTTAGTCTGCTCACATGCAAGGTTTGTCAGTCTACAGAAGGAGACAATATGATTTTTTTTTCCAAGCTGGAGAGTGTGTTGCAGGGCTTTGAATTGAGAGTGCAAAATATTTATTACAATTTAGTGCTTTGCCTGCAGTCGGTCCCTTGAAGACTTTCTACACTGTGACTGCAGGGTCCCGTTAGCTCAGTGTCTTTGGGAGCCAAACCGTGTTGTGAGCTCTGCTCTCCTGAGGTATCCCCATCTCCTCCTGATCTCCGTGTTCCCTTTCAGAGTTAGCTCTAGCTTGTAACTTGTTTTTTTAATCCCCTCTCTAATTATATACTCATTAGTACAGCATGATTCATGCTGGCATGATGAGGTGGGCAGTGTTTATACATAAAGCAAAACTTTGTTTTGGTAGTCATATTGGTAAATCATATTGGTAGGACTCGGGGCACATCTGCGCTGCTCCTGAGCGTTCTCCGAATGCCATGTTTTTAGGAAGAATCTTAATTTGGAAGTGCTCTGGAGATTTGTTTATGGTTTTAATTAGTTACACTTTTTTCCAACTGGCTGCTTTAAGCCCAGTATCTGCCTATCAGATGCTTCAGGTAAAGATATTAACTTTAAAATTTAGCTAAAGGAAGGATGATCAGAAGTGCAGGCTGGTCCCAACCCTGTCCCTCTGGAGGTGTGGGCCGTCAGTGACCTCTGAAACGCTCCTGTTCCTGCCTGCGGCTCCAGGAAGCAGCGTGTGAGGCCTGGCTGGTGCAGACGGGCATGTTGCTTGTTTTCCTGATCGGATCAGGGCTCTGGGAGCACCGAAACATCCTGTGGACAGGCAGAGCTGGCAGCCTGTCTGTCCCAGAGCTGCCTTTAGGAAGGTCCCGGCCGGGAGCTGTCCTCCCTCCCGGCGAAGGCCCTCTGCAGCTCCGGCTCTCTTGCGCCGCGTTTGCATCCAGCGGCGCAAGGAGCTGGGCGGTGCGTGCGGTGGAGGGTTGTCTCCCCCCACAGGCACTGCTGAAGGGAGGGAGCCGGGCGCTTTTCCGAGCGACGCGTTCTTCAGGCATGTCCCGGCCTCCGCAGGGTTTTGCCTCGCCACAGCTGTGTGAAAGCTGCATTGTTTTTCAGATGCCACAGCACCCTTAGTGGAGGAAGGAGACCACGAAGATCAGGGTGGTGTCGAACAGCACGGGGAGATCCCGGAAGGAACCACAGGTGAGGGACACCCAGGCACAGTCTCATCTCTTGATGCAGACAGAGCAGAGAGCTGAGCTGGTTAGTGCTTCATAATAATACTGCAAGACCTGTCGCAAGCACGGTGCTTCTCCTGATGCTCCTCTCTTCTCCACAGCCTGCAGAAGTAATTCCTAGCTGTACTCTTGTCTTCCTCAGCGTGGGGAGACTTTGCAGCCTTTTCTTCTCTTCCTCAGCTTCGCATCTGTCAATCTTTCTATCTGGTATCGCTGTGGTGGCTTCTCCTCCCTCTCCAGGCTAAGCTTTTCTGCACATCCCGGGCAGCTCTGCCTGTGTGACGGCAGCCCCGCTCTGCCGCTGAGGACCTCGCTGCTTGTCTCACTGCTGCTCTTGCTCAGCCCAGCCCCTGTGGTTGGCTTTGAAGCGGCAGGTGAAAACCAGGCCACTGCAGCAGCTCTTGGGCTGCTGGCATGTTTTGTAGCTAATGCAGAGGAAGCAAGGTGGCTAATTCAGCCTGAACGCTCCATGGGAAGTCATCGCCCCCGGGTTTGGATTTGCAGGGAGGTTTGGGGTCTTTCAGAGGTGGTGTAAAATGGCATGGAGCTCCAACCACGCTCTGTATATACAGCAGGGCAGGGGATCCCAGGATAGCCAGGTTTGTACGTCCAAAACAAGTGCATGGCTCCTGTTGCAGGAGCCTCTGGCTTTTCCTGGGAGCACCAGGCAAGGTATGGGTGAGTCCCAGGAAAGGTGGTAGGTGGAAGCACTTAAGCAGATGCACAGCACGCTCCCTTGGCAGCCAAATTGTCCTGCGTCCAGTCCCGTGGCTGCTGGTGGAGCCCAGGACCAAAGCTCGGAGTGGCTCATCTGCTAGTAAGGGTGGGCAGTCTGTGATTCCAGGTCTGACCCTATCAGGGAGCTAGGAGGAAGCTGTGTCCTGAACACTTTGGAAAAGACAGGAAAGAAGGAGAAGTTTCTACTTGGTCTATAGGGCTGTGACTGACAGTACAATTTTGATATCAGTTAAGTTTATTTTAAAGTAACCATATGAGAAAATGAAAGAATTCTGAGAAACCATCATGGCTGCTGTGAAAAAAAAAAAGTGCTTCTGCAAACTACCTGTATTCCTGAAGTGTCAAACTCATGTGAAAGCAACTCAGGTTAATGTCAAATTAACCAAGGTAAGGTACAAGGTCAGCAACAAGGTCAGGTAAGAGTTAGACATTCAGGTGTGTGATGACAGCTGCGTAAACACAAAGTGGGACCACAAGATGGGTGTAAATCCTCAAGTTTCCCTGCTCCTTAGCAGCCTATTTTCCACAAATCTGCCTGAAGGAACTTGTGCTGTCCCATCACCCAGGATGTGCGGTTTGGTGACACATTCCTTCACTCTAGTACCACACATGCTAAATAAAACGAGCTAGCTCATCACCACCATGGGTTAATGAGTGTTTCTGATACTGCTGCGCTCACAATACAGCAGTGATGGACAGAAATAGCAGGGAAGAAAATAATTTTTCCCAGGCACATGTTTAAAATAAAATTCTTGTGGTTTTGGTTGTGTTTTCCCTTTCTTTCTTCCAACGGGGACCAGCTGAAGAGGCGGGCGTAGGAGCCACCCCCAACCTGGAGGACCACGCTGCAGGAGACGCCGCTCGAGGTCAGTGCGGCGTCGGCGCCGGGACCGCGTTCCTGCCGCTCACACGTGCCGGGGGTTGCTCGTGGCGTGGGGTTTTTCTCTAGTGCCTCTGCTCTGTGTGAGCAGCTGTGCAGGTCTCCCTGCCCTTGACGGCGGAGGGTCCCACACGCTTTGAATGTCCCAGCAAAGTCATTCCAGAGAACCACAGCTTCTCACGCACCAACTGCCTCTCCCACATGGCTGCAGCCCTCATTTTGCTCATCCAGTTGAAAAATTGGGCATCCTCCAGGCTAGAAAAGGTAACAAACAGAGCAGGGATGGTGGGTCAGCCAGGAGCAAGTGCACAGGAGGAATCAAGTCAGTTTGGGCCCTTCGTTTCACGTCCCAAAAAAGGGAATTGTTTGGCTAATTGCTGTGTCTCAGTTCAACTTGAAAGATGGTCTCAAAGCCAGGCACCAATGCACTTCAGCATCAAGGGTGTTTTCTTCCCAGTCTCGGAGGACAGGACTTACAACACCAGGCATGGTGAGCAGCGAATGTTTATAGAGCCTTAATTGTGCATCTGCTCAGACCAGCCAAGGAATTTTCCAGGGACCCTCTGGTATCTGGAGAGCCTCTCCTGGCTCTGCTCAGTTCAGACTTCACCAAAAACGTTACGATTTGGGTTTTTTTTTCCTGAAAGCCACCAGTGCTGAGTTAATTCTGAGCCCAGTGGGACTGTTAATTGTTCAGACTCCCTTCAGAACTGTCTGCCTTGCTCTCACAGCCAAAGCCCCATTACTGTGTGCTCTTAAAAAAACTCCATTAAATCCCATAAGGGATTCAATTAAATCCTCTAGGGCAGTTTGTGATTTGTCTAACATTCCTCCGTGCATTTGGGCTACATCTTTCTTCCTTCTAGTTGCCTTACTGCATTTACAAACATCCATGTCTTTTGAAGACACGAGCGACCACTTTTGCTTTCGCAGCTCAGGACAGAATTCAGGTTGTTTTCGCTTTCAACACTTGGATGAACGTTGCTTTTACATGCAATTAAAACATCTTTGCTAGCTTATCCAGTGGTTCTTGGACTAGCAGCTCTTCTGTACTTAAAACAGTGGCATTGCTACAAAATAGTCAATATTATCAGTAGGAGCATGGTAAACTCATCTCTGCCATCTGCCCTGCTCAGTCTGGTTCTAGCTGCTGTTTCTCAGCGGATTTTTAAATAAGACTTTGATCTTGTGCTGGGATTTTTCCGCAGTCAGATCTAGGAACACCCAGCTGACTGGAGCTCTGATGTGACCAGTACATGACATTTCCACATTCTTACTTAAATTGTTACTTCTCTGAAAACGGACTTTTAAAAATGGGCTTCCTTTTAATGGCTTCCTTTTAATGATGCTGTGGTTGTCTTGGATTCGGAGGAGAACGCAGTTACTGATGCGTGCACACAGTCATGGGTAGCTTGTTACTGCCTACCCTCATTTTTCATGTTGTGGAATTTGAAAAAAAAAATCTTTGCTGGGAAGATGGAGCATGTTCAAATGCCTCAAATTGCAGTTGGAGAAGCATTTTTGGATCTGTAATTTTTGCCATGCTGGAGTCTGCCAACTCTTGACCTTGCGCTGCACATCCAGCCCAGAACAACTCACCAGTCCTGGAGTTTGGAGTTCGACTAATGAATTACCAGGCCACATCTCTGCACCGACAGCCTTTACGGTCCTGTTGTCTTTGCTTGCAGAAGAAATGAGCCCAAAACGCTCCCCTGGCTACTCTGCAAACATCCTCCAGATCCCTGTGGTTGGTTATGAAAGATGGTTTTTAATACCACATTTCAGTTATTACCTACCAGTAGGTGCCTGTTTCAGGCAACTCCAGGAAGTTTGGAGGTCTCTGTGTGGTCACGTTACGTTCTCTTAAAATAGGGAGAATAAAAGACTAAGTCAGTAATGGCTTTTTGTCTTGTTTTAATCTCTACCATTTAACAAAACAACCTCTGAAATCTTAAATGGTAAAGTGCTCTAATCTAAACCCTTTGGTTTACTCGGTTAGGGCTTAAAAAGACCCCAAAAGAATTTGAAGTTTGACAAGTGCAGAGTACAAAATGCCTGTTCTTTGTGGAGCAGTTGCCTGTTAGGGCAGTTTACCTCTGTTCAGGATGAATTCTCCATTGCTCAGTGCATCTTTGCTTCAGCTGGATGAGTTTTTCAGAGAAAAGCTCCAACTTAACCAGAATGTATGGCTTAATGCAGCAATTGTTGGATGAAATTATAAAGGTCTGTGTCATGCATGAGATCAGTGGTGGGACATAATTGTCTCTTTTACCCTGAAAAAAAAAAAAGATCTGTGTGTCTGTGACCTTAACTTTTGGGTTTTAAATGTCATGTTTTCTACTCAGCCTAAACAGTGGTGACAGTGCTGGAGCACTGATTAGCTTGAGTGGGCACACAGTCCAAATTACTGTGGCTGAGTGGCTGCTGCCGTGTTTTTCCTGATCCTCCTTCCCACCAAGGCTCTCTGCTCCCCTGGAGCCGAGAGAATCCGTCATGGGAAGAGATGGAGATGTATTAGTGCTCTTCCCCATCCTTGTTAGGAACAGAAATGGTCTGGAGATCAAAGCAGAGTCCGTTTGGGCTCTGGGAGGATGTGACTGATGACTGGTCCCCATCAACATCTCCTCTCGAGGACTCTTGGGCTGGGTAACACCAGGAGGGAGGGAGGTGCCAGCTCTGTTCTGTTGTGGCCCTCAGGGCCAGGAGAGCCACTCTCATGGCAGAAGGGACAGCAGCCGTGTTCTGAGCAAATAAAAGCAGCCAGCAGCTTGGGCCAGCACCTGCTTCATCCGTGGTGGTTACCGAGCAGCAAACTGATGGTCTGGTGTCAGCTGGGATGCAGAGTGTTTTCCTGAAACCCCCTAGAGCTGAGGTGGCTCCTAGAGCACAAGGTGGCCCTTATGGCCCGGGGCTGCTCTGCCCCAGCCCCTCCAAAACAGGGCCAGGAAGAGTCTGCTCTACCCACCCACTGTGGCCGTTACCATTTCTGATTCCCAGGGGGTTTCTAAAGTCAAAGGCAACTGCAGAAGTTCAGGAGTCTGTTGGATGGGGCAGTCTGGGTCTTGCTCTCACCCTCTGGAGCAGCTGTAAAAATCCTTAGTCTCTTTAGCGTTGTGTGACACCTTCCTGTTTGACGTGCCTGTGCTAATTGTTTACCATGCTTCATACCCTGCATCTTCGACTCCAGGGGAGCCGAGCTCTCCAAAGCAGCAGCCCGGTCTACAGGAGCATGGGGGAGATGCAATAAAAAGAGAAAGTCAGCCCTCAAAGCAGGCAGATGGGCTTCCTCGGGAGCCTCTTTTGTCACGTGAAGTGAAGGCTACAACAGCTGCTCCCACCAGAATCGAGGTCACTATCCCAATACCCCTAGACATGTACCAAGACTCCAGACCATCCGAAGACATCAGTGAGGTGTGGGACCATCGAGGCCGAGAAGGCATTGGTGTGGATCAAGCCCCAGCAACAGAGCTAGGTCGCCATGAGGGATTGGCAGGTGCAGATGTCACAGATGATTCCCATATTAAAGATGGGACATCTCCAATATACCCCAGAGCTCCATTAAAAGAAGATTCTAGTGGACAGGAAAGAGATGAGGACCGTGATGTTGATGAAACTGCCCACCAAGATTCAGTGTCCTTGGTGGGACAGCATGTTTCTGCAGGACTTGAAATGGGCTTCTCTCTAGCAAGAGCCCAGGAAGCTCATGAAGAACACGCTTTTGCAGAAATCGAGTCCAAAGATGTCCTTGGCGACGAATCAAGAGAGGCACTTGGGGAAACTGAAACAGATAAAGCGGGAGAGGACGAGGAGGAGAGGAAACAGCCACTGAGGGGGGAAGAAGAAACAGATGGCACCCTGTTAGAGCCCTCTGAAATCCCCCAGACAGAAGCTGCAGCTGGGGAGGGAGAGGACTTGGGACCCTCGCTAGAAATAGCCAAGTCCCCTGTTGGGTTAAAAGATGACATGGAAGGCAAAGATGCTGCCCTGGAAGAGGCTGTGCCAGATACGGGAGAGCGACGGAGCCCCAGGAAGAAAGCGGCGGCTGCTGTTGCAGACAAGGCGGGCAGTCGTGTTCCTCTCCTGAAAGGTGTGTGCCCCGTTTGCCTGCCCGGAGCTCTGCCGCCTCCCGAGTGCTGCTGCTTGGGACATGGCCTGGACCTTGGCTGCTGACTGATGGACAAGGCTGCTCCTTCCCCTCCCTCCTTTCCGTTGCTCCTGGGTATCCTGGCATGTTTGCCAGACCCTCATGCTTTGGTTTTGCGCCCCTTGCATGGTGCTGGCGTGTCCCCAATCATGCTTTGTTCTCTTGTTTTTGCTTGGATTTCTTGGGATCTGTAGGCTGGGCTCTTTAACTCACAGCCGCGTCTTCCTAGCGGAGCAGAGGAGCGGGTGGTCCCGGCGCGTTGCCGTGGGCTGCCCTAGCACACACTGCAGCTTGTTCCAGCAGGACACACGCTGCCCAGCTTGCATGTGCCCCTCTGACAACCCAGCTCTTTGGGTCAGCTTTCCTCAGGAGCAGGGAGGAGGAAAAAGGCAAGGGAGATGGCAGGCTTAACTGTGGGAGAGGCCCCACGTTGGTCCTGTTTCTGCAGCAAGGTAGGCGGCCGGTTGGACCTTGGTCTGTCACAGGGCACCTCAGAGGCTCTTCCCCAACATTGTGCTCTGATCCCTGCTCAGGATGCGCGCGCTGGGGTGGTCTAACAAGGTGGCTGAATTTGGGGGGGTTTGCTGGGGCTGCCTGTGTGTTCGGAGGGGTGTGTGGCCCTTGGACGCATCTTAACAGTGGCTTTGGGTGCTGGCACCCTGAGGTGCCGCGTTCGTGCAGATCTGTCAACCCTAAGGCTGTCCTGGGGGAGGTTTGAGTTCGCCCCCCAAAGCTGCGGATTCCCACCAGCGCCTCTTAGACCCCTTTATTCTCCAAGATCTACTTTTCACTTTCAGTGGAAGTTGGAGAGATGTCCCTGGGGGGCCTCTTCAACGGCAAAATGCGGATTTGCAGGAAATCGTGTTAATAAACAGAGGCAGGGGCACCCGCATCGAAACCCGACGGCATCTCCTTGTATCAGAGCTCAGCTCCAGCCACCCGAGGCTTGGCCTGGGGGTGACTCTGCCTTTCCCTCGGGGCTGCACCTCCAAAGCTGGCTTGGCTGCTTCCATGAACCTCCAAATCCTGCCCGCGGCCTCCCCAGCACGGCAGAGGGAAGGGCGCCCTTCGCTGCACAGGACTCCCCAGGAAATGGTTGATGCAGCTTTTTCCGTTGGAGCTAAAGCTCATAACACATTTCTGGTTGTTGGCTCCCGGCTGAGCGGGCGGGAGGCTGTGGGGACACCCGCATGGCTCGTGGGCACTGCCACTGCTGCCACATCCCATGGCGGGGCTGCCTGCTCCACGGGCACCGCTTCCCCGCCCCACGGCAGGGATTTCTTCAATTAATGAAGGGACATTTCCTGCTAAGAGGTGCGCTCTAGCTCTGTAGCTCCCACCTTGCTCCGCTCTGCTATTTTACTGACTTTGGGAGGGGAGATGGATCTGCCACCTCCAAAAGGGGCTGCTGGGGCAGGTTGGGAGTCATCAGCGCTGGATAAATTACCTGGTTCATGTTGTATGAACAGGGCGAATTTCCAACCCCCCGGGGTGAATATCAGCAGCTTTTCCTACACATTAAAGAAGAATTAGCTGATGGGCAAAGGGGACTTTGTTATGAGCGCTGCCCTCTCCTACAAATGTTATTTCCCTTCTCTTTCTAATCTCCCAGTTAGCAATACTGCTGAGACGTCGTGCAGATAAACAAATGGGGCAAAACAGCGCGAATACTGGGGCAGTCCGTGTGCTCGTACGGACTGAGGAGGAGGCAGCTGAAACTGCCTGTGGGGCCCGACCCAGCTCAAAGGCTCCCAGTGTGCTGGGGAGGCCCTGGGAGCTCTGGAGGTGCCACTGCTGTGCAGAGAGGGCTCTGCACGCTGGAACACACTGAGCAACCGTCAGTGACTCCCTAGGCAGCCTGGTGCTAGTAGGATGGGGCTTCCTGCAATATTAGTCTTCATAAATGTGGTCATTAGGACTCAATGGGTGTTAGTTTTAGAGAGGGAGACTCATGTTTAGGCCCAAAGGGAGCTGCTCTAAATATTTGCTACTGGGACTGGGAACAAATCTGGGTAGAATGGTCTCATTCAGACCTTGTTCTGCGCAGCTAATGAACCAGCAAGGACTAGTGCACTGTTGCCCCTGCCCAGGATAATCTGCTAATCCATCAAGAAAATGCTTAAGAGGCAGAAGTTTTTCTATAAGAAATAAGTGACATTGTAATATTTATTATTTTTAAGATTAGCATTTAATTTAAACAAGAGCAGGAAAGCCCACTCAGCCTACCCATTGCTGCAGCAGAGGCGTTACCAGTTATCTGCAATTCATTGTAACTGTGTGTGTTTCTGTTCATCAGCTCGTGTGGACAGCAAAGACAAGGAAGGGGCTGAGGCTGAGGAGAAGAAACCGAAGGTAAGTTAACAAATAAAGTGACATCAACCCCCCAGATGTTGCCCAGGTTCCTGCCTCCCTCTCCTGCTCTCCTGGATACAGTCATTCCTCTTAGGAAACCATGCCATTATGCTCATTCTTCATTCTTTTTTCAAGAGTTTTTGTTTTTCTCTTCCCTCCCCCTGGTTTGGATGGTGCAATCCACGGTGATTTGGGGAGGGGAAGGAGGTGTATCAGGTCTCAACCAAACCTCTGGCTCATGGGGCTGTGTGAGTGGTTAGAGAAGACACTGTCTCAGCCCAAGCCTGGAAAGCAGCAGGTTGGTTTTGCTGGGGTAAAACTAGGGTGAAAGCAAGACCAGAACTTGTAGGGGGAACAAGCACCCCTGCACAAGCACATAGTAGTGAAAAGAGCAAGATATGTCATTAAAAAAATAAATGAAAGAGCATAGACCTAGCAAATGCTCTATTCTGATGAGGAGCTGAGTTCAATAGTGGGTAAATTCCCACCATGGAAGGGTACCTGTCTCACTGCTGTCTTGGAGGAGGTGTTAGCCAACTGTTAGCCTGGCTACTGCCTGGGGAAAGTGGTGATCAATCTGATAGACAATTTAGTGGGTAAAGAATTGAAGGCAAGGACTGGATTCCCAAATAGCGTGCAACTGGGTCTTCCAAAACCTGTTTCATTCTCTAAGGACGTTTGGCAGCTGAGCTCTCCTGCAGCTGCTGGTGCAGCCGTGGGACCCTGGCAGTGTCCCCTGCCTGTGCCCAGCTCTGAGCTGCGCTGAGGGAGTGATTTGAGCTGTCACTTCTCCTGTATTGCACCTTCTAATCTTATTTGATGGCTGTGATCCCCCTGTGTTTCCCTCCCATACTGATTTTTTTTGTTCCAATTTTATTTCGTTTCCATGTTTAAGAAATCCTCACCTTGCACTGCTAAACCCCCAGGCGCTAGACCTTCCATCCCCCCCCAGCGACACTCCTCTAGCACAGCCCCTTCGAACACACCCTCCAGCCCTGCTTCCACCTCTAAACGAATCACATCCCGACCTGCCAGTGCCGCAACGCAGGAAGCCAGAGCCAAGGTAAGGAAATGGTGTGTGCAAGAGAGCAAGCAGCTTCAGCTCTGACAGCAGCTCTGGCAGCACTTGCCTGGGACACCCTCTCCACATCCCCTTGAGTGGAGAGGCCAGGATTTGCTTCCCCTGACACCAGGAATCTGCAGTGGCTGGAGCCAGTCACAGCTGGACAGGATATTTTATGGATTTGGAGGGGCTTTTCTGCAGGATCTGAAGACAATAACTAGCATATTCCTATTTACACCCTGTTCCAGATTTTTTGCATGTTACATTACTGTATTTCGGGTGAGGATGAAGGAGATATTTCTCAGTGCCTAGAGTTTGGCTCTGTCCTCCTGGAGCCTGTAATGTCTCCCTCCTGGAGACAGGGGCTGGATCTATTTATCTTGTGTACAAAATTTTAGTGAAACATGGGAAACAAAACGCCCAAATTTGGGGAACAGGCAAAGGAGCCAAACTTGCTTTTTAGCTGGGCAGTCCCCCCGGCATTGATCTTCTCCCTTGCATCCCCAGGGCCCAGAGATGAGAGGTGGCACCAAGACGGCCACGCCGCGCTCGGCAGCGGGGCAGGCTCAGAGGAACTCGGCCAACGCCACCCGCATCCCGGCAAAGACACCCACGGCCCCCAAGACACCTCCCAGCTCTGGTAGGTGATGGAGAACGGAGCATCCTCCCACATGGGAGGCTCTTGTTTCAGCAGCGCTGCAGGGCAAAGAAATTTGCCAGCCAGGGGAGCAGAGCTGGGACCGTTTCCCCTGGCTGAGCATCGCTGGGTGCTGCTTCTCCTGCTCTGTTCATAGTTACAGGGTGTAAGAAAGAGAGGGCACTTGCTTTATCCCCTTGGGATTTCCTCCAATTTGGAAGATTTAGTCAACTCAATTTTTTAAATCCTTGATGATATTTCAAAAAGACCAGGGGCAAGAGGATCAATTGTTTGATTGCAGGAATGGGGATTAGCCCATTATTCTAAAGCATAGACCTTGGAAAGCAGCAGGCATTCAGAATTTCCATTAAAACAGTGCATTTCACTGAGTATATTATTTTTAGTACTTAGCAGAGGTTCATAAACCCTTAAATCAATTAGATTTTCATCTTTATTATGTTTAAGTATCTTTTTTCATTCATTAAACAGGCAGAAAGGAGCAGAAAAAACCACCTCCTGCAGCAGCAAAGTCTGAGAAAGGTAAATGCCTAAGATCTTTTTTGCAGTTCTTTTTAGACTGGGGCTAGTGCTAAGCTACTCAGTAATCTGAGCCTTATTTGATTTCCTAAAATACTAGCTTTTGTAAAAAAAAATCTTTCTTACAGAAAAGTGCTTTTGTTATTGTGGCTTTTGTCTGCATTTTGTCGTGCGTGCTCATGTCGTGCTGGCGTGGGGAATCTTCCCAATGATCTGGACACCCATGACAGTCTTCCTGCTGGGATACAAAGAAACTGCCTTGAACCAGTTTTCCTTTCAAAAGGAAGCAGACGAGAAGTGTGCTTTGCCAGCGTGCTGTCCCCCTTGCATTGCATGGAGCAGCACAGCAGCGGGAACCTCCCTTCCCCATGTCCCAAAAAAGCTTCCTAAAGGGGTTTTGTAGGGCAGGCAATGCCCGACTGGGCCCCCCGGATGGGCTTATAAAGAAGCCATGTGGGCCAACACCATGCAGTCAGGCGAGGCGCGGGGAGGACGCTGCTTATTCCATGCTTATCCGTGTGTCCCCGCTCCCCTCAGGTGGCGAGCAGCCCAAGTCTGGAGACAGGAGCGGTTACAGCAGCCCCGGCTCGCCGGGCACCCCGGGCAGCCGCTCCCGCACCCCTTCGCTGCCCACCCCGCCGGCCAGGGAGCCCAAGAAGGTCGCGGTGGTTCGGACCCCACCAAAGTCTCCTGCCTCTGCCAAGAGCCGCATCCAGCCCTCGGCTGCCCCCATGCCTGACCTGAAAAACGTCAAGTCCAAAATTGGCTCCACTGAAAACCTGAAGCACCAGCCCGGAGGGGGCAAGGTAAATGTGGAGGCTGTTTTGCAGGTGCCTGCAGGGCTGGAGGGGTTGGTGCCCTCCCCAGCTGGGGGTGTTGCTACAGCAGTGGGTAGCTCTGGGTCAGCAGATCTCCGTTCCGATGCTGGTTTTGGAGATTTGGGGGCCAGTTAGGTTGGGTGCTGGTCCTGAAATTCCTCGCGTGGCTGAGAAAGTGTCCCGAAAAGAGGAGGCTGAGGTTGCAGAGCGCTTGTGTCATGGCTGTCTCGGGGTGTGAGCTCAGGGTGCGTGCTGCCTGGTGCCTGCTGCTAGGGAAATGGCATTCCCAGTGGTTAGGGAGAGCACACAGGGAGCTGCAGCCCTAAGGAACTGCAGCAGCAGGGTGGTGTTTGTGTGTGCCCTGGAGCAGTCCCGTCAGCGCTGCTCTGTTTCTTCACTAGAGAGCAGACAGGACAGTCTCCTCCTCACGGGGGTCCCGGCACTCGCGATAGCTGAATCTCACCTAGGAGACCTGCAGGCCTCTGGCAGCTCCCCCGAGGGTAAGAAGGAGCTTTGGGCTTGCTGGGTTTCCCTGAAAAAACAGCCTACACAGATACCCAAACCCTGTCAGTGTGGAAGATTCCTGTTGGGAATCTCTTGTGGTGCCAGCCTGGCCGACGAGGATGATCCCAGCCCCGCTGTCTCTGTGTGGCTTCAGGGCAGCAGGTCCGGAGCAGTTTTCCCAGGCACTGGGATTTGAGCTCCACCTCTGTCAGGCAGCTTTTGGGTTGCATTCTGCCCTCAGGAGCTTCCCTGTATTGCAGCGTGATAGGAAGTGTGGCATGTCCCAAAGTGGTGGCACTGTTGTCCTTTCAGCCACCACCGCCGCTTTTCAGAGGCTGTTTTATGAGCAGAAAAGTGAGTTCTGTGCTCCAAGTGCTGGGCAGCGAGGGTCTTGTGCGAAGCAGAGAGCGGCTGAAGTCTTGCAGTCCTGAGGGAGAAGGGATTTGCAAAGCAGCGGGTGACAAAAGACTTAGAGCTGAGTGGGGACAACTGCATCCGCAGACGCCAAGAGCAGCCTTGCGGCGCCCCCAGCTCGACCGCGGGTCCCAGCTCAGCGCTGCCCACGAGGCCCCCTCGCTGCGTGGATGGGACGTGTCCCTGGGGAACGCCTGGTTGCACTGGCTGGTGAAGGCCGGGTGGCTGTCACAGAGAGGCCAGTGACAGAATGGCCCGTGCAGTGGCCAAGGGCAACCGGCAGTCCCAGCGCGCTTGTGCTTGCCTGTCCCGGGCGCTGGCACACTCGCAGAGGAGACAAACGTCCTCCCAAGGCGGTGCCTGCCGCTCTGCGCGACCAGGCGGCTCTGGCTACGGCACTTGGGCACGGGGGGAGGCTTTGGGATGGCTCCCATGCTCCATCTTTCCTAGCACCCGTTTCCTGACAGGTGCTTTTGGCCATCCTGCTGCAGCCCTGGGCAGGGCTGCGGTGGCCCTTGGCTGTGCAGAGCAGCATCCCTTGGCCCTCCGTCCCCCGCTGCTGCCGGAGGAGTTTAGAAGAAACCCTGAACTTACTGCCCATCGGTTACGCCTGTTTGCTCATTCTTTTTAATCCATCTTTTGGGAGCTTTTTTCCTCCATAGCTTCTCTCTCAGGCAACCTGTTGTTTATTATTGTCATGGAAAGAGCAAGAATAGCTGAATTTGGGGCAAATCCTTGCTCTTTGCGGGGGGGGCTCTAGGCATGAGGCTGCTCCCAGCAGGTTGGGTGCAGCGGAGGGGACTGATGACAGCCATGGATTGCAGGGATTGCGTGGGATTGCAGGGATTGTGTGATGGGGCTGGAGCCTCATCTCTCCGCCAGGATTTCAACCCCCAGCCTTGGAAAGCGAAGTACATAGAGGCACCTGAGGCAGCAGTTAGCCAGGCCCCGTCTCTCCCCATTGCTCCACATGATCCGAGCGTTTTCTTGCAGAATTCCTAAGTACTGCTCCCAAAAAACCTGCGCCAGCCTAGCGGCATCCTGATTTGCAGGATGAGCCCATCTGGGATTGCAAAGCGACGCTGGCAGCGCGGGCCAGCCCGGGTGCTCCGGGCACTGGAGACGCAGGGCATGGAGAGGGGCCTCCCGCGGGGCTGCCGCAGGGTGCTGCTCCTGGCAGGACGCTGTCCCTCTCCCAGGGATCAAGGCTTTTTGCAGGGAATGCAGGTCTTTAAGTGCATGCTGGGTTTTCCCTCCCGTTTATACTTGCGTGGGCCTTAGAGGCTCTGCGGCCTGTGCCGAGGAAGGAGCGGGGATTATATTCAGTTGTGGCCCCTCTCGTTTGGGATAGCTGTTCCCACACACACATGGCCTTGTTAAAAACTAAAACTGCAAACCCGAAATGGAAATAGCTTCATCAGCACAAAAATTCTGTGCCGGGGAGGGGGGTGGGCGTGAGGCTGCGTGGTACCGGTGGGCACGTTTCCCATGCCCGTCTGCCACCCAAGGCAGAGCTGGGAACAGGCTGCAGAGCAGCTGCGTGTGGGCTTTGGCCTGTGCTGCCCCTTCACCTCAGCACACTGGGACTTCAGAAAGCGGCGTGCACGGGACCTGGCAGCGTTTGCTTTTTCCCTTTGTAACTGTAGAGGGAGTTTGAGCCCTGCGCAAGGCAGAGCCCGGGCATCCAACCAGGCTGCGCACACAATCCTGCTCTCCGGCACTGCCCGGGTTTCTTTCCCTCTTGCTCGAGCTGCTGAGGAGGGGGAGAGGGGCCCTGCTCTTGGCAGGGGCCTTGCTGGAACCTGCCCACCTCTGCCTTCGATTTTCACCCCTCGAATAGACAAATACACACAGCGAAGGAGAGATGATGCTTTGCCCTTGGCACTGGAAGGCAGGTTCCTGGGTTGAGTTACGTAACACACGGTCGAGCTGCGGATGGTCATGTTGTTTCTCACGCTCTTTTCTGGCTACTAAAGGTGCAGATTGTTAATAAGAAGCTGGACTTTAGCAGCGTTCAATCCAAGTGTGGCTCAAAGGATAATATCAAACACATCCCGGGCGGAGGCAGTGTGAGTACCTTCACACTTTCAATGCACTATAATAATTCTTATTATAAGTGGCATGTTGTATACACTAAACCGCCGATGCTATCTGCAGCGCCCTGCCCTCAGATAGCTATTGGTGACGTGCAATGACTCTTTTCTGGCTACCAAAGGTGCAGATTGTTAATAAGAAGTTGGACTTTAGCAGCGTTCAATCCAGGTGTGGCTCAAAGGATAATATCAAACACATCCCGGGCGGAGGCAGTGTGAGTACCTCCACACTTTCAGTGCACTCTAACAGTCCTCACCACGAGTGGCATGTCGTAAACTAAACCTCCAATGCTATCTGCAGCGCCCTGCCCTCAGATAGCTATTGGGGACGTGCTGTCATGTACCCTTAACCCACCCGACGTGGTTAGCTGAACCCTAACGAGTCCTGTCCATGTCTTACATGGCCAGAACTAACTGTGACCCCCCTCCCTGTAGATGCTGTGTCCGTAATGAAACATCCCGTTAACCCCAAGGTTTTCCACTCCCTGGAAGGCTCCGCTCCTCCCTGCGTGCAGCAGGGGTGGCATCTAGCAGACAGTGACATGGTTGCTGCTGCTGTCGCTGGACACATTTATGGGCAAATGCAGCTCTTGTTTTTTTAACCGCCCGTGCTGCCGCACAGCCCGTGGGAGCGCGGGCAGTGCCCACACCAGGCTCCTTGCTCATGGATGTGCCCAGTGTGCGTTAGGCACGGCCTGTGGAGGCTGAACCTAAGGACTGAGCTAGTTGATGCAAACACAGGCATTTGCAGCCATTCCCCCATGAGCAGCCAGGCTGAGCGCTCAGTCACCATGCCGGAAACCTGGAGGAATTCCGCGGAGATTGGCCTGGAATTGTCCAGGCTGCTCCGGAGGCAGAGCTCAGCCCAGGAAGGAGGCCAGGCCAAGGCCAGAGGCTCACTGAGACCCAGCCAGTGTGACCAAGCGACAGGGCCTGTGGAGCTCCAGGCTGTGGCCAGCTGAGGATGCCGCCTGGTGCCCCTCATGTTCCCAGTGGATTTTTTGTGCTGTTTTTGGTCTGTGTGGACGTCCTGTCTGAGGAACTGCGCACTGCAGCGGGCCAGGCGCTTACACACCGGCCTTGCAGCCTCCAGCTTGCATTTGATGCCATTTTTGCATTCACCTACGGGCCTGCCAAGCTGCTTTGCAGCACTCGGCCTCCGTGAAGCAAGTTCCCTGCGGCTTTTGCTGTGTCCCGGGGTCCTGCAGTGCTCCCGGCCAGGCTGCACGGGGGCTCTCAGCACACGGGGCTGAGTGAGCGCTCCCGTGTCCTCCGTGCACAGGACACTGAGCAGCCCCCATCCTCCCTGGCAGCTTGCATCGTGCGCAAGCCTTAAATGCCTTAAAAATTCACTGCTCTTTTGGCCCGAGGAGGGGCTCATCCTTGGCCAGGCTCTGCTCGCCAGGCCGGTGGTGGCACAGGAGCAGCACCCGGCTCAGAGCGAGGCCGGCCCGGCGGCGTCACCCTGCGGGGAGCAGTGCCCGACGGCCAGGGCTCGGTGGCAGCCGCCTCAGTGCTCTGCGACGTGGCTGCAGGGGCCTGGGGGCTTCTTGGGTAAATGCCACGGGGTGCTTTGCCAAGCAGGCGTGTGGGGCACGAGACCTGTGGTGATGAGAGAGAGCAGCCCCAGGTCTCTGGCACTTATTTCACTAACATAGAGCCCTGGCTGTTAAAATGCATCAAGAAATAAAGATATAAAAGGAAGGAGGGCAGAGAGTGTAATGGCTCGTTGCTTGCTCTGGCAATGGGAGATCCTGGCGGTGCCCGGGGCACTCGGAGCCTGTTGGGTTGGGGTTTGCTGGGCGCTGCAGGGCACGGCTCAGCTCTCCTCCTGCTGGTGCGTTCGGTGTGTGCTGTCCCTGTCGTCCCGTCTGTCTCTGCCTCGTGCTGCCGGATTCCAGGACGTTGTCCCCTCCCTGTGTCCTCGCTCTGTGCCCAAGGGGCCCTTGGCTGGCCGCGTGCGCGATGCTCCAGGACGGTGCCACAGGCCCGGAGATGGCAGGGTGAGCCCTGCAGGAGGCAGAGCCTTCTGGCACGTGGCCTGGCGCCTGCGCAAGTGTCAGGGATGTGACGGGCCCTGTGTCCCCTCTATCACCTGTCCTTGCTGTGCAGCACTGGTGCGGGGCAGCTCCTTCCCGGCCAGTTACATCCACGGCATCGCGCCAGTCCCGGCTGTTACGGAGCAATCCTGGTACTTCCAGTGAGTAGGAACCAGCCGGCAGCATCCGCGGGCCCATTTCTCCCGCACAGCCCCCCAGGCTGATTCCTGCTCTCAGGTGTGAGGCCAAAAGGGGGCTCCGAGGTAACCGCAGGGGCTACGGGGATGTTTTCCTCCCGCCTTGTCCCCGCTCCCGGTGTTGCCGGTTTGTGTGTGCTGTGGGTCGCAGTCCCGACGTCCTGCTCCGCTCGTCGGTGTTTTCCCGCGTGGTGTTTAACCGCTAACGGAGTCACTAAACAGCTCCCCGTCGCCCGTCCCCTGTGTGTGTGTGTGTGTGCGTGTCCCGTGTCACCCGCTCCGGGCGCTCCGGCACCAGGGCAGGCCTGGGAATATGGGGGGGTTAGGGGAACTGCTCCTTGAGAGCCCTTATTCACACACGTGCTGCGTAAAACAAGCGAAACCAGAGCGCAATACCAGACAACACCAGCGTGGTTCAGTATAATTGCCATTTTAATTTGTATTATATGAACTCCTACCAGATGTTTAGACTTTTCTTTTGGCCTTTTTTTTTTTTTTTTTTAAACCCTTATTTCCGTTACAGCATTTTTCAGAAATGCATATTTTGGTCACTCTTTTCGAGTTCTGTGCACATTGATCATTTCTGTTCTTTCAGTTTTTGTGGACATAAGCTTTATGTTTTACACCAGAAAAGGTATTTATTTCTACGTTTTCTCTCTGGTATATCTCCTCCTTTTGGATGATGTGTATGCAAATCTCAATTAATTACCACTCCACTTTCTCTCTCATTTGAGCACTTTAAAATGGCCTCTGCTCCCTCCCCTCTGCGGAGGGGGGATCTCGTGCATGCTGACGTGTTGGAGGGGCTCCTGCACACGGGTTTCCTGCTCTCCCTTTCCGGTGCCGGGCTCTCCTGTGTCATTAACCTTCCTGGGCGCGCGCTGTCCTTCCCCGCGGCTGCAGCGCGGAGCCAGCGTGCGCCGCG
>NW_010581930.1:0-25849 GCF_000705375.1 Tinamus guttatus | reverse complement strand
TAGACTCACGGCTGCGTTGGAGGCGCCCTGGGAGCTGGTGCTGGCAGAGGCAGAGCTTTCCGAGGACAGCTGCCGCGCGACGGGGCTGTGGGGCGTGGGGGTCGCAGCCGCCGCCAAGTAGCTGGGGCCACCGATGTCTGCGTGATGCTTCAACACTGCCCGAGGAGGGGAGGAGAAAACAAGAGAGCCACGTTAGCAACAAGGGACCGAAAGGGCCAGCGTGAGGACCACTCTGCGTGAAAGAGAAGCGTCTTCTGCCTGCGGCCACCGCCAGCTCGCGAGGCCCTGCGGGGAGAAGGGGTTAGAGCACACGAGGCACCGCTGCGGGGACAGAGCCCAGGAGCAGCCCCTGCTCCACGGCTGCGGGAGGAGAGAGGCTGGATGTGCAGCAAAGCCCAAGCTCCCCCCGAGAGACCTGGCCGTGGGAGCCTACCTTCACTCCTCTCTGATGAGCAGTCTCGCACGCGCTTTTTGTCACAGGCAGGAGGCTGGACAAGGGAGCGCTCTGGCGCTCTCTCGGCCTTGGACACGGCCGTAAAATCGTCTAAGGGCGGCCTGTGTGCCTTGTCTGGTTGGATTTTTTGATGGGAGCGCTCTGAGGAGGGGAACAGAGAAAGAGCTATGAAACGCCTGTTTTCACCTCTCTTTCTGTTGGCGCAGGAGACTCGGGCAGGATTTCCCAGCTCCATCTGTCCAGGCAGGTCGGGCTCAACACCATCGCAGCGCTGGACAGATGCAGGCAGAGCAGAACGAGCTGCTGCACTGCCCGGGCTAGGAGAACAGGACAAGCTCACACTGAGCAGGACGAGGTCCCTATGAATCCCTGGGCTTCACAACCTGCACACATTTCACTTTCAGCCTTGTGATACCACAGCCTCTCATCCTCTCTCCTCCAGACTGCCCTGCTTTAGGGTGCAAAACTAGTCAATGTTTCTATACATGAGGTAGAAAAGTGACTTACTGGCTGCAGTGAAGAATGAGTTCACCAGCTTGTGGCGGTCCTTGCGAGCAGGGTCAGACAGGCTGCTGGTCGGCATGGGGGCTCTGTGCTTGAGCGAGAGCTTTTTGGGAGCTTTAATTTTCTCATAGGGTTTGTTCTGCCACTGAGATTTCAACATGCTCTGGAAGTGCAGGCTTGTCGGCACATCTGCAGAAGGACAGGGAACACGATGCTCAAATTCACCGCGTTTGCACCAGAAAACAGTGGTGCCACAATCACCTCCCCGTCCCCAGGAAGGGCAGCCCTCAGCAAACGAGGAGACAAGTCCCCCTGAAAGCCAGGCCCGCCATCCTCCCGCTGAGGGATCCCTGCAGCTCCAGACTCAGCTCTTGGGCTCCACAAGTGAAGGAGCAGAGCGACATCCTCACCCAGACCCCGTCCTTGGGCACCTTCCCCTTGTCACACGCTCCAGCGGTGCCTGCTCCTATTTATCCCTCCTCCTCGAGCTCCTCAAGGATAGCACACGTGTGCTGTTCTCCTGGGATATTCAGACACTGCTTTGGCCCTCGCTCCTCTAGCTCCAGTTCCCCCAAGCTCCGTCCTCCTCTGCCCTCAACGGAAAGCTGGAACGTTCATGAGATTATTCCGTGTTTTTTCTGGAGCGGATAGGCTAAGCTATAGGGTAAGCTATGACAACCATGAAGTGCACCAGCAAACTACTGCAGCCTCAGCAGTCCCACAAAGCTTTCCTTTTGCACTCAGAGCCTTAAACTTCAGGTTTGACCATCAAATACTGTTGCTGAAGTCTCCTCCAGGACCTGTGTTATGCCTCTGGGGGCCAAATCCTAGCTCACAAATCAAAATAAAACAAAATAAAAATAGAAATAAATAAAATAAAATAAAATAAACCTCAGGGTTAACAAGAGAGCTGCTGAGACAAGTTTCTCTTGACCCCCAAGACCACCACGCAGCAGCACGTGCTGGGAGACGCCCCATGCAGCGGCCGGCAGGGAGCCTCCCGCGAGCTCCAGCTGCCACCCCGAGTAAAGCAGTGGGAAGAACCACCCCAATACGGCCAGGGAGATCCCAGGACGTTTCCACAAGGCTTTGATGCCACTCTGCTCCGAGAGGAACCTTCCCAGGCCCTGCTTGGGCACAAGGTGCCCTCAAAGCCCTGCGCTTGCAGGGGGAACATCAAGGCAAACTGCTGTGGGATTTACAAACTGTATCTAGATAATCTCAGAGAGCAACCTGAAAAGTTTCTGAGCCCTATCGGGAGTCTCAGCTGCGCATATTTGAACACCTTCAAAATTCCCCACCAAATCCAGGGACTGGAAAGGCCCAGCAGAGCCGGGACAGGCAGAGGGCAGCGACTGCTGCCGAGCAGAGCCTGGAAGCTGCTGCTGTCACCGGGGGGAGCTTCAAGCGCAGGGAGAAGCCGAGAGCTGCGGCGAGAGCGTGTCCACGGGTCGTGTCCGGGTTCGCCCGGGGCCGGGGAGCTCTGCAGGCCCCGCTCCTGCTCCGCTGGGTGCAGCCGGCTCCTTTGGCTGCGGGACGGGGACGCTGCGGTGCTCCCACCTTCCGAACGCTGCCTCAACGCTTGGCTAAGCTTGGCCTTCTGCAGAAAGCCACCCCCTCCACAGCAGCCCACACGTCTGCCGAAGACAGAAAGAACGCAAGACAATCCGTGTTCGGAGAACATCCTCTGCTGCTTCCTTCCCTGCCCTATCAGCACTGCTCGCAGCAGAGGCTGGCAAGGAAGCGACACCAGCCTCCTCCTCTTCCTCCTCCTCCTCCTCCTCCTCCTCCCCGGGCGCTGCGGGGCTCCCGGGGACCGGCAGGTGGCAGCCGCACGGAGCCCCGGTCCCCATCCTGCCCTCACGGTTATTACATCAGCTGCAACCGCCCGGCTGGAAACGAGACGCAAACGGAACGGCCGGCAACAAAGCGCTGAATGCAGCGCAGCGGCAGCGGGGTGGAGGCCGCGGCGCGCGGGCCCGCTCGCCGGGGGAAGAAACCATCTCCTGCTTCCTGCGGCACCTGGCAATCCTGCCCTCGGCACAGGGCACCGAGAGCCCCGGCTCCCGGGCTCGAAGCTCCAATCAGCACATGCTCACGGCTCAGCTCCATCCACGCTCCTCCAGGAAGCCCCAGCTGGACCTCTGCCCACCACCCCAGCCGATCTGCATCGTTTTGGGGCCTTCAAAGGTGGCTTCAAAACCCTGCTTCTTCATCTCATGCAGATCCTTGAAGACATTCACTGGCTGCAGCTGACCTAAGGACGGGGCATCTCGAGGGCTGGATGAGGTTCTCTGCCTGCTGGCCATGACTAACTGCACATGTAACGGGTTTCTTCGCTGCTTCCTGCAATATTAATTTAACACTGCTGACAGAAGATGATAATCGCTGTGAAACCAGGAAATGACACACTGAGGTCCTGAAGAAGAAATTTCAGCTCCTTTAGCACTCATTAACACAGCTCGGATGGGGAGGTGGACTTTGTTTTTAGAATAGCACTCAATTCACCAGCTCAGTCTGCTTTAAGATGCTGCTGGGGAAGGAGGTCAGGTGGCTGGGCCCGTTTTAGAGAGTGAGAAGCTGAAGCCCCGGCCCTCTGTGCACTTCCTACCACAGCAGAAAGTCCACGAGAAGCTGGTGACCAAACCCCAGCGTCTAGAGCTGAGCCCAGCACCTCGGCCAGGACCAACCACTTGACGTCCCGGGGCGAGGGGATGGCGCCCGCTCCGCTCGCGGCGTCATCGGCCAGGGTTTACCACCTCCTGCCAAGGAGGGCAGTTGCAGCTGCTGTGATCTGTTTGCTTCTTAGCTCTTCTGCCGAAAGTGCCAATTCCTGCCCATCCGCGGTCTTGTATTTTATGAACAGAGGGAAGAGATGACAGATGGACAGCAAATTCATCTCATGCACAGCAACCGTTTTTGGTCAAAGAACAGGCTTGTTTTGAAATTGGCAGCTCAGGAAGCAAAAAATACTGGAAATTACTGCCACCGTGCCCTTGGGAAAGCTCCCTATCTGCTAAGTCCGGGAGTGTCCCACAGTACAGGGTGGGTTAGTTATTGCTCTTAGCGATGACTGACCTTGAAAGCATAACACAGGGAAACGAAGCTCCTAATGGAAACATCTCTTCTTCCTGTGCCCTCCGACCTACGTACGGTCACTTACAAATCCCACAGAAGCTTTCTGCAACCTGAACCAGTCCACAAGTAATTTTGTGCAAATAAACTAACTCTGTGGAACCAACTGTTTCCCAGATGTGGTTTGCAATGACATGGACATCAGCCCAGGACTCGAGCCCGGTACAGAGTGCCAGGCATCCCGCCCTGCTCCGCGCTCCGGGGGCGCGTTCCCGTCTCGAGCGCGTTGGGAGCAGCGCACACGGCAAGTCCATCGCTTTCCCTCAAGCAGACACTTACTCCTCTAAATGCCACGCTCCTCAAACCATGGACAAATCTGGTCATAGTGACTGTATTGAGCAGATTTGCACCTCCCCTGGAAGCCGATGAGAGACGGACGCGCCGGTTTGGGGGAGCAGGCTCCAAAGCGTGCCCGGGCACCGCAGATCCTCAGCGCCCAGAGCCAGTTCTGCAATTCCCCTTGCAGCTCTGCGAGCGGGGCTGCACGTACTCACCGTCAGGGAATGAGAGGACAGGATGAATGCATGAGTCCAGCTGGGAGAGGCGCTCCAGCAGGGGGGCATCGTACTGGATTTCCAGCGTCGTGGAGCTCCGAGTGCCGCAGAGGGCACAGGAAGGGTTCACGTCGCAGCTACATCGCGCCAGGCTGTTACGATGGATCTACAGAGGGGAGAAAGAAATTCCCACGTATCAGAGGTCTCTCGGGGCTCTCCTCATACATTTCTGACAGCTCTTAAGAAAAATCCTGATTTATTCTTTTTTTAATATCGTGTAGAAAATATTGATTTAGTCTGGACTCAAAACAGGATGCTTTCCGCTCAGAAAGCACAATTGAAAACTAGTCCTCACCAGCACAAACTTGATTTAACATCTACAAAATTTGACTAAAAACATTAAACCAGACTGAAGACTTCGTTTTAAAACCCACAAGGCAGCACAATTCAGCTGCCAGAGAGGAGAAAAGCCCCTCTCTCGTCCAGACAAGTCTGACAGCTCTCATTGCACCAAGGCCTGACACTGACAGGGACATCTCTGCAGACTGAAGAAGAGTGTTTTTCAATCTTGTGTTTTTCTTTTAAACCAAGAGATGGACTTTCAATTCACAGATTTATAGACTTTTATGGACTTCCTTTTTTAATATATATATATGAAATGATGGTAGCGCAGATACATGACTCGGTGTAAAAACTGTACAGAGACAGTTAACCAATGACTGACTGTCAAAATGGAAGGATATATCAAATTGGATCCTCTAAAAGTCTGTTTTAAGCCTAGTATTATTCCCCTTAACAACTCTAAGATATTATCTCTTCCCTCATTCAAACCTGCAGATAACACTAGAACAGGGGAGGGTTGTGAGCACCTTGAAGGAAAAGGTTAGGATCCCAGTTATTGTTACAAATCATAAAAAAAATCTAAAATAACCCGAACCTAATTCAGTAAGGGCAAATGCAACAAGCTGTGTGTTGGCAGACACACTCTGGTGACTGGTGAAGGAAGGGGAAGAGCTAAATGAGCAGCAGCTCTGCAGAGAGGATCTGGTGGTTGCTCTGGATCAGAAAAGCAGCGTGAATCAGCAGTGTCACACTATTACTGAGAATTAATGCCCCAGAGGGCTTCATAAACAGGATGGCTCTGCAAGACTCATGAGGTAATTCTTCCATCCTGCTTGGCATTAGTAATGTGTAAGCTGGAGGGCTGCACCCACTTTTGGCTGCATGTTTCAAGAAATACATGGACTGAATGGGGGAGAATCCAGAGGAAAGCTACAAGTTCCAGGAAACTGGACCTCCATGGAAAAACCAGCAGACTTGTGTTTGCTTAGTGTAGGGATGGCTGGATTAGGAGTTATCATATGAACTTCTGAAATATGGGGAGAGCTACTGGAGGGAAGAATGGGGGTAATCAAGTTATACCAGGACTTGGACCACGGGGAAGGACTTCAAATAACAAGGAAGGGCAGCTTGTACTAGACAATTTGGCTTGCTTGGTTCTGCTCTCTGAAAAAAAGATTAGTAAGTGCCAAAAGGGCTCGTCTAAGGAGGCTCAGACGGACGGCCTGGCGCGGTGCAGGGACCAAGCAGTGTGTTTTGGGGCACAGCAGGGCTGCAGGTGACCACAGGACACTGCCAGGCCTGTTGCACAAGATCACACATCTTGTCCCAACCTAAATGACTGTGAATGAGACTGTATTCATGCTCGGTCAGCACTACACACAGTTATGGGCGATGGCTATTTGAGCAGGGAGCTCTCCAAGGTGTGCTATCGGGCACATCTTCCCTCCTTTGGAACCAGGAACCTCTGGAATCTCTTCTGAACCCTGATTTTTTAATGGATTTCACCAAGATAGGCAAGAGCTAAGAGACAATTAGCAGCCCCTTCCTCGAACAGGGCACAAGTCAGCACTTCCTATGGGATGTTTCATAATCTTCCAAATCACTGATGCTCTTGCAAGTGCTCACTGCAGAGCTCAACTGGAAATACCCAGATTAACTCCTTTCCGTTTGCAGTTCTGAACTAACTCAGCTGAGCAAGAATCCATCGTGCTGATCAAAACGTTGCTTTTGGGCCTTCTCTCTCAGGCTCTAGCACTGGCAGACTAACCCCTCCGCAGTCTTTCTTTGAGCAAGTAGCAGCAAGTTCCTGGGTCTGTGCTATTCTGCTGCTCAATATTGACTTTCACACTTGACTTTCCAAAGTTTTGCTCAATCTGCGCAGATTTTACTAAGATACTGAAGAAGATGCTCAGGGTGGTTGGTTTTAAAAAAGAAATTCCCCTGTCTCTAAACTCAGCATCTTCCCTCTGCGGTGATAACTGACTGAAGTCTTCTCAACAGATTAAAACCTCTCCTTTGCTTCTCCAACAGCCCATGAAACTTCACAGCCCTCCACTTCCCACTTTCTTTTTAATAAAAGAATTAGGAAAATTATGTTTTTAATTAAAAAAGCAAAAGCCTGAGCCATTCTCTTAATTGCCACAAACCTTCCCAAAGCAAGGAGACTACTACATGCAAAGAGCAAAAGCACTGCATTAATGTGTCAGCAAGGCTGCTGGGTGTGGAGCTTTTGATATATACAGCAAAGAAAACCCATGGAAGGAGGGGAAAAAAAACCAGCAGTACTAACCTTTTTGGAAAGGGGCATAATGCTGCTCGGTCGAACAAGCCGTCGCTTCTTGCAGCTCAGGACTGGGCGCGTGCGCGCCGCTACGCACGTTCCGTCCAAAGACGAGGAAGCCATGGTCAGTCGTTGCTTTTTATGCAAGAGCTCCTCGGCCTCCGGGCCGTCTCCCTGAGCGTGTTCTGCCAGGCCAGGCTGCAGACTGCCCAAGAACAGGAGGGGTTAAAGATGCTTTTATTCATTCAGCCGTCCTGCGTCAGGCAGCAACGCCAAACAGGTTCACAGTTCAGAAAAACTCTAAGCAGTGAGATTAAAAGCCCCAGAGTTTCACCAGGAAATGGTTTTATTAAGCCACCTCTAATGCTAGTTTTATTTTGGGGCACTTTCCACGTGCTCTCCCACCTCTCAAAACCCTGTTTGGCCTCACGCTTGCCCCGAAAGCTTTGATCCTAGAATTCAGCCTCCCCAAAATAACACACCATGTAACCTAGATGCCAAGTTGCTTCAGATTAGTACTCAGGCCCTGCAATGTCCATGCTAACCTTTCTGTTTCACAGAGGCTGAGGTTTCCTGTCCACAAGCACCAACCCTGCCCCACCGCGCTATCAACGCCCTTTGCCACCTCCTAAATCCCAGCACGGCTCCCCGTCCAGAGCCTTTTCATGTATATTTTACAAGTGTTTCGTATCTAAAAATGCAAAACATGAAAGCCCTGTGGTCTGAGGCTCTCTAGTTGAAAGGCTCTGGGCGTGCACGGGGCTCTGTCGCAGCCTGCAGCGTTTCAGCTGCAGCACTGGTGCTCGCTGCGCCGCGCGCCCTGCGCCGCTGCAGCAGCCCGGCCCGCGGAGCGGATGCAGCCGTCGCGGCAGCAGCACCAGCAGAACTTCAAAGCACTCCGGGTGCAGGGTCTGGTAGGGGTTTTGCTCTGAAACCCTGCAGAGCAGGAGAATTTTTCACTTGTTTTTATTTACCCACTTAAAAAAAAACTTTTCTTAACTAAAACCACCTGGAGGAATAAGTAAATTAAAGAAATTTATTCCCACTGAAATCAATGGGATCTAGGTTCCTCAGCATCCCTGGAGAGGTGGGTCAGTGGTTACAGATATTTTATAGAATGATTGCAAGCAGCCTTCTGGTACCTTTGAATCATACAATTTGCATGGCTATTAAAAATACCCGTAAAGAAACGGTCATTGCATGGTATCCTGCACAGCTTGTTCGTTGAAATATGATTTAGTTTAGTACCATTTTCAGAAAAACAATGCAGCACAAAACTTCATGCAAGCAGCCTCCTCCAAGACAGCTTCCAGCTTCTGCCACTGAAACAAGCAGTGGCATCCACTTTTTCAGAAAGAAATCACTTAAAACAGTTACCAACCCAGTTATTACCAACCAGCAAGTTATCTTTCCACGACACGCAAGACCCTTACGTGTTAATAACTCCATTGACGGGTCTCGGTGCTCCACAGGGCTTGGCGGGATGGGATTCAGGAATATTTGCAGCAGAAACACCCAGGTTCTCCAATGGCTGGGATCCAGAGATGCCCTAAAGAAGGATGAGAAAGATCATAACGAATAAGCTCCTGAACAGACACAACTTCCTCGTCCCCAATTTCAAGCTGAAGATTCTGCACCAGGGGGATGGTTTCCACGCACAGCTTCTGACCAAGGGTTCAGAAGTCAGTGGGGGAAGAGGGGACTGGGGGTGTGAGGACTTCAGAGCCAGCAGCTCTGGGAAGTGGATGGATCCACACAGCGTCTTGACACCTAATTTCAGTTCCCCTCAGGTAACCACCATGAAGCACAGAACACGCAGCTGCCAACAACAAAGCAAACCCAGCAGGGAGGCCTTGAAGGAGATTTTAGGATGTCTCAATAGTGCAGTGAAGTTCAAAAGCACCTGTAAGCCTCGCAGGCTGCCTCTCAAGTGTGATGCTCTGCGCTGCGCACAGGAGCTTCGCAGCCAGGAGGGAGGGAAGGGAGCAGAGACCAGACTTGCAAACCTGAATTTGCATTTGAAACAAGGCCTAAGTAACCTGTGCAAACATGGTCCAAATAGGGCTGTTTTCAAGGATTTTAATTCAGTATTCAGCTAAGTTGTGTGGTTTTTTTGCATCTAAACAAGCCAATCCTGTAAAACCAAAGCTGTTTGGTGGAAAGACCTTTCTCAGTGAAAAATAAATAAAAATCTAAGCTAAAGAAACACACCCCTCCTCCCCTCAGTCTGAAACACAGGCCAACCTTCTTGCTCCCTGGTGAGTGACACTGTGACAGTGTCTGTGTGGCTAAACCTCATTTCTTCGTTCAACCCTCTTTTTGCACCACTTCCTCCTGGCTCCTGCCAAGGCCTCTCCAGCGGGATCTCTCCCTGCTCGCAATGCGCCTCAAGCACTGCCCGAAAGGACAGAAACAAAAGTGTGACCGAGCTATTTGGGAGCCTGTCAGCCAGTCCCTTTTGTCCCCTACCCCAGATCCTGCAAACAGTTAGTCCCAGGGACTCAAATCAAGGAGCGAAAACCCAGGCCCTGGGACTAACTGTTTGCAGTGGCGTGAGGCAGGGCCGGGCTCGGGGACGAGCAGCTCATGACAACGCGGAGTCCTTCTGCCCGTTGCCCCTTTGAGGGCTCTGCCGGCTCCTCGGGGCCGCCACGGGGATGTTTCTCCTTGAGGAGGCAGCGCCGGCCCCGGCTGCGCGGGGGATTTGGGAGCCAGCGCTGCGGATGAGGGAGCCCCGAGGAGGCCGCGGCCGCGCGAGGGCTGCCCCTTTTCCCTCTGCTTTCCAGAGGCTTGGCAGGCTCGGCAGTCACGAGGGCTCCTTCGGAGGCACGCTCGGTTCAGGAGGGCGGGACGCATGACTCATAAGCTCTTTTGAAACAGGGTATTTATTTTCTTCTCCAGAAAGGGCCTTAGAGGAGGAACGGCTTCTCCAGGAACTTGGGCTTGATTATTCAAGCCAGGAACCCGGGACGACCTCCTCCTTCCTGAGGAGGAGCTGGAAAACGTCAATCCAAGGCTGGTTTTATCAGAGGCGTTCCAGGCTCATCCACTCGCTCTGGATAGGGATTGTTCCTAACGGGATGAGTGGGCAGGATGCCAAGCGCTCCACATTTTGGGTGTGTTTGGGTCTGAAAGTCCAGGTCTTTGTGATCTCTAGACTTTGAGAGGAGACAAAGTTCAGGTCAGGGCTCAGCCCCGGGAAGGCCTCCGGGATCCTACCCCATCTCCTGCAGAATTTCGCCCAGCACCAAACCCCCAAACGCAGAGGAAAGTCCGACCAGGAAGCGGCATCAACAGCTTCTCTCGTTGTTATTAAGAATTTCAAGCTCAGCAGCAGGTATCAAATAATGAACAGGTAGCAACAGCTGGGCTATTATTTCTTCAGGGCTTCACATACTCCCATCGTCAGGCAGAAAAAAAAAAAAAAAATTATTCACCCCCTGAGCCTGCAGTTCTGAACCGAGTGCTGACAACAGACATTTCTAGGCCTTCTTCATAAAGCCCTTCCCTGATGCTGTAATTAATTCCTCCTAGGGATTACCAAGCACACTCCGCAGGTCGAGCCAATGCCTTCGGACACGTATTGCGGATTACAACTCTCCGCAGCGCTCCGGCCGGGGGAGATGCCTAGGAGCGGACGAGATCCAAGCAGCCGAGAGCCGGGAATGAGCCGTGATGGATTCGCTCCCGTTATCCTACATCACAGCACCTCCCTCCTCTCCTGTTTCGCTCCGAGGAGAGAAAAAGTCAAACTCAAGGCACAGAACAGGCCCACGGTGGAGACCCTTCCAGCAAGATCTGATTGCGACAACCATGGTCTCTGGACTCGACCCGGCTCCGAGTGGATCAGACCTCTGATGCGACACCCCGACACGCCTGAGCAAGGTGGATTTAGGGCAAACGCTCCCGTGGGAGCCAAGGCAGCCCCAGGCAGCGCTTCCCGGGCTGACACCTCCCGCCCAGGGCTACGCACTCGCGCTACCGGCTGCCACGCGCGGAAAGGGAATTAAAAGAAAGAAATCCACATCAGGAGCAATTACTCTCCGAAGCAGCTAGAGCAGCTGCAGGAGTATTGATACAGAAGGGGCCAGGTAGCAGCATGGCGCGGACTGCACGCTGGAAATGTTCTGCTTCATCGCAGGCATTTATGGAGAATGTCTCACAGGTGTAGGGCCAAAGTCAAAAGGACACGGTCCTTCCTCCTGCAGACCCTGAAACTAGCCTTGTGTCGGATAAACATCCCGATTTCAACAAATACGTAAGAAACAAGATTTTCTCCCTATCACGAGCAAACGTGATTATTTATCTCTGCTATCAGTCTGCTATTTGCAGATTAGCTCTCAGCAACAGCCAGCTCTTCACTGAAGGAGCTTACGGTCTCTGAAGAGGATCAGAGGATGCTGCCACGGTGGTTTTTCAGTGTCTGAGCACTTCTGGGGTTAAAACGCGACGCGAGGCTGGCGTTCCTCCGAGCCAGACGCTGCGCAATGCCTGCACTTCCACGGCGATCTGCAAGGGCTGCCGGCATCCCCGCTGCTCCCGGCCTCCCGCCGATCTTCCAGCGCGGCTCCGGTTTGATCCCAAGCGCAATCGACTCTTGCAGTCGGCAGAGCAACCCGCTCATTGCACTGAGTTACAGAGCCGAGTTTGGGGGCTGAGCTAATCTGCTAATTAAAGACTTCAACTCCCGACGTCCAAACGCACATCCGAAAGCCCACGTCAAACGAGGAGACATTTCACTGCAGTTGCCTCTATCGGTGCCTGCAGTCCAGCAGTACTAATAATTTCACAGTATTTCCCATTATTGCTGAGCAGCAGAACTCTGACAGAGCTTACCCACAACAGAAGAAAACGAAGTATATGGTATCTCTACCTTTTTATTACACATATATTTTTTAACTACAGCAACTACGTTGAATTTTGGCCCATGATGCTGGTACTGCTTGCAACAAAACTCCCCTTCTCTCCAAGTGCTGCAGCAGGATGAGGCAGCAGGCGCCCTGCACGGCGAGGACCACCCTTCTCCTCCTGCTGCAACCTCAGAATCCTCCATTTTCACACGTAGATGCGTCCCACAGGATGAAAAGTAATCACAGCCAGACGGAACAGCGCGATCAAGCCATTACTCCGTGCCCTACATTTCTGCATTAAATAATAAGTACCTGGCACTCCATATAGTTTCCAGTGTATCTCACCGAGATCATTAGTTGCCTTTCTAAGGCGTAAAACTCAGGCAGATATTAATAGCCACGTCTTTAGAAGCCTTTGCTAATTGTGCAGTTTGAGGAGATTTTGCTAGAGGGGAAAGAATTAGTTAGGATTTTTACGCTTTGTAAAATGCAATGAGTATCACAAAGGCACCCCAAGGAACCCTGGTCTAAAAGGTGCTTAAATCGTTCATAACCCTTTTCCCAAGCAACCCGGGAGGAGGCAACCGAGGCAGCCCGATCGCCCTGCAATCCCCACGGAGCAAGGAGCCTCCGCAGGAGGAAACACATTCCAGGTGTTTCTCTCCACCTTCCCGACCACAGAGGGCACTCGGACCCAGGTATGACACAAATGTGACACATCTGGGCAGAGTCACCTCTGCTGCTGGCACTTACCAGCCGCTCAGCCCCAGGCTCCAGCTTAACTTCAGCACTAAGAGGACGGGACGCGTCATCTACCGCAGGATCGGGGGGCGATGCTTCACCGAGGACTATGAGCCCCTGAAAAAGAGGGAAGAGGGATTAACCGGGGACTCCTTGGGCTCACCAGGGGAGCTGCGCGCCCGGCGCTTGCCAGCAATGCAAAGCGCCGCGCGGCAGAGCTCGCGCTCCCTCCCGTGCACACGTGATGCCAGGCCGAATCCCTGCCGCCCGGGTTTTTCTGACTCCGAGGCTGAACTTCCAAGGGGAAGGCCAGGCTGGAGCCAAATCCCAAGCGGCAGCCCTGCTGCACCACGGCTGCCTATTCCCTGCCCACCCCTTTCCCCACTTCCCAAGCGCTCTCTGCACGGGACGTGCGGCTCATCCCGATGCCACGCAGAGCAGGAATCGGCTGGGTTGGTAACACGAAGCGCGACGCGCCGCCGCGGCCAGGCCAACCGCGTGGAGCCAGCGCCAAAACTGTGCGGCCAAACTCGGAGCTCGGAGCGGCGTTTTCAAACAAATTATATTCACAAAACTCCCAAAGGGCAGAAAACACCTTCCGTAAGTGCTATAAACCCAGCGGGACGAAGCACGGGGCAAAGCGCCGCTTTGTGACCCTTCACACGTGTCGTCCTGTTCGTGCCGCAGCCACGGGTGAAGCTCAGCGAGAGGCAGCACCCGCCTTCGCGCGGACGTCAAGGGCTCGGGCCACTGACGTGTCTTGTGTGGCGGATCTTTCTACAGCAGATAGTGGCTGTCGAGAAACACCCCGGCAGCCCATTCTTCAGGGCTGCTTTATTTAGGAGCAGTCAAACAGCAGTTTCTAGGAAATAGCTAGCAAGCAAGCAGCAACTAGGAAATAGCTAGCTTCTAAAATAAGTACAGTGACGAGTTTCTGCAGTTTCCTGAGAGCCCAGAAAGACATTCAGTAGATGAGAAGGGCTGAGAGCGCAAGCAAATACTGCTGTTTTTCCTGCACTCTTGAAAATCCGTGTCCAGAAGCCACCACGTTCTGCTCCTGCTTCTGGAGACCAGGCTTCAGCAGTGGAGAGCTTGGTCCTCGCTGGGTGCTGAGTACAGGGGACAACTGGCACAAAACTGGCAAATGGGGAAAAGCGGCCGGAAGGCTGGAGGATGAAGGGAGCTGGCTCTGCGCCTCAGGGAAGAGCCGGAATTGCTTCCAAACACCGTGAGGATTTGTTTAGAAGTTCGTCCCTTCACCAACACGCGGTGCTGGAGAGCTCGTCCCGCAGAGCGGCGGCTCCTCCCCGCGCCGGCGGCAGCGATTCCTGCGCCCAACGCCCGGCACATCCGAGCGCAGATTGGAAGAGGAGCCGCTCGTGTGACGCCTGCTGCAAACGCCCCCAGCACGAGGCTCCTCCCAGCTCTTTTTCCACTCTTCCCATCCTGAGTTTTTTTTTGTTTTTTAACTCCCAGTGGTTCTCCATGCGGTCGCTAACACAGAGGGATGTGACTGCAAGAAGAGGGAAGGCCCCTTCTCGCTCCAGGCACAAGCTGGACTCGGGTCTCCAGAAGTGATGTGCAAACAAACAGCTTCAGCTCCAAGCAGCTCCAGCCTCTACACGAAAACTCCTCCTCGAGCCTCCAGTCTTCGTTTCCCCCCTTATTTCAGCTGTGCAAGAAGGAAAGTCATAAGGAGAGAGGACAGCTCTGCTCACTGCCCTGCCACCCACGGTCAGGGAGGCGCAAGGACGCTGCGTAGTGGGGGGTGCCAGCATCAGGCCACCTCATCTCAAAGAAAGTCCCAAGAAAGGACATTTGTGAGAAGAAACAAAAGCCCCATGTTGCCATCACGGACATCCAGTCCCCAGGGTAAGCGGACACGCTCTTCTAACCAACGTGGAGCAGGAAGCACAACAGCTCACGGGTGTAAATGTCAGCAAACTCCACAAGCAACACTCAACACACGCTCCCTTAATTGTTGTTTTCCTTCACATCTTAGCAGGTTCCAACCAAGCTGATCCAAACGTGCTTGGAAACACAATTCCAGCTCGGACACTGAGCACCAGAGCGTACCTTCAAAACAGATCCTTGTTTGCAATCCCCTTGGCCCGACATCATTTTATCTTGACAAGCAACATGTCTTACCTGCAAGGGTACACTGCCATGTAAATCTCACCATGTAAATGTAATTTAAAAAATTAAGCAGCAGCTTAAACTCCTCCAGCAGTCACACTTTAACCTCGTTATATTTTGTCCTTGCTACAAGTAATCCAGAGTCAATGCTGTTTGGAAAAAAACCACGGTGTCTCCAGCTTCTCCAGCTGTTGCCCTTGCACAGTTCAAAGTCAAGCCCATTCCAAAAAGACTCAGGTCACTGAAATCTCTCTTCATCTTTTCTATCTGCCCCTAGTTGCTTTTTTACCTTTCTCCGAGGTCTTCATTGATGAAAACAGAAGATATTTTACCCGGCATCCTTGAGCTCAATGACATCGACACAACAGCTGGGCGCAAGTGGGGGTCTCCATGAAGCACCATCAGAATGAGGAGCTATTTGACATCCACCCTGAACAGCTGAACTCTTCAGCTACTGCTGTAAAACTGCATCTTCAATTTGGGTATTCTCGTTGAGGAGTTCTTGTTTGAAAACTTGCCGAGGAGCTCGTGTTTGAGCTGGTCCAAAGAGGTGAACATCCTGTTTGCTGAAACCTCAGAGAGCTTCTCAACTTTGACACAACACAGCGATGTTTTCCTTTCAGATCTAGCGACTATAGCCTTAGATAAAAACATCTGGGATGCTTGCAGACATTATCAGGCCATTTCATACATCTGCCAAGCTGTCATATCCACCGGTGAAAGCACTAAAGCATTAGATGGGGGATTTATTTTTTCTCATTACTTTTTAACATCTAAATGCCTGGAGCAATTTTGTGCTTCATTGAAGAACAGAGGCAGGAGGAAATAAACGGTATTTGAAAACTAACACTATGACACAGTGCTCAGGTTTTAAGATTTTTCCTTTATAATCATGGATGGTCCTTCCCCTATCGAGCATCAGAACAGCTCATACATTAAGAGAAAACTGATGCTTGAAAGCTTCAAATACTTCTCCATCATTCTTCATTCACGACAAAAATATCTCAGCATTTGCGGATCTGTCACCACTCGGGGGCACATCTGCTTTTCAGGATCTGAAGAAATCACGTCCGCCGTTATCCAGAGAGGGAAGAAATTCATAGAAATCTTGCCACATCAATTCTCTTCTGAAGAGAAAGTGCATGATTTCCCATCACCTCGGTCCATCTGGTGACCTAAACCCCATCTCCACCTTCCAGTGAAGGTTTCGTACTGATACCTGCCAGTTCTTAAACCACAACAAGCAGTTTGCAGCAGGGGTAACAACTTTGCATTTTATACTTAGGAACCACCTTGCAAGATCTGCTTTCCTAGGACAAAAGAGAGAAGAACCTTTCTGAAAGTGGTTCACTAATTTGACATACAGACCAATTTTGAGAAACCTTTTCCTCTAATCTCAATAATGTATTCCACTCAGTAAGCCGTGTTCTTCCACCTAGTCATTTATAGCAGTTAGTCACTCAATTAGCCTGTTTTTCTACATAGCTGCATAAAAGATGAGAGTTTTCCTCCCCTGCCTGTGCTCTTCTACCTGCCTGGAAGTCTCTCCTCATCATTCCCCCTGTACAGCCTGAGAAAAGCGTTTGCCGGATTCTGAATTCCCGAAGATCTATAAAATGATGCAATATCACAACTTCTTGCTTAAAACTCCAGACATTCCTCCCTCCCAGGCCTCACATTCAGCTTCACATGCCTGAGCAGAGAAGTCCTGATAAGAGTTCCTTCCTCATCCCTTCTCTGCTCTCCTCCATTCTCACGCTATCCAAGAGGAAGTTTGGAAAAAACCTTCCACTGCGGAAGGTCAGCACCTAGAAACAGATTTTATTATGATACCAACTCAGTTTTGAGCCTGTGATGAGTGATCGTATCTCAAGCTGACTTCCTCCACGGTCCCCTCCCTTTCCTAGCAAGTCTCTTGTTGTGCCGTTCCTTATCCCCGTATCTTCAGCTACTCCCCGAAAGAAAGAACAGGAAGGAAAACAAAATCAAATAAAAAAGGGAAAGACCAGAATGGGGGGAGCAGCAACAAGCATGCAAAAGCAACAGCTCCCTTCAATACTCAAACACTGGCTGTAAAGTGCTGCTCTCTTTGGGTTAACTTACTGAACCAGGGAAAAAAAGCTACGCTCAGTGGATACCAAACAATGTAAAAACGTATATATATATTTTATATACGTTATGTAAGTAACGGGTAGCCCCAGCTGTGCAGTGGGTTTTATGAGAGGCAGGACAGCAGCATCACGCGCGCTCCACCCTGCAGCAGGAAGGAGCCCCCGGGAGGCCGGCCAAGCCGAGCCCGGACGGATGCGCTTCTGCTCCTCACCTTATTGGCTCTGATCTGCTTGTAAATATCCGTTTGCTGCCGGATTCGGTATTCCAGGTCTGAGACGTGGGCTTGGAGCCAATTCCAGCGGCTGACGATGGCTGCACGGTCTGCTGCCCATCTCCACTCTGCCCTTCGTCTCCTGGAGAGATAAAAAGGGGGAAAGGGGTTACTTGGGGAACAATTTTCATTACACAGTCCATGAACAGCCTAGTAGAGCTGTCCAGTGCATCAAAGTTACCTCTAGCTACCACTAACTGTGATGTGCTAATCCAAAATGAGCTGCAAAAGCCCTGTTTTCACACAGCATCATTAAAACAGCTTTGGGTACCTAGTGACTGGAGCCCGGCTCACACAGGTGTTCAGGTTTCACGTCAAGCTCCAGTCCTATCTGGCCACATCTGCCAGACCCACTTGAAGGGAAAACCCATCCACTCACCCGCCCTCGATCTCCCCTCTTTAAAAGCCCCTCCGGCCTCCGGCGAGTTTCCCAGCGCGTCCGGCCCTCCGGTTTGGACAGAAACCTCTCCCGGAGATGAGCCCCGGGGCTGAGCGCGGCCCCGCGCGAGCGGCTCTCTGCAACGAGCTGCTGCAAGGCGCCAACTCGGTCTCTGCTGCTGCGGCTGCAGCCCGGCAGCCGCGGAGGCCAGGAAGGAACCGGGTTAGCAGCGAGCTGCCCCGGCGCTCGGCAGGGCTCAGAGCTGCGCGCGGGTGCGTGGGGAAGCCGCGCGCTTTGCGAGCGCCGACCCATTTCCCACCTTCGGCATCACTGCTGCAAACACAAAATACTCTGCTGCAGACGCATAAATACACGCTGGCTGGTGTGTGTGCTCTGGGTTTTATGGTCAGCTGTTGGAAAAAAGCCCTTCCTCTTGCCGTACCCCAGACAAAAGCAAGCAAACGAGCAGAAAGCAAGGGAAAAGAGCCCAGCATAACACAGGAAGGCAACACGGGCAGGAATCCAAGGCTCTGCTCGGCCACTCTGGAGTGTCCCAGGACACCGGGGCCTTGGCCGCATCTAGATAATTGGGAACACAAAATTCATCACAAAATACTCCCCCTTGCCCCAAGCCTCCCTCCTCGGGAGCATTTCCCTGCCTGCTGTCAACCCCCCAGTGCTCGGGCCCTGCTCAGTGAATCACACGCCGTGGCTGTGACACGCCGGTCACGAGCTGTCCCCAGGTGAAGACACCCTCAGGGGCAGCAGGAGCCACGTTCCTCGAAGGAGCGACCCAGCGTCACCGCGAGCGGGCGCCCGCCTGAAAAGCACCGCGGTTGTTCATTGTCCTCTCGGTGGTGGCCAGTGACAGGACAAGGGGTAACGGGTGCAAGTCGAAGCACAGGCAGTTCCAACTCCATATGAGGAAGAGCTTCTTTGCTGTGAGGGTGCCAGAGCCCTGGCACAGGCTGCCCAGAGGCTGTGGAGGCTCCTGCTCTGGAGATCTCCAACCTGCCTGGGTGCCACCCTGTGCCCCGTGCTCTGGGTGTCCCTGCTGGAGCAGGGCTTGGACTGGATGATCCCTAGAGGTCCCTGCCGACCTCAGCCATTCTGGGACTCTGTTACAAGTCTCCAACTCATGCAGAAGCCCTGGAAAGAAGGAGCTGGTTCCATGGAACTGCAGGAATAATGGAAGAGCCGACCCCGCACAGCCTTCCTTGAGCCTGACCCGTGCCGGCCGTTTCAGTGCTTCAGTTCAGACTTCTAGAGAAACACAGAATCGCAGGAACTGCCTCTATTCCTTCCAGGCCCTCCCAAGCCCATCTTCCAGTCACCCTGGTGAGCTCAAGCTCTTCTGAAATCCTTCCCCACAGGACACATCTGCTCCTTGCATCGACGCTGACCTTACGCTCAGTGACGAATTTAGTGCTGGTGCCAGACGGGTGCCAGCACGAAACTGGCTCTTCATCCCCGCGGGCCACACGGAGGCACCGAGCCAGAGGGCTGCACAGAGGGGCAAAGGCTTCCCAGGCGGCTCGGGTCCGACTGGGCTACCTGAGGGCCAGGGTGGCCACAGGGTGAACAACACAGGGTGGCAACGGCTGTCAGGGCCACCCCGCATCGCCAGACCCGGCCGCTCCAGCCCCGCTCCCCGACAGCCTCTGCTCTGTTCCAAGAAGGACAACGCGCTCCGGGCCTTAAGGCAGAGGGGACTTCCTCACGGCGAGGAAATTCCAGCCTCCGAAGCGGCACAAAATCCCCTCCGTGGTGCCGGGAAGAGCCGGGTTCGGGAGCCCGTCTCCTTGCAGCGAGGTTTCCCCGAGTGTCGCTGCTGCTCCGACTCGATCACCCACGAACCTGACAGCGTTTTCACGTGCAGTTTCCCACAAGACTTTCTAAAGCACATTACTCATTTTTCCAATACTTCTATTTCAGAAGCAAAGCAGAACTTTACTGGAGAAACTTTTTTTTTTTTTCTTCTTTTTTCTTGTAGCTTAAACTCACACAGTCCAGGCCTCTGCAATGGCCATCTTTGCTTTCACGAACAACATTCTCAGCATCCATGGATAAAAGGGACCGTTCGGCCCTTCCGAGTTTTCGGGTTCCGATAAGCCCGATCCCAGCGCGGCTGAGCTCCCTTCGCAGACTTGATGTTACCTTTCATCTTACTGAGCAAGGGGTTTTAGATCCACAAAGAAATCATTCTGAGGCTGAAGTTTTTGCAAAAAGAAACCGAAAGGGCCAAGCTCCTGGTCAGCAGCTCGGCTCTGCCTGCCCGCGGCGGCGGGATCGTTTTTAATGGGATAGAAAGAGATGGAAATGGCTGTCGAGAGCCTCCAAGTTCAGCCAGTGCCCCCCAGGCCTGCGGGCCCGGCGTCGTCCTGCTCCTTCAGTAAATAAGTCCCTTTCTTTTAGTCCAATTACAAAACAGAAACCCATGCGAGGCGGGTGGATAAGGAGTCCGTGTCCGACGGGATTCCTAAGCGGCGCGGAGCACAATCAGCCTCAGTCGTTTTCCCTCGAGGCCAGGACACCTCGAGGCCAGGAGCCCGCGGAGGCCAAGCAGAAGGAAAGGTAGGAAAGGGCCGGGGCGACGGGCTCGTCCCTGTGGCCACCCCGAGCACCGGGGCGGAGGGGACACGCTCAGTGGTGACACTCGGCCGCGCTCTCCGAACGGCAGCGAGCGGCGCGGGGGCCTCCGTATTTAGACGCGGGGCTTTTCCCGCGCTGGCGCGATGACCCCTCGGCGCCACGCGGCTGCCCCGTGTGACAGCCCGGCCTTTAATCTCTCTGCAAACAGTCGGCAGAGCCACTGTTTCTTCTGCCTAGAAAGCAGCGGCCGCCCGCGAGGGCACCCAAAACGCCAGCGAGGTGACTGGTTAGCGGAGGGGACGAGGCCCTTCCTCTCCTTCGAGGCACGGGGGACCTGGAAGGGATGATTAACAAGAGTTTAATGCACCTGCCCGCAGGGGGTTGAGATTAAGCAGGACAGGGAGCTGGAGGAGCGGGCCAGATGGCAGGGCAAGACGGACGCCAGAACGGCTAGTGCTTAGGAAGGCAAACACAGCAACTGAGGGGAATGTGGCACGGGTGCAACTAATAACAACAATAATAACGATCTTCATCACCATCATCGCCGTCGCCATCATCATCCTCTCCCTGGGTTGGTCCGTGGCCCTGCGGAGCCCCCGCACGCAGCTGGCCTGGCCCTTGGGACGACGTCCTGGGGCACCCGCGGCTTATGGCAAACGGGGCCGGTGCGCCGAGCCCACGACCGGGGAAAGCGAGGGGACACCGAGGCGACCCCAGCGAGCACGGGGACACTTGGGACGGCACCGCCGGGCCCGGCTCCTCTGTTTCGGCAGCCCCGCGCCTGGAAAGCCGTCATTCCTAAGCATCCCGACTCCCAAGATGGCAGCACTGGAGCCCAATCCCTATTTCTCATCCCACTCAAATTGCCTTCCTTTTCCCAGCTCCGTGCCAAGCTCCGCATCCCGCTCCACTGCCCAAACGCTCCACATTGCCATTCCCGAGCGCAGAGTCTGCGGGTCACTGTCCTTAACCAGGGGCCACATCTTGGTGCCAGCTTAAACTACCGCACGCAAAAAAAGGGTGTTCAAGCCCAACCACCGGAGCTGAGGTGCCATCTCCAGCTGGGATCTTCGGGAGGGACAAACAAGGTCTGCAAACGCCGCAGACGGCGACGCTTTGGGACACGAAGCAGATCACCCGCGTTCGCTCCGCTCGTCCCCCTCGCGTCGCCCAGCCCGGGGGCTGCGTCGCCTTCACGCCATCCTCACGGCTCATGTCCAAGCCGGTGCCAGGTCTACTCCCACCAGCGAGATGCCAACCGAAGCCTTATGGTTAAATCAATTCCTGTTCATCCACTGAAAAAAATAAGCATTAAAATCAGGTTCCCCTTTCCCTCGCTCCCTCCTTGCTCACGTTTTGATGGTCTCCAATGCCAGCACGGACAGTTTCTGGGTGCTCCGTGCTCCGGACACCACTGATGCTTATGCGCTTGGCAAACACGAGACAAGTCCAAGCAGAACACCTGCACGAGCACTGCGGTTCTGCTAACAGCAGAAGGAGCCTCTGAGCATCGTCTTCCAAGCACGGCGCTAATGCAACTTTTGCGATTGCGTTTTTGCCGTGCCTTACTAAGGGAGAGATTCCCCCCGATTCAGGGCTGTTTTCCAGTTTGCTCCTGTGCCTACATACTCTTCAAGTTCACTCCCCCAAAACAGACCATCAAAATTTTATTCCTTTTTAGACCAGGATGAGGAACTAGTGCCGAACTGGATTGAGGGGCGGAACAAGAGTTAACGCTGTCAAATCCCCTTGCATGACAACCCCAAGCGAGGCAGCGAGGACCCCCCGAGCGCTCGGGAACAGCCTCATTAGCTGATCACAACATTTCTGCCTGCGAAGGAGCCAGAGTGAACAATTTGTTCAGCTGAACACCCGCCCCCAGCCCACGGACCGACAGCGGCTGCTCAAGGCTCTTCTATTGCCAGTGTGTGCTCAGCAATCGTCTAAATCTAGCTCAGACCTCAACCCCACTCATTCATCCCAGCTTTCAGGGGAAAAAAAGGCAAAAAAAATGAAGGCCTCTGGAGGCTGCAAGTGCAGACTTATTTCTACTGGTCCTTGCTGGAAAACCCCCACTGCTCAGAGGAAATTGGTGCACGAATCCGACGGCATTTTGCTGCAGAGGCCTTTGGAAAAAGGCTGGCAGACCCTACCCTGGCGAGCGGACAGCACTGGCCACGTGCCAGGAAGCTGGGATTTGCATGGAAAAGCAGCAGATCCCAACTGCCCTCCTTTCGGGATGAAGGGGAACCGCGCGGAGCACTCGAGCGGCCGCAGCGGGCACCGCTTTGTCTGTGGGGCTCCCATCAGGACATGAAGGGTTTGTTTTGGCATCTCCGGCTCATTTCGATTAAAAAAGTGTACAGGAAAGAAGAAGAAATAATCGGCAGAGGCCAAGCATTCAAAGATGTCTGGAACCGCTGCATGAGAAAGGACACGGGGACGGAGGCCTCGCAGCCTGCGGCAGCTGCGCACAGCAGGGGCCAAATTCCACGTGCTCCGGCTGCAGGAACGGGCTCCGGGCACCGCTCGCCCCGCGGATGCGGCACCCACCGGGAAAGCAGCCGTCGGGCCCGGCTGCCCAGGGCTGCTGCTCCCTATGGAGGACTCAGCTCTCCCGTCCTCCGCTCCTGGGGCTGCGGCCAAAGCCTTTGCCCCGGGCGAAGGTCTCTCCCCATATCCCGAGTCACTTCCTAGTGATTCAGCTGCATGAAACGGCTCTTTTTGCCTGCTGAAGGATTCCTCTGTGGTGCAAGACAAATATTAACTGCTTTAAAAGCAGCGTAGTAAAAAGAAATAATCACTAGAAACCATCTTTGGGAAAGAAGCTTAAATAAAATGTCACGCGAATGCACTGCTGAACAACCACATCACTAGCTACGCGCGTGAGCACCGCGGCTGCTGCTCAAGTGCAAACGGTTGCAGAAAAGGAAATAAAACCCAACCCACCCTACTGACCTGTTCCTCTTCCTTTAAACATAGGAAGAGGAATTTTGGCAAACGGGCAGAGAACAGGGCAGCAAACTCTACAGATGTGCACAAACGCAGCAAATAAACTGTGCTCAGTTTCTCCCCAGGAAACTAAAGCTCATCACGGATTTATTTCCCATTTGCAGCGTGCAGCAATGCCACTGGCAGGTGGAACAACACACCTGCACAAACTTGCACTTCGTTTTCATTCCTGCACATACCCATGCTGTCTCTGGGAGCTGCCTGCGCTGCCCACATGAAGCCAACATGGAAAACAGGGGTTTAAGAGCACGAGGCAGGAGGGAAGCGCCAAGCCGTTCAAGGCCTTGCACAAGGCGTGTCAGCTCGTGCATCCATGATTTAACATTCTAGCCTCGTGTGTGACGACTTGGAGCCTCCAAGCTGCCGGATCGGAGGCCTGCGGCGCTCCGCGCGCGGCCGTGACTCATGACGGAGCTGCTGAGTCACTCGCCGTGTCTGGAGCGGCCCTTCCTCGGTGCCGTCCCGAGCCCTGCAGGAAAACACCGGGAGCCGCTGGGAGAACGGGCTCCGGGGAAGGTGACGGGGAGCCCTTACCAAGCTGGGGTTTTAGGGATATAAAGAACATCTCCCGGGTGGGGGGCGCCCCCAAAGCACTCAGCAAGGCCAGCGGCAGAAGGAGCTGCCGGGTCTTGGACAGCAGCTCTCCGAGGCGGCTCCACGGGCAGCGAGAGCGGCTCCGCTGCGGCTCAGCAGCAACCACAGCGCGGCCGAGGCCGAGCCCGCCACGGCCCGGAGGAAAACCCCTCAATCCCGAGGGCAGAAACACCCAACGCTGCCCCAGCCCCTAATCCAGCAGGACGGAGGACCCAGACCCTAAGGCAGCAGGCGGAGAGCAGCGAGTGGGGACATTGTGGCCCTTCCTGGCGCAGCTGCCACCGGGCTGCCTCGTCCTCCCGGCAGCCCCTTGGCCTGCAGACCCCGCAGCGCTCAGGACACATCACAGCTGCCCAGGACAGCGGTGACGGCACCTCCCAGCTATTCTCCAGCCTCCAGCACTCCCTCAGCCTGGCTGCAGGCCCTCCTTGCTCTTACAGCACAAGTCAAGGCAGAGGCCACTGGTGTCTTGGTTTTGACCTTTAATAAAACCGTCCTCTAAGCGACCCGTGTCCAAACAGGCACTGTCCTCCTTGCCAAGAACAGCTCAGCTTCCTGCCATCAGCTGGCGAATCCACAGCTATCCGGAAATATGATGGAAATACACGGAACAGAAACCCACTCCTCAGCACTGGAGAGCAGGCCAAGCTTTTCTTGGTTGTTTTTTTCTTAATTGCTTTTAAGAAGCTTTAAGCAGAACACTACGTTTTTAAGAAGGCCATTAAGGCTAGGAGCTGTAGAAGGAACGAGAATTCATCTCGCGCTGGCTTGTGCCACCTCCCACCGTTGCTGCTCTTCCTCTTAGCATCCCTGCTCCATCCGTTCCCAAGGGCCGCTCCGGAGAGCTGCCTTCCAAAGGCCTCCGTGGCCGGCAGCGCCCGCGCCGGCCCCCTGCTCTGCCCCCTGCTCCCGTATCACCACCCTCGGGCTCACTTTAAGTTCTTCAGCTGTCTCAAGTGCCATCTGCAAGAAAAAAAGAAACAAATCCTAATTTTCCAGCAAGCGAACCATGGAGAGGCCCCTGATCATAAGGCCCTGGGAGGTAGCAGAGCAGGTAAGCTATAAAAAGATTCCCTCCAAATGACCACCATACCCTTATGATTGTGTGTTGAGTTCATGATCAAGTCATCAATTTGGCAGTAAGCTGATTAGTCAGAAGCTGTAAAAGAGCATGGCCCAGCAGCAGCCTCTGCTTAGACTCAAAATGGGAGTTTCCTTTTATTTTTGGTCTTTTTTAGTCTCCCAGAGGCTTTCAGATCTTCGCCGAACTTCTTGATGCCAGGTTAGGTTTGAACATTTGCAGTGTTTCCAAGCCCGGTGCCCACATCTTTATGCTGTGACATTTGGGCAACGTCCCGAGCACTTGTGCAGCTCATTGCCCAGAGCCCAGCCCTGGCTGCAGCCCCTTGGCAGCAACACACGTTCTGCAATGAAAGTCTGGATCCGGATTTTATTCCCTGGGCTCTGCCAGCGCGAGTGCTTTGTGTCCAAGGGGCCGTTTCGGCACCCTGAACTTTGGAGCAAGCTGTGGGAAAGGAAGGGAGGTGGAGCAGGACGTAGGGATGAGCGTGGACAAGAAGAGAAGCTGCCACCACCAACCTCACCCTGCAGATGCCCAGAACAGCAGTCAACCAGCTGCAAAATGCCCCTTTTCCAAGGATTCAGTGGACAACATTTTCAGTCTCCTCTACAAGCTCACGGGCACCTAGGCAGGCACGGCGGTCACTGGAATAGCTAAGACTGTAAATGCACAGATTGAATCTAATCATCAGCTTATGGTGACGTGCAAGGCAATTTGTTACTCCCTATGGTTAAATCCAGGAACAAGAAAGTAAGAATAAACCATGCGAGAAAGCTGATGGTAACTGAAAATAGGAGTCTGCTCCGACTTCAATGCCCTGGTAAGTTTGTTGGTGCTTCTTCCATTGAATCATAGAATCACAGAATGCTCA
>NW_010581929.1:344540-370062 GCF_000705375.1 Tinamus guttatus | reverse complement strand
GTGAATTGTCTCCATGTTACAAACCTGAATTACACCTTTCAAGTACAGAAAGGTCACTCGACATGCTGCTGAGAACTATGGAATGTTTTTTTCAGCTACTCTCTTCCCATTCCTGTTTTTAAGCTGATTTTAGCTGAAAGTTGCTCTACTTCATTATCTTTACCCAGATAAGTGTAATAGTACTGCCTTCCCACTTGCACTCTTGCACTGTTGAAAGCTATTGCATTTGCTACTGGAGAGCAGTGATCTTAAAAACAAAATTAGGATTAGGTTATCTGTCTTTCAATTTCAAATTCAGTCCTTCCCTGAAGAGTAATTCTTCCAAATTAAAAATATACCACACAAGTAACTGGTATAGTCATAATAGTTAATCCAGCTAAGAAAGAATCTAGAGAATAAGGAAGTCCTCTATATCTTCTAAAAATGGTCTATAGGAGTCATAAAAGCAAAACAACAGAAGCAAACACTGTCCTTGGTGGGCTGGTCTACTGGTTCACTAGAGTATTTGATGATGGCAGTGGTTTCTCAAGTGACGGACATGGTCTGTCTACTGGTTCACTAGAGTATTTGATGGTGACGGACATGGTCTCCTTGCTCTGTAAGAGGACTCCACTGCCAGAGTTTATTTTCCAATTTGGAATAGACCAAGAACTACTTAGCTGTCCTGGGAGCATCCTATACAAAGTCAATAGCTCCATGCATGTTCTCACAAATGGATGTGTCTTGTTTTTAGAAAGAAGCTGCAAGTCCAGGAAAGCAAAGGGTTAGCCATACCTTTAAAAGCATCTAACTATAAAACTATTTTTAGCTTTCTATTCTTAAGGGGCCTTGAAGAAACTTCTCAGTCACTGGAGCCAAGGTTGTGGTGAGAACACACTGGCCTGGAATCAAGAATCGCACCTTCCCCTCCTCCCCCTTGCACCTGACAATGATCTTCTATTGTTGCTCTAGTGTTGCTTTTTACATGCCAGAAAACCACAAATGGAGCAAGCAGACTGGGAGGCATTGGCAGCCCCAGCTGATAAATACCATGGCAGGGAGAAGAGTGGGAAGGGAAGATGATGATTGAATGGGCAGGAGAGCTTGCCCATGGAAGACATGTATGGGAAAGAGAAGGAAAATTGGCTGCAAAGGCGAAAGGGCAAACGACCCAAACACAGAAAACAAAACAGAAGTAGGTGCTCACATTTCAACAGTAAGAATGGTCTGCCCTCACTTAAACTGGGCCTCTTTAAGTCATGAGCTGCATGTCAACCTTTTATTTTACAGGTGCTTTTAATTTCCAAATGCTGCTCACCACGCCTGCAGTAGTACCTCTTCCTATCGCCGCTTTCTCCCTTACCCCAACAACCCCCAAAACAGGGCTTGGAAAGTATTTTATCACTCAGAGGATCATTGGCTAAACAGATGATGAACTGTTAGAGATGGCCAGGTGGTCTGCGGGCAAGAGATAGGACACTGAGCCTTTCCTCGACCTTCACAGCAAAATCAAACTCAAGACAGGTGAAAAGAAAATGAAGTCATCATATTCTGTTTTATATAAGAAGGACAGGAGGGTCCTATTTTAGTTCCTTGAAAGGCAGGCAATTATTTCACACAAACCACTCACACACCATGATTCCCACCAACCAGTCCCTCTGCCAGCATTCCTAGTGCAGAGGCTACAAATGAACAGCAAAGACAACAGGGACCATCTGGCGGATACAGGATGCTTCTCCAGGTCAGCATCAAGGCACTATGGCAGGGTCATGTGGGAGGAAGATATGCATTAAAGCTGCCGCTGTTATTGGTTGACACTAGCTGCTATTGCTCACACTGAGACACTCAGGGTCACCAGTCTGCATCTCTCTACTTGCATTAAAGTGTTATGTTTAGAGTAAAAAAAAAAAAAGAGTGAAACAGAGGCTTCCACTCTCTGCTGAGAAAAATACAATCCTGGTTGAAAAGGGACCATCTAAACATTAGATTTTTTTTTTTTTTGCACCATCCTTGCATCGGTATATCCAATAGATGATAATTGCCACAATCAAACTGAACTTAGGATTTTGTTCCTGTGCTTGCAGCTTTTAAGGGCACAGAACATTTGACTGTGCAGATGATGGGAAATATAAAGAGTCAGAGATGACAGAGCAATGTTAGCCTTTAATCTTCATCATCTCTAGTTTTGTGCAAACACTATTTTGCTATTCCTAACATCAGCTCTTGTGTGGGAGGAGGTATTTATAGTTACCATTTCACCGAGAGGAGGTAAACAGGTCGAGATTTGCAAAGCCACATATTTATGTCAATGGCATAACCAATTCCTGGCTTCTGCCACTGTCTCATGCTGTGCTGTCCTGCCTCAGAAAGGCCAGAATCTTTTCCCAGAAACCAAACCAACAGCAGATCTACTGAATTATACAGCAATTACACTAAAGCCAAAAGAAGAAGTTTAGAAAACAGGATCCTTCCTATGGGTTTTCTAACCAACCTACAGCACTGCTGAGGTAGAAGTACATGCAAGGTCAAGAAACACGCAGGTTTTAAACGAAAAGGAACATTTTTCTCTGAGACTTCTCACTGAGGAATTTGAAGAAGGTCATGTTCAATGTCTTAAAATAAATACAAACAATTAAAAAAGACCCTGCATGTATGCAACTCAAGTAAGCTCATGTATGAATTGATTGTTTCTGCCATGTACCTGAAGGAAGCTTTGAATCTAAAGTTCTCTCCTCTGGTCTTCCCCAATAAGCACACCATTTGCTCTGGCTCTCGTTATTTAGAGAAGCAAGCTGCCCACTGAATTTTCCCCATTCTGTACTTGTCCATTCTACAGCTGGTAGTAAAGACTAAAGGAGCCCCCTCCAGATAGGAGAACCACTGCTGACATAGAAAGGCATATCACCAGGGAACATTTAGAGTAATACTTCAGTTTGAACTTCCATAAGCTAAACACAAAAGACTTCATCAATAAACTACTTGTTTTTGATGGACTCTGCACCATGAAAGCACAGTTTGAGCATAAGTAACCCAAGCTCTGCTTAAAAAATATTATAAAGAAAATCAATATCAGGAACAAAGGCCATTGCCGTTTTGTTTGACAGCTCAGCTGCCTTACCTTTAGCTAGTCAGTCTTTGCCTCCATCTCCTCAAGGCATGCTGTGGATAGGTTAGGGTTGTGTATAATAGTGTATTACGTGTTTACGACTACACAGAGAGCCATATGAAACACTTGTTCATCAGCCAGACATCCCTCAGTAAGGAAGAAAATGAATTGTATTTCGTTTTTTTGCAGTATGCACCATTTGACAGACTATCCTTTAACTCTGCAGGTCGAGATCAAACTAGCTTTTTGTTAGGCTGAAGTCTGCTAAGATCATCAGCAGAAGTGCCCCATGAGAAGCTTGTATTTGTTTATTTCTTGGCTAACACATTGTAGAACAGAATGGAAAGAAGAAAAGAAAGCCCACTTTCTCTTATCATAGAATAGATAATGGCTGAATATATTCTAAGTGAGATATTTTAGCATGGAGCTTTTGGAAACCTTCAGATACTTACAGCTTCAACAGCTTTCAATCCAGTCTTTATATTGTTAACTTCCTTCTCCAGCTCTACCAGGCTGCATGAGAGACAGATGCATAGGAGTTAAAACAAAAGGGGCAGTGTTACCCAGGAATACAGGAACTCTGTAGCAGAAAAGACCATTGGCCCATCAAGTCTGGTATCCGGCCTCTGGCACCAGCCATACCAGATGATGAGAAATGAGGGGAAGAGTGTCTGTTAATACCCTGTGCTGCTTTTTGTGTGAGCTGTAAGACCAGGCAGACCATGTCTGCCTGTGGTCACAGGAAAGCCTGGGATGTTCCAGGGCAGAATCATGGGGTTACCCTCAGAACACCCAGCCACGCAGGGCTGGGAACGGAGCCCGACCCTCCAGCGAGGAGCATATGCCACATGGCTAGTTTACAATAATTGGCTGACCCACAGGCAGAGACCCCAGCTTCATCACGCATATCGAGATAATCTCAGATTAGCTCTACATGTGACTCTTGACCCATTAGTTAACTATTGAATCTTATTGGCAGCACATTTATGTGTGATTTTTGTCTTTGTTGCAGTTCAAACATTTTTTCCCTGCATTTCTATCTTATGGCAGTCCTTGCAAGCTATCACCAGTAAGCATTTAACACTTTGCATTTTAACAAATGCTTCCCCTGACTTGTGGTGTTCTGGATTTGTGCTTGCATAATATAAACGAGCCATTTTTTAAAAAACTCCCAGGAAAAAAGCTTTTTACTTCTAGGTAGCCAGTTACTCTTGCAAGTCAGCAGGCATTTCCTCCAAGTATTTGGGAAGTTATTCATATCTCAGAAAACACTATAAGAGCTTTAATAATTGATTTTAGGTATGAACCTGTATTTATTTTTTAATTATCTTTTTTTAGCTGTAGTAGTACCCTGTGCAAAGAATAATGTCTGCGCAAATAATATGCAAAGATATTTTTGAGCAGTGGATTGTAAAGAAAAATGATAGTATTTGGGGGGGACAAGTATGTATTTATTCATTTTCCACACATGTTTTTGGAAATGGAAAAAAAAAAATCACTGAAATTTGTGCAAAGCATGATGCTTTCCAAATTTCTGTGCACGACTCATTTGTGCAAAAGTTTGTATGATCTTCTTGAAAACAGCCTACTATAGCCTCTGTTTCTAACTGACCCTGGCTTACAAACAAACCTTCAATTATCCAGAAAAAATAGCACGCAACTTAGATGGCCAACCACAGAGTATGGTGAGTGAGCTGCAAATAATAACTAGCCTAGTTACAATATCCGCTTCAGAAGTAAAATAGATATGGATGCATCTAAATAAAGCAGTCAGTTTAGTCACCTAAATGTTTTTGGAACAAATTTTTCTGCTGATGTACATCAGAATCATCTCAAGGACGTCAGCAAAGGCATTTCAGGTGCCCCAGCTGGAAGGCTGGCAATGAGTTTGGGACATAGCAATTTAAAACTAACAATCAGTAAGTTAACAAAAATCACAGGGAACGTCAGCTCTGGTAACAAGGAATAGCACTGCACTTACTTGACTTTTGCTGCTTCTGGAAGATGCTGCAACTCAGACTGAATATCTAGGATATCTGGGTAATTCTTCTCAAAGATCATAATTAAGTAGTGTAGCAGTGTAATGTTCCTAAAACAAAGAAGGAAGAAATGAGAGAAGGAAGATGGTGGTGAGAAGGAAAAGGAAGGTCGGAGGAATGAAAAATATTTGGGTAGGAAACGTGCTTTAGTGAACAAAACAAACAGTAGATCAGCAGTTAGCTGCTCTGTCATTGAAAGAAAAGTATTGCAGACTAAAATGACTTAGCCCTTTACGAACCATCTCTCCTAAAAACTCCAGGAATATTTCACACTGCCTTGCTTTATTCGGGAAGCACCAGCATGCTTCCTTCTGCTTGCATAGTTGGTGTAACAGAAAACTGCATATCATAGTATACTAATTTGTCCACAAACATTTTAGACAACAAACAACTAATAGTAGTAAAGTGTCGTTAACACTGAAGGGAGAAGGGAGATGCTCTCAGATGTCATGTGGACTAGAACGTGAGCTAATGAAAATGAGAAAAAGATTTTTGAACTCTAAAGAAACTGCAGCGGAAGATTCCCATATTAAAAGTGACACAGCTATACCTAAAGACCACTCAAGCCCACTACTACAAAAGTAATAGGGGCTCATGTAGAAGCAGAAAGAAATGAGATGCAGGACCAGGCTTTAAAAGATTTTTTTTTTAAAGTAAATGGTGAATTTTGCTTGTGGGGAGAACAGTCAGCCAGAATAGCTGCTTCAGGTAGGCGTTACGTGGTTAACTGACACGCAAGACAGCAGATAACCACTGCTTCATACAGACCAGACACCGGGAGTTGAGTCCTGGAGAAACACAAGAGTCCACGCAGGACATTTAGTATTTGGAGAGTCAAGCCAAGCAATGTCAAGGCAAAAAAAAGTTTGACAGTAGCTATACAGAGATTAGCTTCAGAATATGGAAAGGACATCATGGCAGTTAAAAAAGAGCTCTATTAGTACAAACTCTATTAGGCAGAGATGAATTTCCTAGAGCTTCTTACTGCCATTACTCATTTTCTTTTACAGTCTGAAGTAGTTTATCACAGCTGTGGTCTCAGCAGGTTGAACAAGGCAAGGAAGGTGTGAGTTAGTAAGAACCAGCACTGGAGATCTCCAAGGGAAAAACTGTAGTGCTGTTGGAGCCCAAAGGTGAGATTCTCTCTCCAGTTACAAATAGATCCATTTCCAGAACCAGCACAGTGACACAGGGCAAAACACACAATGTAACGCTACAAATGGTTACAGCTCACGTTGATAAATTGCAAGACCATATCCCAACAACAGTTATTTTTCTTAATTGCCCTAGAAACAACCAAGCCCAGCCTCGCTGAGTCCTGACCGTTGTGGTCAAATATCAGTTACATATTGCTAGTTTATGACTCTTCTGCATGAGAAATATATGCCATGTTTTTAAAGGAGATGTGTAAGTGTGGTCTGAGTTTTCTGTACTCTACTTTTTGCAAAACCATGGCCATAAAACATTGGTATAAAGGGCAAATTCCATAGAAAGTATTCTCCCCTCCCCCTACCCCCAAATCTCATTTCATTTATTTGTGAAATACTACATTATGTCATCTTTGTACAGTGTTGCAGAAAAACAAGCCAACAACAGATGTGCATTATCCAAAGAAATGGCAGAATTTGCGTGCTGTGCTAATAGCTGGTCTTAACCGTTTCGGGACTTAAATGCCAATGGTCTCCAGTTAAAAAAAAAAAAAAGAAAAAAAAATCATCGCCATGATAAGGAAAGCAGCACAGTAACTTATTTATTTAGGGTATTCCAACCTACCTGTCTATGCTGGATTTGGTGTCTGCAATTTTGTTCAGGCTCGAGACTTTGAATCCATATGCACTTCCCCTTTGGCCCTTGTTCATATAATTGCCAAAGGCCAGAACAACCTCCAGGAGTTGCTTCAAGCGCTTGCTGCGGATGAGTTCTTTGGATGCCAGAAGGATGGCTTGGAAAGATTAAAAATGGACAAGTTACTGCACAGTGGTCTTTCTGAATGTACGTGGGCCCATGATTTGAAAACACTCTAAACGGCGCTCCTGCCAGCCAGCACATGCTCCAGTTTGAACTGTCCAAGCACTGTTCTCCCACCATCCAAACACACTGAATCACATGAAAGGAAAGAAGGCACACTGCATTTAACATGTAGGATGTTCTTCTGAACCCAGGAGCTGGGCTGTTCTCCTAGATCTCCCACGCTAAAACATAGCTAGTAGGAACAGGGGAAGGCTTGAGCTCATCTGAAAATGCAGAGCAAAACACATGGACTTCTTTCCATGCAACAACCTTTCTGCAACAAGCAAGAATGCTGCAGAAAATCATGCCTCCTTCCTTGTGACACATCCACAAAATACCACTCTCCTCAGGCATCTGTCTTATCTGCCTCAAGGGAAAGGAAGGTGCAAGGAATGAGAGTGAGAAGGGATGTCTGATCTGCAGAGAAGACCGTAAAAGTTTTTGGCAGCTTAGCACTATCAGGTAGCACACTGTCACATCTGTCAGGTCACATTTACAGTGTTAACATCCATGACATTCACTTTATTAAGCCAGCAGGTGAAACAAGAGTGTCAGACAGAATTTGTTTCCCAGCATATGACATGCCTTGGACTCACTGGCTCTATGAACAGCGCATGCTGTAATGGCATTTTCTTTGAAGATAAGGCTCTTCTGACATGTCTTTCCCCTTTTTAGAGCTCCTAGCACAGGCTTCAACCATACCTTCTACTTTCGGCTTTGCTTCTGCCAACCTCTCAGGAAACTTCTTCTTAAAGAATAATGCTTGCAGTCGCTGCTGATAGTGGTCGATCCTACACACAAGGGAAAAGAAAGCAAAAACTGAACTTGAATCATCTTTTGAGGTACAGGGTCAGCATGATGCCTACACAATCTAACTGTTAGATGCTAAGTCCCGCAATACCAGTGCATGGTGTTACAGACATAGTTCCAACACCTAATGCTTCTTAATCAACATTGTTATGAAAATGAAGAGACTTCAAATACGTTTTGAACACAACTGAAGAGTGGTTGAAACAACTCCTGTTATTCTCAAAATATATGATTCATGGGAGATACCAGCTGAGGAGAATGCACCTCAACCTGTAGAACATGGTGTTAAGTACTGATCAATCAGGAGCTGTAACAAGGGTGGAAAAAGGAAAAAGGTCAGATGATGAAGAGATGGGACAGCTGGATGGAAAAAGCGATCTATACAAGATTCCAAGCCCCAGCTACTCTACACCTGATAGTTGGAGCTAAAATCCTTTTTGTGAGAACAAAGCTGAAGAAAGGAGGCAGATGTCTGCTTGTCAATAAGGGACTGTCCCTAAATGACAGCAGGGATAGTGCTTATCACCAAGAAAATTTGTATAATGAACTGAAACATTTGTAACATCATGGGCTTTTGACAGATGGATATAATACTGGCCCACAATCCCTCACACATTTCCCTTTAGGGCCAGATGATCCATTTTCAATAACTGCAGCCGCTTCCAAAAGGCCCCCACTACATTTTCCCATAATGTTTGAAACAGACCTGCTCATTTCAAAGAGGAAACGATCCGCCCGGGCCATGCGCTCGATTTCGTGTTTATGCTCCTCCAACAGGTCGGTATCGCTCTTTTCAGGAACAAATTTTAGTAGCTAGAATGGCAAACACAAACCAAAAACCTCCATGAGAGACCAAGGGAAAGGAAGAGCAGGAAAGAGAGGGACAAACAAAGTGCGTAGGAGAGACAGAGAGGGAGGGAAGAACGATAGTGGGACGGGGAGGAGAGGGCCCTCAGATTTCCATGCTACCATTGCTTTGATTCAGCCACATGACTACGACTTCAAAGAAATGCAGCTGTGGCTACAAAACTGACCTTGTTTAAACCTTTCCTTGTTGTTCTGTCTTTATTCCCTCTCAGTGATCCCATTAGATACATTTTAATTCCAAAGGGGAATTTCCAATTCCTAAGTTCTAAAAGCTACTCCAACTTAAGCCAAGGGGAAGTACAGAAAGGACTTGCACTGCCACAGCATTACTTGGAGTTCAGACTGGTGCAAATAAGAGTGGGATGTGTCCCAGCCAGGGTACAGTGCCCATCGTGCCTATCCTGGGGTGCGCACAAAGCCTCATCTATCTCTCTTGGGTCTGTCCTACTCTGCAGAAACAATAAACAATAACCAAGCCACTGGATACGAGTCTGACACTGGCTGCTATTCATGCGCTGACCTTAAAAGCTCATACTTTGACAGATTTTTGACATATCTGGTGGTAGTTGTCCTTCAGTTTGGTTATGAATATTGCCATGCATAGAGCCTCAGCCCACACCCACAAGAAGAAAGCTGCCTGCAAGGCATACCAACCTCTTGGTCTGCTTTTTACCACTACTTCAGTATTTTATCCTACACCTCAAAAATGTAATATTCAAGGGCGTGGAATATCAGACACTTTCAGTGACTTCTGGAGCAATGATAGGCATTCAGCTAATGTGACAAGTGGGCCATATATTTCCAAAATGAAAAAGCTTCTGTACATGCTTAATAGTATGACTGCATATACAAAATTAATCAAATTTGTCAGGGAGTTCAGAATTATAACTCTTCTGCCTATTTCTAAGGAATTTTAGCATATGTATCTTTGGTAAAAGTATCACCTTTTACCCTCTAATAAATGCAGGAAAATGGATGATACTGATTTAATTGCTTCCTCCTCCTCCATCTACACAGTAAAATAACTGCAGAAATCAGTTCTCTTGACACCCATTCTAACCAATCTAGCTAGAATGAAAGTCCCAATATAGTTCCTACTCTAGTCAGAATCACTGACCCACATTGCTTGGTACATGACATTTCCCAATGAAAGACCTAGATGGGGAGAGCAAAGATTTAAAACAAAAAAAACAAACAAAAAAACCCACCAGCATTATAAAAGAGAGATGGGAAAGTTATGGGACAGTTACAAAGAGAAAGGACATAAAAGAAAAAAAAATGTACCAATTGTAATCATGCATATTTTGCATTAGGAAAGGAACACTATTATGAAATCCAAAAGACCAATGGATCAAATTCAACCAGATACAGACTTATATGAGGGAGGTGACACAGAGGGACAAAGATTTTTCTCATGGTTTACTGCACAGCTCCACTGATGTGACAGAGCCATGTTCAGATCTGCAGACGTACTGGCACAGAAGGTACAGATATCCACCAGCTTTTGATAGAAAAATATTTATAAGGTATAGCTGACTGCATTGGTTCTTACCTGTTCAAGCATGTCTTTGGCCAGGTCTTCTTGTTCATCCATCTTCAAGATTGCCTGTCTGATTTCTTCATTAGACAGCTTCAGCCTTTCAATAGTATCAATATTGGTCCATTAGTACAATGATTAAGTGACTCTGATAATTCAGACAATAGAAGACCTAAAAAGCTCTACTAAAAAAATAGATGTGAAAGAACCACAGGAAACTCCACTATGATGCTGCTATTCTAGAGTACTCACCAAGATGATCTAATCAGTTCCAACGCAGAGATTTTCTAGATCATAATTTTTATTTCCTTCAACTAATCAAGCACATTTCTACAACTAGATGGTGTTTAATAGTGATCAGCTCATCACAGAACAAAAGTGATAGATGGCTCAACTTCCCTTGGATTACATACCTTCCTCCTGAAATGCTTTTACTACTGGGTGAACCCCTCAAATCTACATGGCTTTTGAGTGACTGTGGGCACAATTTATACCTCTGCTTGTGAATATTACAGGATCTCCAATGATAACAAGCAATAGCACTGATCCTTCCATCTGGGATCTGAGAAAAGAGGTTTTTTAAAAAGACTGGCTGTTCTTGGTAAATTCATTCCGCCAGCACTCACAGCTGAACAAGGAACTGAGAGCATGGACATATCCAAGAAGCAAATGGCTTGCTTCATATTATGTCTTAGTCCTGCCACCCACTGAAAATAAATACTTACTAATATTATCAGAGCTATTAAAATTATACATTCCTTCCCACCTACTCTTGCTTCTCTCTGTGTGCGTTCCATGGCAATATGCAATGAGTGGGAGTAATCAGTTATTATAAAACAGGAAATCAATGACAAAAAATGAGGTCACCACTAGAAACCCAGGATAAACCAGAAGCAATAAAAATTTCTTATCATAAAGTGGCTGTTTGATAGATTAGCTGAAACAAACTTGCTGGTTCTCAGTGCAGGTGTCGGTGAATAAATATGTAAGGGACAAAGTCCACCCTCACCCTCCTCAACCCATGACACCCTCATTAATCATGCTCGCAGAGGAGTGGAGGACTGAATGAACCATAAGGAAAGGGCCATCCACAAGAAAATCTTAATTTGGGGACTGAAGCAGAGAAGTACAAAAAGAAATATTTGCAGAGTGAAGTCTTCAGTCTCCATGGACCTTCTACAATCAATATAATTAATTAACAGCAGAAAGGGAAAATGCAAATACGAATGAGAGGCAGGCTGATGCATGAGCCAGAAAGTTTTTGCCTTCGGTGCTAAGAAATTCCATGTTGAAATTTCACATTGCGATTGCCATTTGGATAGAATCACATTTTTGGAACTAGGTAAAAGCAAAAGTAAGAGCTTTATTTTTACAGACAGGAAATATTACTAAATCTGAGAAACTTAAAACATTCTAATATTGCCCAATATAGCTAACAGCTGGAAACTAAAGTATGAATCAGCAGACATTCAAAAGCTTTTAGATATTACACCTTTTAACTAATTGCAGTCACTCTGCTGCTAGTTTGTCATCTTGTCTGCTTTTGACAAGGAGGGCTGACTGATACCAGTTGAGATAAGACTACTTAACTTCCAGAAAAGCTACATAATAAGCCATGTTTGAGGGAGATGGAAAGATTAAAAGTTTTGTAATGCAAAACTGGAAATCTTTTACTTTAGGTCATCAGTTTGATTCAAGCTCAATACAGCAAAACTCAGTTCATGGGCTTCTGCACAGAGCTCTACAGCCTCACTTCTACTGTTAATAAGCATGAACGGTCAACACCATGGTTGTGTGACCTGGAACTGATAAAACCTTGTTACCACATGATAACTACGGAACATTTTGGTGGGTGTGGGCCTGGCTTCTAGCAGACACACATACAGATGCCCAGACAATTTGGTGCCTGCACTTTTGCAACTGTTAGGGCTTTTTAATTCCCTTTACATTATCATTATAATTACCTTTACATTTTCCCAAACCCAGCCTCCACATAAGAAATATGTATAGTGACAAAGGAGCTATAGTCTGTTAGCGGAGACACAACGAGCCAACCCATGAACACCAGAGTGGGTTTTTTCTGCTGCCTTCATTGAAGATAAAAATACTAGGTTGCACGTCATGTTTTTCCATACATACGATTCAAGCAACCGTTATACTGACCGCCCCCTCAGACAGTGCAAGCTGCTCTGTGTGTGTTGGGGATCGAGCAGAACCAGACAGACAAATGTGGGGCATGTCAGCAGGACAGAAGGGGTAGCTCACATGGCTGCTGATGTCGCTAATCTCTCCAGGAGCCCTAGGACTTCAGCCTGCCAAAGCCCTCTGGTTGGCGTAATTCATCAGCGCTAAACACACTGGGAAACATATTCTGTTCAAAAATAATTGAGAGTCCAGAGGACAGATAGTTATACAAACATTTTGATTTCTTGGATGAGTCTGTGCCCTGCCATCAGCTGAAAAACATCTGTCTGGAATGGCTCAGCCCACAGAAGAGAGAAACACAAAACTTGCCAGCCCCCCACAGAGAAGCAGTTTTACTCAGTCACTTACAGGCCTGTAATGGGGTCATGGTGCCTGCAGGTATGCATCCTAGACTCTTACCCACTCAATTCTGAGTACAGAATGATTTACAGCAAATCAAGCTCACTCCTCTAAAGCAAGTTTGTTCCTCAACTGGGGCAGGATGTGTTTCACGAGCTGTAAGCATCAACAGTGCAAAACAGGGATCTTCCTAGTTAAAAACTGGCTGAAGGGATGGCCAAAGAATTATTAATCAAGTGATTTTTATTGTGCTTTCAAAACTCATGCCCAGCATGCAAAAGATTTTAAAGATGGCCAGGGGTAATGTGAAACAGATGTGCTATTTTTAAACAGAAACAGGTGAACTGATTAAAGAAGAAGCTAAAGCAGATGGGTAAAATCTTTCCGTTTAGAACTGAATAGAGGCATCTCCCAGAGAGAGACAGCAAAATCACGTGGAATTATGGCCCCAAAACTGACACTACAGAAGTTTAATCTCAGTATCTACTAGAAAGTCTGCATTGACTTTCTTACAAGCTTTGTAGATCCAGGCACATTCAAGCTGTACTCTCTGCTTCATACTTCTCAAAATTACGGGTCCTATGGCATCAGAACTCAAGAAGTAAATGTGACCAGACACAGTGCCCTTTCCTCAGCTGCAGCACATTCATTCATAGCACAGATATTGACAGTGGAGCTTTTTTGCAGAAGTAGCCTGACACTGGTCACATGTGGGGGGGAAAAAAAAAAAAAAAAATCTTACTGAAAATACTCCCTCCTTCTCCCCTTACCCATACATCTATTGGCAGTCTACAGAAGCCCAACTCCTTGAGTCACCTTTGAGCAATGTTGAAGCTCATCAACTACCAAATAATTTCTGATAGGGTACTTAGCCTGCCTTCCCCTATCCCCTCTGGCTTCATAAATAATCTCTATTGACTCTGCAGAGTAATTCATCACTAATCTCCGCAGGACACCTCGGCTGATTTAACATCAGCTTCCCTCGTAGACATCAACTGCTTGATTGGTTCATCCTCTTGGAGGGAGGAAGAGAGCAGCCTGACTCTAAAAATGTCTGGAAGACATGTTGCAGTTTTGCATTAACTTCCTTTACAGACACCCAGCACTCACTCAGTTTTTCTCCTTAAAGATAGCCATTGATTTAAGTTGTAGCAACCTTCCCCCTTTACTCCCCCCCTCCCATGGATCAACCCAGAAAACTCATCACTCTTTAACCATCTCCTTCCGTAACAGAAAAAGTGAGTCACTTCATGGACTTGTTCCCTGGATCTTGCTTAGCTTTCGAGAAGGAAGAGTGGCTGCATGCTACCAGAGAACCCTGAATGCAATCATAGCTACATTAATCTCTCTAACCAAAGGGATCAGATTCCCCTTCTCCCTTTTACTTTAGAGAAGGGAACTGATTATCATTCATCAAGACCACTTTCCTATTCAAACTGAACTTAACCATTTCCAAAAGATGCTACAAGTAGAAACTACGGCAGTGTGAGACATTGACTGTTTGGAGAAAGAGCATCAAGGAAATAGTCTTCTCCCTTCCCTCACATATGTGCGTGCCCACACACCCCCACGCATGCGTGCACGTGCACACACTTCTCATCCACACTCAGCTTCACCCCAAGGCCAGTTTCCATAGGCTCATTCACATCTTAGCTTTTATTGACTGCAGATTTCTCCATCTTCACAGGCCCCTAGCCAACTCACTCTCATACTCAGCGACTGGACATAAACCTCCTCTAATTCCTGAGCTCTCCTAAAGTTCTGTACAACAACTGCCAAGCTGCAAGCAGACATTAAATAACTACAATTTAGGAATATGCACTGTTGCTGCCCCATAAAGGCAGGAAACTCTTGACTCTCAAAAGTGTTCAAGAATGTCAAAGACAAAAATATAGCCACTCTCTTCATATCCTCTTATCTCAGCTGCTTATCTTGTCAGTGGAAAAGAGCTGGAACATTTTCCCAGGTATGTCTTGACCCAGTATATCAACATACTGGGCAAAAAAAAAAAAACCCACCAGTGCCTTTTCAGCACTTCATTATGAAAGTATTATGCTAAAAGCACAAAGAAACAAGTTTTTCCTTTCTTTTACTTCTTTAGAGACAATTTGCAAGTCATCAAGCTACTCTGCATTCAAATGCTCAAACTCTATTAAGGAGAACCTGAGAATGTCTAACTTCCTAAAGCAAGCAGAGCAAAACAGAAACAATTTTGGGACCCCACAAACTACAGCTCCAAGCTGATGAGATGGTGGTTTGTCCTGTATTGCAGACGGGGCTTGGCCAGTTCTGATCTAAGACAGGATGCCACTGGCTAATATGTTCAATTTAAACTTGGGGTTTATAAACTCTCTAACTGCTATTCAGAGCACGATAAAGAGCCGTAATTTAGAGAGGGAGCAAACAGAAGCACAGAGAGACTGGTACTGGCTGTGTAGCTTGTACCCTAAATGTCTGGACTGAAACAGTGTGGAAGCACCAAGGAGGCAGAGTTATGTGAGAAAATGTGCTTTAGCATCTATTTGAAAATGCTGCACTACTCCCTTTTTCCTTACTGACAGATGCCCAAAGTTACAAACATTGATAAAGATGCCTGCTAACCCTGATTCTCAATGTCTAACTACAGTCATGTTCATATTTAAAACTCTTTTTGTGCAGTCAGTTTCTACCTTTTGCTAGAGGTATGTATTTATGACATTTTGCCAGTACTCACTTTCCAGGTCTTGAGAGGGTTACAGCTGACCAGCTGGGCCACAGCAGTAGCAAACACATCTCAGAACAACTCTAACATTATAATGATTTTGCCAGGATCTTAACAAAGAAACTTGCTCAAGAAAGTCTCACTCAGTTCAGCCTTCTCCTTAGTGACATAACCTCTCCAGAGCAATTCTCAGAGCAAGACTACAAGAAGTACGTCTTGGGCATAAGCTAGTGTAAACAAATGGTACAACAAAAATACTACTCATTACTTAAGTAATGGACCAAGATACAAGCCATATTGGTGAGAGAGATCAGAGAAACTTCCAGCTGAGAGGTGAAGGCAGGGAAGCACATGGATCTGGAAAGGCTCTTCCAGACCACATAAGTTGGACAATAAATCTCTAGTCTGCTGGAAACCGAAGACATCAGGAAAATCATGAGGGATTGTAATTTTCCGATGTGACAAAAATAAGTGCATGTTGGAAACACCATTAAGAAAGCCAAACTCAAGACTGGTGGAAGTATGGACTGACCACAGACAGATGGTTCCATGTCCTCATTGAAATATGGCCTGCTGGAAATACTGTGAGATAAACTGATCTAAAGCCCACTTGAACCTTTTACAGTTGGGCTATGGGACAAAGTGGCGTTCTGGATCCATCAAACTCCATAACACAGGGACAATTACACACTCCCACTGCAGGAAAACTAAGAGATGTGGCTATCAAGTAGCTGAAAGAGAGCTTTTATGAAAATAGAGAGGAGAATAGGGAGGAAGGCTTAGAAATCTTTTAAATGTCAGCAAAAATCATCTAACAATTCAATTTTCATCCCTTTTCAGTTCACCCTGCTCTATTCTCTCTGTGAAAGAGGAAAAACATCTATTTCTTACTCTAGCTAGGTTTTGGCTTGTTGGACCATATGAAATATGAGCTCTGCCTGACCCCTTCTAACACAGTGTTAGTAAAACAAAAACATTTGAGTAGTGGAGGGAAAGAAAACCCAACCCATGCAGCTATTTTACTTTAAAGGACACGACAGTTTAGTGTAAACAAAGGGGGAATAAACTACAGGGATATAAGCACAGTAAGAGTCAATTGGAAACAGCTGTTGGCAGATCGGGGCAACCTGAAAGACGGGGCTGCAGCTCAGGGTTGTACAAATTCTCTTTGTTTGTCACCATTTTTAAATCTCTTCTCACTGCATGTGTGTGCACACCCACACGCATACATGTGTAAGGTGCACTCTAGGAGCAGCAGGGGCATGGCAGCAGCCAGGGATCACTTGGCTGGGAGTCTCTCCTCCTCAGGAAAGGAAAACAAATGTAAAGGAGGAAGAAGCAGAGTTATGAAAAAAACTGCAAAGAGGTCATAAAATCCTTTCGATTATCATCTGCAGCCAATTCCCCAGTTGGTAGCTTTAATGATAGAACTATAAAAACAAAGATCAGAAAAAGGTATGAATGTAGAGGTGCCATTTTAGTTCCCAAAGAGTTTTGCTCCCATAGTGACCTGCAGGTACAGGTCTGGGGAGGAGTATCAATCCTAGGTGAAGATGTAAGATTTTCCTGACATCCTGGGCCTTAATGCTGTTCAATCCAAATGTTAATGATCTAAGACAGTGACAGGCCTTGTGACAGGCCCTTCCCATAGCATAGCACAGTAAAGTTAACAAGGCACCATACAAACCTGTGTGCTCCTTAGGGACAGTGAGCTCAGTCTCCAAAAGCATTCATCATTCATGCTAGGTCTGCTAACAATAAGATTGGGATATCTCTCACTAGAGTAGCTGACAGTCATAAAACATTTTTTCATCTCTGGTTTCATCTCTGGTCCTGACTAGCAAGTCGAGGTGGGCTGGCTTGGCAGCACACCTGCAGCCAGCTCATCCTGTATACCCTGTAGTGCAAGATTTATGCTTCAAGGCCACTTTGCTAAGGACAGCAGAAGGGAAGATAAAGTACAGAGACTTTCCCTTTCACGTTTGAGAGAGGATTCCTGTCAATTAAGGGTAAGACAGACTTGCGAGGCAGAAGAGGTGAACAGCAGAAAGACATGCACTGCTGCTGCCCACACTGCTCTTGTTTTGGTGATCTAAAATGTCTAAAAAGAAACATTTAGTATCATCCCAAAACATGGGCCATCTCCCTGGATCCTCCTCAGCCCAACCACCCACACACATTACAATGTCACTCTAGGAAATGTTCCATGTGCTTACACGAGTTAATCTGAACCTCAGACACACTTCAGCAGGTCTGTCAAACAGCATGAAAATCCTGTTGCCCCTCTACCTCCCCCCTCCCTGTGCCCCAGGCTGCAGTCAGCTGCCAACACCAGCAAAGACACGCAATAGGCAACTACTGCAGAGACAGAAATGTAAACCTTCCCCTATAGCTGGTTTAGATGGGGCAGGGGGTCCTGTTGACATTCAGGCTAATGCCACATAAGTAGCATAATGAGAGCCTCCATGGGTTTCACTAAGCAATGGAAAGAACTCATTCCAGTCCCGGTGGTCTGGCTGCAGCTTTGCTTTTAACCATTAGCTTGCTAGGGCACACAAGCAATCATACCCATATGAGCCTGCATTTTCTGCTGATCAATGAAACAGTTTTCTTGCTCAGCACTGCCACAACTTTCCCAGGGCTTCTCTCCAGCCCCGCTGTTGGCTTTCCCCTGCCAGGAAAGGCCAGTGCAGATGGCAGACCTAGCAGATTAGTATCTGGGCAGATCTGCTGTCCTGTGACACGCATCCAGCACAGCCCTCATCTTGGTAGAAAGGCATGAAAATCATGCGGAGGACCCTGATGTCACAGCGTTGGAAGACATAAGCAGGAGCATGCAAAGGTATCTTCTGGCTTTCAAAACTTATAAAGATGAGATGTAATTCTTGAGTATCTCTAACATTTACCACAGCCAGAAATGTCAAAGATCAACTCCACTTTCAGCAATGATGCATCTTAGGGAGATACTCAGAGGAACATTTAGAAAAACAGACAGAACAGAGCCATGTGACACACATAGAGCATAGGGAAACACATCACTTAGAAGGAAGTGGCAGCACTGCCGACTAGCTGCTTTCATCTGCCTACAAGTGCTGATTGGTTTTTGATCATGAAAGTCTTCAAATGCTTCCTAGCTTTTATGTCTATGTTTTTAATGTACAAAATGTGTGTGTACTGACTGAGCTAACACTTCACAGAGGTAGGTGCTTTTATGATACAGCAAGAGAGGTATCTCTGAATCTCTGCACAGGTGTTACCAGTAGATCTAGGTGAGAAAATGAACATGTTCATATGTTTAAGTCTTGCCTTTACATTAACCACAGCATACACTGTGAGCTAAGGCTTTGCACACTTACTTGGAAAGGAGAATGACACAATTCTGGGCCCTCCGGCCATCAATCACAGAGAGCTCTTTCACCTTTCGTGTGGAGAGGTAAAGGTCTTCTGTTGAACCCATCTCTTTCTGCATATAATTCAAAAGTGGGGGGAAAACAATCAGTATCATGTTTTTCCTTGTCTACTCACCCAACACCAATATACTGTGTGCAATGGACAAAAAAAAGCCATCCCGACTTTATAGGAAAATCCACCCACATGGCAGGAATAGAACACAAGGAAGACAGAAAACACACACGCAGATCCTGTATTACTAGACAAACCAAAGCCATTCATTATCTCCTGTAAGATCATCTTGGTTTGCAAATACTAGCTCTGATTCTGATTTATTGGACTCACTTCACTAGCACTTATATGAGTGTAAAATGGCATGACAGGAAACCTGAACACGTTATGGTAGAGCCCGCTGATGTCACAGGACATTGCTTAGAAGATGCCGCCTACAGAGGTTACATGGCATTTTTGAAAGGTTGAAGACCAGCAAGAAAAAAGCCTTCCACCACCTTCTAAGGCTGTTACTGGTACATGGACCAGTCCAATCCACATCATATGAAAGACGTAAATAGTAGGGCAAGATGGCATTCATCCGACCACATGTAGATGTGACCATTTAGTAAGCTACCTCTGAGCTAGCCTCCCCTTTTAAAAGCAAATTATTACCATTAATCAGAGAGAAGTAATTCTTTTTCAAAGGGGTCTGTAAGTTCCTTCTGTCAAATTCATCACCTGGAAAAACTCTAGAAAGAAGAATTCAGCACATAGACAGAAACTAACTGCAGATCTACTTGCACCGTCCAGGAGCTTCTGTCTCCCTGTCCTGCCTACACACCAGAGTCATAGGACTTGTTGCGCTTCCAGAGATTGGCTTTCTGTATGTACTTTGAGTGTCTTTCAACCATTCCCTAAAGCATGATGACACAAAGTGATAATCCTGGAAAATAGATCTCTATTTCCATCTCCCATTTCTCTACTGGTAACAGGACAGTATTTTCCCAAGTAGTTGCTGCTGGAACCACTTCAAAATGTCTTTCCATCATATGCATATTGTCATACCTAGAGATTTTGGCATAATCAATATAATCTAGTTTTGAATGCATCCATCAAATAAACAATGTGACTTCTTTCTTGGGACCTAAGAGCAAGCAAGATGGACCAGAGGGTCTATCTATCCCAGTATCCTGTCTCTAAGAGCAGCCAATGGAAATGGAGTAAGACATACAATAAGACATACACAATATACCACAGCATACAGTGGCACTTCCAGAATTCACTTTCAGCACCAAAAGCTCTGCAGCTCAGGGCTTACGCACATCAGCCTCTGATTTAACTTATTAATTGCTAATCTGAAGTTTTTGAAGGGTTTACTACTCTCCTGATTCATTCACTTTAAAAGATTTTGACACCAATATATTTGACAGTTAAAAGTAAGTCACAGAGATTCATCCTGCTGTTTATAATTTAATTTCTGGGTATATTCCCCCTACATGAGCCTATGTTGTTCCTGGATATACAAAGGATTTATACAGCCATGCACAAATGTGCTGCAGTGACCCACCACCAAAATCGAGTATCATTTATAAACAAGTATAGTGTACCAGCTGCAGACACATACACACACATACACTACAGTAATGCTGGAGGTACTCAGAACATATCTTTTTTTTTTTTTCGATAGAAAAAGATCGTAATGCTACTGGTTACATCAAAGAGAGCTTCCAGGGTGGAGGGTCATGGCAGGAATAAAGGGGCATTTGGCAAGTTTATGAGTTAGAGATTGTAACTAACGACTAACAAAGATGGAAAGCAGTGCACTCCCAGGACATCATATCTGACGTGCAGAGATGACAAAGTTTTCCAGAGTTTCCTCAATTTGTCAGGAGGATGGAAGAGGAACAGGAAGATAAGCAGCTATGGAGCATCAAAAGGCAAAAAAGTTTTCGATTGGTCTGTGCTTTGCTTCTGGTTTATAAGCTTTCCTGCAGCTCACTAGCTAACACTTGCAGACAAGCACACCTGGCAAACATTACCAGTACCTACCCCGCAGTAAAAACAAACAAACAAACAAAACCCCACAATTGTTCGAGGTGTTCACTGTGCTCTGGGTTTGTCTTCAGGTGATCTTCCTAAAGACACGCAGCAATCCTAACCCTCAAACTTCAATACAGATGAATACTTGAACTATTCAGACAGCCACTCCTTCGTCATAACTGGGCCAGTCCAATCTAAAAATATATTCTCTTTTACTCATAATGAGGAGAGAGATTTTTATAGATACGTCGGGTTGCATGTAAGCAAAAGCAGATGAGGCCTCGGGTGACTGCAAGTTTAGTTGAAGGAAGACAGATTGTATATGAACTATCTTAAACGTAGAAGAAAAGGAGTGAGGGGATAGTGATCAGTTTCTGTCAGCTAGGCCAAGCAGACAAATTAAGAATAGTTGGACCTGCTTTCAGCCTAGCAGACAAAGTCCTTAAGTCCTACTCCATATTTTTATTAACTTTTCATGTGGGACAACCTTTTGTTTTGTTCTTCAAAGAGAAGATTTGAGATATTAATTACAAATTCAAAAATCATTAAAAAAAACATCTTTGTTGGTATGACCAAAGATGTGGAACATGTTCCATAGATTGCAGTTCTGCTCCAAACATAGTTTGGTCTTGGTGATCTGCAAAACATATAATCTGGTACCGCTGTAGCACACTAGGTTTCAGTAATTATCAATACTTTAGGGAACTATTTCTACTACACAGACCTGTTTCATGGTCTGCCTTGTCATGATGAAAACCAGTAAATGGCCCAGGGCCACATAGCTTTCCCCAGTGACAGAGGTTCTGACCAGACATTCCAATCACAGTTCCCTGAGCGGTCATGGTGAGGACTGCTATTTTCCATATTTTCCAAATTCACCAGGGTTGCTTGTGTTGACACCTGAACCTATCGAGAGCCTTGCTCTTCCCAAAAGTGTCTGCCATGATGAATAAAGTGGGAGGCTGCCAGTTTGAAGACACATAGGCAGTCTGTTCTCTTTGCTTCATTCAAACACCATCTCTGTCTTTCACTGAGTTTTCTAAGGGTTTTGACAGTCCTGAATGAAGTAGACTTCCCTCCAGTCTAACCCTTATACTTTTTAACTGACACAAAGCCTTCTTCCCAACCTTTTACAAAAAGAAAGTTTTTCTTTATCGGGAAGTTTCTGGCTAGTGAACAAATCTGGAGATTTCAATCCTGTCTGAAGTAGAAGTATCACAGATGGGAAGAGTGCCCTACAGCCCAACAGAGAGACTGTTACTATAGTTAAGGAAGAGTCCACATCCACTTTTTGGTCTTTTTGCTTAGGATCATCAAAAGTGGACTACAAAGACACCAGCAGAAACTAGAGACAAACAGCTAATTGGAAGAACAAGAACTGCTCCTTCCTATCACAGAACTAATACAATTACCAGAGCTAATACAACTAAAAAAATCATTTTTTACCGCCTTCCCCACCCAAAAAGCAGACATGGATGGACATATGAAAGACTGGCATGAGATGCGCCCACAGCACAGCATGGCATGGGAAGGGATTCATCCTCCACACACTGCGAGGGGACCAGGAGGCAGACAGTGATACTCACCTGCTTGCAGGAGGAGGGGTTAGTTAGCAGGTCCTATGCAGGCAGCAGCCGCAAATAACAAAGAAGGAAACATGCCAAAATCAGTCAGAGAAAAAGATACCCAGTTCGACAAGGCAGCTGAATTTAGAAACACACTGTATTCTAAAAGAATAAAATGCTTAGTAGCTAATACTGGACCAGATGGTTTAAAGGCATTTCAGCATTTCTTTGCATATTTTAAGCCAGCAGGTGTTGGGAAATTAGAGTTTTAGATCTCTTTCTTTCTGAAATGAAAACAAATCAGTCTCCAAATCATACATTCCCTCCGTCTTGAAATATTGATTAGAATGATGCTTAAAACCTTTACAAATCTAGTCCAGAGCCTTATTGAAAGAATTGCCAAGGTTAAAATTTGAGGGTCAGTTCTCCTCTCCTGATGTGCAGGCACGGTTTACCATTAATATGAACAATTTGTTTTAATAGCACATTTTACTGTTGAACGACTTTTAGCCAAGTCTCTCAAAAGTATTCAGTAACTACTAAACAAGTCTCACAGCATGACTGTGTGATAGACATCGATTATTTCATATCATATTCCATACTACAGGAAAAATCACATCACTGAATCAAAAGGTCAATATTATACAGTCAGATTGTAGCAAAGTCAAAAGACAAGTGTGAGAACTTTGGTCCAGCATTCTGAACACTGGATAATTTTGCTTTCCCTCATAGCCACAAAAAAAAAAAAAAAAAGTGTGGGGCTTGAGAGAGGAGAACAGACGCTTTGTCATTAAAAATTAAGAAGAAAAAAGAAAAGATGATGATTAATATAAATTAATATATTTTTTCCAGTTTAGGAAAAAAAATATGAAGAAATGTTAACAACAGCAAAGAAAGAAATCTCTTCATCTGCACTCTTTCTACATTTCAGATGCAAAAGCGCGAGGCTTTTCTTTGACATTTTTCTTTACAGGCATTTGGATGAAGTTTAAAAGTCACAAACCCAGGGTAAACACATACTTGGCCAGAGCAGAGTATTTCCAAAAAAATAAAAGAGAAGAAAAGACTAAGTGTGAAGCAACTGGAAAAGTCCTCATAGGATTTTGATTCAAAAGTAATTTTGGTTGCCTGGCCTTTAAAGAAGTGAAAATTGATGAGGATTTGTTGACTGGAATCCAGTTTGCATTAGGTTGAATATGGATGAAAAAAGAAAATATTAAATAGAGTAATAACAATGGAATATCTGAAGAAAAAATAAAGGACTGTAAAGACAAAATGAAAGCTGGAATGGTATCAATGCACCTAAGTATGGGAAAAAAAAAAAAAAAAAAAAAAAAAAAAAAAGAGCAGCTTACATAAGTGATAACCTAGTGTCCGGAGTCACTGCCATAAAGTATTTTTAATAAGGATGTAAAATGACTATTCTGAGGCCCACAGAGGTCACTCTGAGATGATGGCTCCGTTCCAATGGGAGGGGGTCAGGGTCAGGTTAGTTTACAGTCGAATAGACCAGACTGCTTTTCAATGGTTGGTAATGCAGCCATAAATGTTATGTTTCTAACTGAGACCTGGCAGATCAGGATAGCTTAAGTATGGGATTTTAAGGCCAAAAGGAGGCAAGGCTTTGAAAGGTCATTTCTAGTGTGCAAACCTACAATGTCTGCCCCTGAAATGCTATGTGTTCACACAAAATCACTGCAATGGAATAGTACCCTAATGCTGCTAAGGCTGCTGTTGTGCAAGTGACAGAGCCCAGCTACATGCAGGTAACTGAGAGCTCACTGCTACATCTATGCTGGTGGCGCAATGCCTAAATTCAATCTGATACAGCCACCCACTATGAACCAAGTTCTTACTTCAGTGAATGAGATTTAACTGGAAGAGAAAGAGGGATGCACAGAAACAGCGCCAGCTATTTCCAAGAGCCGAATGAAAAGTGAAATCCCATCGCACAGTGGGCGACATCACATTTTTCACAGTTCAAGTTGGGATGCTTATCTACATAGCTTCAAGCTAGTAAATCAGAAGAGTTATTCATTAAATTTATTAAATTAATCATTAGAGGGAAAAAATGACAGAGAGAAAGAGAAAGAGAAAGGAGGGAGCAGATGCAAAAGTCCAAAGACAAGAGTTTCATTTATTAATCTTAAGGTTCTGTGTAAGTTAATCATAACAACAATGAAGTAATCAGCATTGTTATAAGGTTTAATCATAAGGGCTGTTTATGGCAATCATATCTAACTCTTTGCCTAAAGAGGCAGAGCAATAATCTGATTCTGCAGAGTGCGAAATACTGAATTTTTCCAAACATATTCCAAACGCAAAGGAAAGCTGGGGGAGTTCAGGGAGTGTAGGTACAGTCCCTCTCCTGCTAAATTTCATTCAGTGGAGACTGACAGATTGAAGGTGACTTGCCTTCCAAGAAAAAGAGGAGGAGAAAAAGACATGCTAATAAATGACTGCTTTTAAAGTATGTTGTTTGTGTTATAATCTGTAATTCAGACAGTTTCTGTCACCTAGCCAGTTGGGTCAAAAGGCTGTCCAAGGGAGAGAGAAAAAAAAGACAAAGAAAGAGATATTTGAGATATTTGATTGCTCAGTACTCAGGCAACTACAGACTTTGTGCTTAGTTGAATAAAATAAATAGAAAGACAGTGATCAAGTTTGAATATAAAGTTGAGGAGCGTTTGGAAGCTGGTAGTTGCTGAGGTCAAACTGAGCATCCTCTGCTAGGGGCTGGTGTCACAAAGAGCTGCCCATTGCTATTAAGTATGCTGATAACAGAAGGTTATACTCTGCCCAGTAAGCCTCAGTCTTGTGATTTTTTTGAACAGTGGCAGAGGGACAGACAATGCAGCCTGACTGGAGGTGGCAAGGACCTAGGTCACTGCAATGTGGACCATCCTCCTTCAGAAACTCCAGAAGAACAAGGTGTGGGAA
>NW_010581929.1:318126-335712 GCF_000705375.1 Tinamus guttatus | reverse complement strand
CTCTGCTTGGTCCCTCCACTGTTTGACTTCATTTTCGTTCACCAGCCTGGAAGATGGAATCAGGTCATTTAAGCTTTCTTTGAGCTACCCGGCCCAGAGAGCAAGCAACTACCACATGTAACAATCAACAAAATGCAACCTGATGGATTTTCACAAGTTTATACAGAATCATACCAGCAGGCAGTCTGTTTCCAGACCCCCAATCCCTCTTGCAGTCAACAGATAATATTACAAATGTGATGTCTTATGCTCAAAGCCCTAAAAGGGACTAAAGAAACCCATGGGAAAAATCCTGGCACTTTTCTGTGGGTCAAGTAATACCCTCAAAACTACCAATCTACTTATATTTAAAGAGAGAAGTCATAGCTAAAATCACCGTTGCTTTTAGGGGTTACAAATTATGCTACTCTTTTCAGCAGGCTGGATTGCCACTCTTTTTTTTTTTTTCCCTACTTCAGTGGTTCTATTTTTCTTTCTTTCAAGGAAAGAGGATGGTTATCTATTGGGTAATATATCAGTTACCATGCAATGCTCATATCTCAAAGTGGCACAGCTATTTCCTATTACTGACAGAAAATATGCAGGGCATGCTAGGGATGGATTAGATATGCAAACTGAGGAGTAGCTATGAACATAGAAGTGGAAGATCTTGATATCAAGACAGAGAGAAAGATCAACACCAATATATTTTTCCATTATGATAAATTAGTTTTAATTTTGGCTCATGTCTGTAACAGTAGGGACTGTAAGATTTTTAATATGAGCGAATTTGGTTATACATGAGCCTTACGTTCTATGAGAATGATCTTTTCAGTAGATAATCCAGAAGGGCAATTGGTCATGCATTACCTGCAGAGGCAGATGTATGGGATGCAGAATCTGAAATTTTGGCTAAAAAAGGACTGAGAAAAGGGGAATTGGGATGAGAACCAGCACATGTAGCTAGACATCTCGACTGATACCTATCTACATGAAAAAAAAATACAGTAGAACCCTTGGCCAATTCTGTGGGTGATTGCATGTAGACATTTCACAGAGAGGTAAAAGGTGGCATCCCTTAGCAAGGATTTTGCTGAAAAATACAGGCTAATTGGACATAATTTGGAATAAAAATCATGGATCTGTAATTAAAAAAGAAAACTCCTCAGTTATGATATTTTATTTGCTAAATATCTACATAATTATTATATTTTAATACCTGTGAAGCAGTTAAAAACAATAGTGCAGCTTACATTTTAATTATATTTTTGACATTGAAATTTTCCAGTGGGGCTATATCTGGATCATCTCCTCGCTCATCCTGAAGAACAATTTGTTGGAGTATTCGGTCCAACAGCTGCCATTGCTGAAAGTTTCCTCCATTCCTCTTATCTGCATGGAAAAAAAAAATCAACTCATGAGATCTTCCATTTTCACGTCAAAGTGTGCAGACCTATCAACAGACTGGCATTCCTTCCTTTCCATTTCCCATCTTAAAACCCATAAGTAGTAAATCATAGAACACAGGACTTGAACTCTGCACCATGCTAGTGGCATATCAAAATAGAACAAGACAGGCATGTGCAAATCTGTGACTAACTTGCACATTCAGGCTGTGTGACTCTTCTCGTAACCTGCACTTTAAACCAGCTACTGCAGTGATTCGTGTTTTCTGGGGTTTGATATTTATTTTTGGTACCTAGATAACATTGTGACCGGGAACTACAAAAAAAACCCTCAGATTTTCTGTCTGCATACTCAGTTACCTGAAGGTCAATAAAGCTCATCTGGCATGAAAATTCATAAAAACATGACCAAAAGGTGTGGAAAAAAAAAAAGACATAAATGATCAAAAAGGATCTGATTCCATAGATAGCAAATGGAAGAACCGGGGAAAAAAAAAAAAAAAAGGTTCACTTTAGCTCCCTGAGTTTTATAATCTAGACCCTCAATTTCTTTAAAATTGCTTCAACACAATCCCAGTCTAGCCTAGCAGGATGTGATCCTTCTGCCACCAATAATATTCCAGGTCAATATCCAAAGCTCAAAACCTAAGGATTGTCTTAATAATAGCAAGGAGATCAATTAGACAAATAACTGCTTGAATTTGTACATCACTTCTATCTAACAAGTACCTGATCACATTACCTCCTGAAAAAAGCAGATATAGTATATATCTCCCTCATGTTCCCTTCTCAGTTCCTCACTTTGACTGCTCAAATATGCCTGAAGGTAATCAAAGTCAGTGAAAGTCCGTCCCTGACGCCTATCAGGATATTAAGGCAGGTAGTTCTGTGGTGCTCTTGCTGTGCCTTTTTTGGCTGCTACACTCTGGAATCATGACTGAATTATTTCATCTGAGAGTTACCAAGTAGATTCCTATCACCTCTCTTGAAAACAAATGCCAGTGTTATTTTTTATTTTGTGTCTGGGAGCCTCCCACTGTTGCATTGCCGTGAGTTAGTAGCCCAAAGCCTTGTAGATTTTTTCAGTGACAGAACACCCTTCGTTACTGTACTGCTTCTCTAACAAGTTCCTCACTGCATTTTGTTAACATTCAAAATGGTGCCTATTTCCGGGAATTCCCTGCTCTAGAGCACAAGAGCTCTTTCTTTTTCAAAGCTCCTAATTTAAAGCCATTAAAAGCTCTGTCATTGACTAATTGGAATGCCTCCAGCTACTTAATTTTATTTGCAAATGCGGAAAGGTCAAACTGCTGCTTTATGTATTGCAACAAAATTGGCTGGCTAGGATCAGTGTCAGATATCAAAGCTCTTAAGCCACTGTCAAGATCTGAATGAAAGACAATGTGAATGAAAGAAATGTGTATACTGGCATCTGTCACCCGTTACCTATACACCAAAGCTCCCCATTTCTCCACCACTCCTTGCTCTGAAGAATAGTGATGTACTCACAAGGCATCTGTAAGCAGTGCTGGAGGATGGATAACAAATAGGGATAGGCATCTGTATGCTTCAATCTCTTCTTGATCAGCTCAAACATCTGAGAGGCGCTTTTTGTATCAATGTGGATCTGAAGTGAGAGAAGGCAGTGAAGGAACAAGTAAGACAAAAAACAGGCACAGTGAAAGCCTGGCTAAATGTGAAAGGTCTGATCAACAGACAGGCAAACTTCCAGCAACTAGACTGTTACAAAGTTACTTGCAACATCCAGCTATAAGCTACAGTGAGGAAAAGGCACACAGGACTTTGCGATGAACACTGACAACTCGACTCCAATAAGGAGAATAACCTCAAAAGGATGAAAAGTTGGGAGGCAGGCAAAGCCACCAAAAACCTTCTGGATCAAACAAAACATTTGGGCCCTAAAAAGTGGTGGCACAAATAGCAGAAAGTAAGCAGAAAAGGACTGAATGTTGTGTATTGGTGTGCAGCAGAGGCCAGTCATGGACAAAGAAGAAATTACATCTTCTTTTCTGGGCCCTACAGTCCCTTGCTGTTGCTAGATGTTGTGGAAACTGCCCTTACTGTATGCTTGTTTTCACTGTTTTTCAAAGCACTGATCTTCCCCATAATTTCTGAGGTGAGAACCTCCAGGAGAATTTCCTGAGTTCTGCTGGGTGAAGTAAGAGTTCATGGACCTAGTGTCCTGTGAAGAGGGAGTACAAATCTAGAATGCATCTGCATCATCAGGATTGAGAACATGAGAGCAGTGTTGAGAACCTCCTCCGCTCCTGAACTTTCGGCCAAGCAAAAGCAATAAGTCTTTGTCAAAGACACTTGGCAGAAGCTGTGTCTGTAATCATTGTTTTCATTGTTCACACATCACAGATCCCTACTTGCTAAATGAGAAACAGTGAAAACAAGAGCACCAACCACTCTCAGCAGCCAAAGCCAATCCTTGCTGTCAGGGAATGCAAGGGGAAGTTGCACAAAAGATCCAAAGCAGATGGTTCAACTTTGGCAAGTTCAGGTACTCCAGAGAAAACTTACCAGATCAAACCGCTTGGCAAGCTCCAGGTCATCTTCATTTCTGACCATCTCAAAGAAATCTAAGTGCCTAAAAGAAAATGAAAAAAAACAAAACAAAAACAAAACTGCCAGTGTTCACCACATAATTCAGACTTCAAGTAAACATGCCACTGTAGAAGAAGTAACACCTCATTTCTAGCTAGAAGACTTGGAAATTGGCAAGTCTTTTTGCACGAAGTGTTGGCCTATGTCTTTAAGGCAACTCATAGTGGTCAACGACAGGCTGAAAGAAATGGCGGGCTGATGTACAAGTGCTCTTTAAATCCCAAGCTAAGGCTCTGCATTGAGGTAACAGCTGCTAAAAATGAATATAAAAAAAGAAAGGGATGCAATGTCTGCAGTGATGATACATTTTGAAAAAGCACACATCATGCTTGTTAACTAGATATGCTGAGCCATTTGCAATTTGTTTCTTTTACAATGTGGACCAATGCATTTCTTTCAGCAACAGGCTTCATAGGTATCTGTAGATTTGCCCACTGATGAGCACAGCTGTGTCTGTCTTGGGATCTGAGACACCTGACACGTGTTTGAACGCATTTCCCTTGCGTGGAGACCAGACCATAGCAGATGGTGTGGGAAAGACGTGGCACATTTCCCTGGCCTGACCTGGCATATAGTCTATGTAATCCAGGCATCTGGGATCCTCTCAAACTTCCATACCATCCTTATCATTATGATCTGTGAGATCCACAAGTGCCCCCTGAATATTCCTTGCTACTGGCCAGATAAACAGGGATGGCTGACAGACCAGACTCTCTTCTTGGCTACAATAGTGCAGATCAAAAGCAACATTACCACTGCAGCTCTGTGGCAAGCCATAGACATATACTCCTGCAGTCTTTTCCTTTACCATATCGATATATGCCTCCACCTATTCCAAGATGTAAGGCCTTTATTTACAAAAAGCATCTGGTGTTCAGCTGGTGTTTATGTAAAATTTATCACTCTACAACAGCTCCTCATACTGGATATTTGAAAAAAAAAAATCCCAGAGGTTGATGCCTTGAAAGCATAGGTGTAGATTCTTAGTTTTCCAGCATATACTTGGGCAAATCTGACACTTTATCTAGCAAGTCCTTGCAGATCAGTCCTGCACCATAGAAAGGGAAGGAGACAGAACAGTAAGGGATAGCAGCACAATAGCAGGTCAGTCCCTCTCCACAAACTGTTCTCTGAAAGTGTGTCTTACCTGTCCAATGTGGCATTCTCATGTCCTCTTAGCTTGTCAATGACAGGTTGAATTCCCAGCATTAGAAACTCGTATCGTAGGTGTAATCGGAACTCCAAATTATCCTTAAGGATTGAGGAAAAACAACTGAACAGGCTCCCAAAGTTTTTTTTTTCTATGCAATTAAAAACTTTTAATGCAGTTCAAAAGATTTGCTTAAAAACTCAATTCTTCCCTTCTTAATATCCTTTACCCTGACACTCAGTTCACAGGACCCCCATTCTATGATCCTTTATCCTGAATGTTTCTAAATAACCCTACCACCCCAAGCTAAACAAACTAAAAATTTAGGCATTTTCCTCTGTTTGCTTTAAAAATACAATCCTCATGAGTTTCATGCACCCAGTAAGAAGGGAAGCACATTCCATGTTGCTCCACAAAGTCCAAAAGTCATTAGTATTTAACCTGCTAGTCAGCTGGAGATCTTCCACATGATTACAGATATACAGTATTGCAGATTTCCTCCTAGTTTTTATTCATACTTGGCATAAAATTACCATCTGCTCTGGCAAACTTGACACCTGTTCTGTAAGGATTTACAGGGCTGCTGCAGATAGACACTTCCACATAGAGCTGGTATGAGCTTGGTGCCTCTTATGGCTTAATCTCCCAAAATACCAATATAGTATTTTTAGAATATATTACTTTATCGAAAGTAATATTTTCAATGAATTAAATCAGCTTAAGCCATGCTCTGGATTCAAAAGGAAGTGTTATTAATGAAGAAAAACAACAAACCAGCAGAAATTTCTAAAATATTCCACTTTGATATTTAAAATCAAAATGTTTGTTTTGTTTTTGAATTAAAACATTTCAAATCATTTCTGCATTGTAAACCAAATTTACTCTGCACGGATATGAGAGAAAGCAAATAGAACAGAATAATATGGAAGGGCTTCTTACTACAATTTTCTATATTATATTGGAAGAGACTGGGAATGAAATAATAGGGAAGGCACTGACAATTCGCCCTTTTTCTAAAAGCCATATTCACTCAATAACGTAAGATCTGTGAGTTAATCTGCTAGTCATTTCTCAGGTAAATTACTTGAAGAACAATATTTAGATGGGATTTCCAAGGCAACAACTCACCTCACCAGCACCCGCATTCAGAACAGCATTGATAAAGGACATGATGGCTGTTTTGAGATTTACTTCATCTCGATAACGTCCCATGCTTCGGTCTAGCTCATTCAACAAAGTCTGAAACAGAACAATGGCAGTGTTAAAAGATGTCACCAATTTCCTTGCACCATTTTGCATAATGTTCAGGAAATCTGCAAACTGTTTGCTATATAGTTGTGTAAAAAAGTAACTTTTTTCAAGCAATTCTCTTGGCAATTTGGGCTATGCCACACACACACACACACACAGAGAGAGAGAGAATAGTGATAGGAATAAAATGCCCACACGATCCTAAAGAGATTTTTTTTTTCTACTTGGGATCTGCCAGTTCAATTGTATGCGTCTCAAACACATGTGTGTTGCTCATGCAGTAGAAATGTCAGAATTCTTTTTACTCTTCCGAAGTCTTGGCCATAAAGGGAGAACAGAGACAAAAATAGCTTGTTAGTGTCCAACCCATCAGATCCACCTCAATAACATTCTGAAGCTATGATGCTGAGTAAGGAAGTTGTTTTTCCTTTAGTCAGCCTTCTGTCTCTGTCTGCTGAAAGCATCCATTCATAGTTAAATCTTTCCCACGCCAGTCATCACTTTCATGGGCCTGTCTTGTTTCCTGTAGAATGTGGACATGACCATCAGGCAGTACGTCTCTAGAAGGAGGGGGAGTATCCTCCTTGCTTCACGTGATCCTTTGCTTGTTTTTATGCAAAAAGCTTCTGAGCCATAAAACACTGCTACTGACAACTATTCTTATACCTCTCCATAATATGTTTACCCCCACTGCAATCTTGATTCCATAAATCTTCTCTTGCATCTTCTAAATTGCCCATCTGGCACCTGTGAATGCCTCTGGTCCTGGCATTTGAACTTTGACCAAATCCATGATTTCCCAGTAGCCATGTTAAAGACACTTACCTGCTGCCTTTCGGCTTCAATTGCCTCGGCGCATCGAGTGGGCACGGGTTCCATCACCCGGGAACCCGGGCCAAATGAGCACACACACCACTATGGTGGATGCAGAAAATGGCACTTATTGCAGACACATCCAAACTTATATAGGGCACCTGTGTGTGGAGGCACGCCCCGTAGCCCATAGCGTTAACATCGCCTCCCATATTGGTTGGCCTCAGAAAAATCCTTTATGCATCAAGCAATCAGACCACTGTTTTCATCCCTGGCCACACCAACCTTTCTTCCTACATATTCCCCCCTTTTTTGTTCTCTAATAAGAGAATCTCCTCTATTCTGTTGCTTCCTTTAGTTTTTCTGAAATATTATATGGGCACGTGTCCATCTCCCCTATTCTTTCCGCTATTCTTTCCGCTCAGCGCGAGATCTTCCGACCGCCGTACCCTACATTTACCCTTCAGCCAGTTTTCTCGAAATAGGAATGAGTCTGACATAAAAACACAATAAATACCTTGCCTATTAAGACTGATGGTCCTTCCAGTCCAGCATCCTATCTCTGACAATGACAATACAACACTCAATTTAAGGAGTCTTGCTATTTAAGAGGCAGACTCTCTTTAAATTCACCAGTAAAAATGAACTGTTCAACTCCATAAATATGCAAAAGTGAGACAAGGGAGAGAATTTCTTTCTATTACTTCCATATTTGTCAATGAAATCCAAAGCACTTGGACCTTCTTGGAATGACTTAAGTAGCCATTTCTATAGAAGCATCAAAAACAAGTCTGATTTTTTTTTTCTGCTTTTAGTTAATGTCTGGCTTCTTTTTAACAGGCCTCCCTTCTACCATATATTCTCAAAGATTTTAGAGAACACTCTGGAATCTATGCAACACCATCCCAATACAACATCCAGACAGGCTGAGGGAAGACTAGCTTTCTATTCCCTGTTTCAGAAGGCTCTAATAGGAACCAAATGCAGAGGGAACAAGTGAAACTCAGGGTGAGCGCAACAGAAATCCTGGGATGCACTAAGCTGATTAAAGAGCATCGCATCCTCATGCATTGCTCAGCTCTATATTTTCTAATTGTTCAGCTTCAGAAAGAAGCACTATACGGTCACACAGTTCCTAAGGATCAGAGTCTACACGCACACGCTGTGGCCGAATTCCAGTATCTCTAATGCTTTGTAAATGGCTGAGATTCAAGGCTTCACTTGAACATTTCCTGTGAAAGAGATTTCACCACACCTCTTGGCAGCCAGTTTTGTGGCCTAATTGATCTTACGGTTATAAAGGTTTTTCCTACTATTTAAGCAAAACTTTCCTCACTTAATCCCATTATTCCTCATCACTGACATCCAGTAAGGTTTCATTCAATATCCTACAAACCTCAAAAGGCTTTGGATGATCCTTGAGAGGGAGAAGCAAATGAGGTGGGAATAAGGATTTTAGTATGTTCCTTTTTAACTCCTCTCTTACAATCCCAAATTGATCAGATCTGTCTCTACAGATCATGCTGATGATCATACTGATGGTGTTTAATACAAACCAGGCAATGGGGACTCTAGAAGGAATGTTCCTCATGTCCACCTTTTCAGATGACAATATCAACCTTCCTTTATTCACAGAATCACAGAATGGTTAAGATTGGAAGGGATCTCTAGAGATCAGCTAGTCCAACCCCCCTGCTCCAGCAGGGACACCTACAGCACGTGGCACAGAGCCACATCCAGGTGGGTTTGGAAGATCTCCAAGGAAGGAGAACCCACAGCCTCCTTGGGGAGCCTGTTTCAGCACTCTGTCACTCCAACAGTAAGTAAGTTCTTCCTCGTATGTAGATTAAACTTCTTGTGTTTCAATTTGTACGCATTACCCCTTGTTCTGTTGCTGGTCACCAATGCGAAGAGCCACTGGCCATCACCAAGAAGAAAGGGTCACAAAAAATATTTCCTCTCAACTTGCAAAACTTTTAGTATGTTACAGAGGAAAACCAGAGAGCTTCACCCAAAGTAGCCCAGTTACTATTTTGACCAGCAAGTGAAACCAGCTCCCTTCAGGCACCACCTAACACCAGCTAGGCTGAAAGGACACTGGAATGTCTTAAAATACCTTTCTGAGCCAGTTCAACATCCATAACGTTGCCACATTCTTTTGACTTATAACAGGACATGTTTAAAAGTAAAAAAATTTTACAATGGCAAAACTCGATGCATTTGCTCTACAGGAGAAATAAAGGGAAGCAGCAAACATATCAATAATCAGGAGGACAACAAATAGTGGGAGAGAGAGATCGTGCTTCTTTCATAAATAATGTCAATCATAAATAAGGCAATGCAAACATAAATAATGATGAAATAGGAGGCTCTTCATTCCCAATCTTCAGAGCACTTCAGAGATCTCCATTTTCACCATAAAGGCACCTGAGAAACTCAAGATGAAGTGACTTTCCCATGGCCACGCAATAAGCCAGTGACAGAATGACTCCAGTATTAAATATGGATACCCAAGACAGAGAAGAAAACAAACAAGAATGCCAAGCAGACACCTCACCCTATTAATCCCACCACTTTTCCTTTAAGGATTTATTTCCCTTTTTTTTTTCTTGCTTTTTTAAGGAGTAGAGTAGACTTTTTAGGCAATGCAGCACATTTCAAATAGAAATCAGATGAAACAAAGGCAGAGCTTTTCAAGATTGCCTTGTAAAAGAGATTTAAGACATGTCTTATTGTATTACATGTATTATTGAGGCATTTGAGTAAAGATGAACAAAGACTCACTGAAGAGACTCCTTGGAGCATCTTATATAGGAACTAAAGACTCTTTGTTTAACACTAATGGGAAAGCTACAGCAGGCAGGATGACAGCATGAAAGAAGAGTCAAAGATAGAAGCAGGTAAAGAGATCAGCTCAAGCAAGAAGTTAAGACAAACAACAATAATGGGAAGGGATGTACAAGTAAATAAAACAAACTGGACATAAAGTATGGAATCTTGAAAGAAAAACAGTATAAAAGATGCAAGTGCCAGGAGAGAGATGAATAAACTGAACAGTGGTGATACAGGGTGAGGTTGTAGTAAATACTCAAGGACGTTCATTGGAGTTAAGTCTGAAGACTCAGAAAAAAGGAGCAAGTTCTAGTGGAACTCCCACAGTTGCATGTGGATTCTTTTCTGAAGTTAAGGGTTGGACTGATAATTGAGGTCAAAGTCGTTGTAGGTGAAATGTTGGCGATTTAGAAAACAGTAACATTTCACATTGGGGTTTCTACTCAGAACCAAATGTGAAATTTCATTAAGTTAAAGGAGAGGGCCCTTCATATTCATAAAATTGCTGCCTATATTTTCCATTAATTCACTTTTAAAACACACACACACAATAAAACAGAAGTACATTCTCTCCGTATTATTTCAGCACAACTAGAAACAATGTAAGCTAATCTTCAGTTTGTACAATCTACTGAAATTATATAATTTTAATTGGGACAACTTTTGCAGCTGTTCATATCACTGAGAAAACTTGTTCTAATTTGGATTTGGATTATAGATAAACTAATATAAAACTTGGTTATTTCTTATTCAAATCAGAGGAGTTATATCAGTCCACAGCCCCTATAAGCAAAATAAGTGTATCTAAAATCCCAACTTTCTCTTCTAGTTGAGCTGGTACTTCTGACTAAGCTAGGCTAGCTGTTGCAGGTAGCAGAGTTGCCCACATCTCAGCGCTCACAAATAGAAAATAATCCTGTTCCCATCTATTCAGTCACAGTCACTGAATCCCACAGCGTGTTCAATCCTAACGGCAAGCATAGGCACTACTGTTTATGAGCAGTCTGTTTTCCATTCAGTTTTACATTCTTAAGTTCACTGTAGCCCAAGATCCACTGATGCATTAGCTGTGGAGGTAGCAGGAGATAAGAGCTGACAGAAACCAGTTTCGTGGCCTCTTGGACAACCAACATCATCATTTCAAATAAGAAAGAATGGTATATTGGTGAGGTGATTCCAATGTTTAAGAGCTATGGTTTTATACACATCAACAAATTCCTATGTATCTGTTTGAGAAGGTGCTCAGTTCAGTAAGCGAAGAAATATTGTAACAGCAGCCAGCAGTAAAATAAAATAAATAAAATATTTTACAATAAAATACAATAAAAACCTATCAATGACGTACTGACCTACCTCAAGGTCTCTCAGACTAAGTTTCCTCTCTGTGCTCTGAATCGGTGATACCCGAGCCAACAACTGATAAGTATTGATGCTCCATAAATGACAAGTTGTAATTTAAGTACCTCCACTGTTGATTATTTAATCTACACCTCTTGCAAGGTCCTTGCATGGTCTACAAAATCAGGACAGAGGCTCCTGAAATCTGTGGCTTCAGCTTCCAAGACAAAACTAATAGCAGCACTCCAAAAACCTCATTGAGTTAAAGTATAAAAGGATTAGTACATTTCATTTAACATAGCATAATCCAATTTTAAGGCAAAACATGTGAGATTTTAAATTAGCATTAATTGCAAGTGTTCAGATCTTGATGATAAGCTATCTGAGGAAGTATTCCATTCTAAATCTAAAGGAAAAAAAAAGCCATTTTACTGCCTAGCAATGTTGCAATAAATGTATTATAAAAATCATTCTCTGAAGAGATGCATCTTGCTGAATATTTTTGGCAAAGTATGCTGCCTGTACCTGGAATCTTGTCCTTTCTGCAGCATAGACTTGGTAGTGAAGCATTGCTTGCAAGACCTTCTTGTGCCCATCTGGTACCAAGCAGACAGCCCCCAGGATCTCCAGCACTGCAATCTTGGTCTTGATGTTCTCGGTTCGTAAGCTCTGGGAGATGATGTTGATACTCTCCGGATGAGCTAGGACGTGAGCCCGTCCTTGGGAGTTGTTCATCAGTGCCTTGATACACCCTATAACGGATGTGTGAATACGGCTCTCTGAGGTCTCATAGTCCATGCTCTTCAGGAAATTCAGCAAACAGCTCAGGCCATCTAGCTCAATAAACCTGGTCACAAACCTGGAAAACAATTGAAGAAAACAGACCATGGGCATATTACTTCAAATATAGGCCTGCATCTATAATAACTAAGTAGTTTTTCACCTAAGGATCACAGTCTAATTCCAGGGTATTAAAACGAAGAAAAAAAATGCCAAAAGGACTAGCTAATACTGGTGTATCATACATTTTCAGGATTGCATTATACTGCCCTATGGCCCTGCTATCTTATCCCTGCGTTCCATGTGGCAGGCATCACCTAACATCTGCTGTGGTCCACCCCAGTGGGTAATGCATTTTCAAGATTGAACTGATTCTTGCATATTCCCTCAGTTCTACTGTGTAGATTTCATACCTTGATTTCACAATATATGTATAGAAGCATATTATATTGCTTAAGACAAAGCTCCTAGAATTGCCTTGGTTCTTTTTCTTTTTGAAACTGAAGGATGGATTAGGCCCCCTGTCAGCCATGCAGTAGCAAACATATGGTAAAAATATCATAAATTAAGGAAATGTAGAATTAATCAATTACCAAATGACAGAGCAAACACTAAATCTGCACTAGGACAAATTTCTTTTCAGTATTGGAAACACTAGTTTTCTGTTTCTACCCTACTCTATCCTAACTACAGAACCACATAAATTTGCCTTTTTTAGATGAAGAGTTCCACTGGGGATGGAAATAATAAAGGAGATTGTCTATTGGAGCAATTTAAAGTTTTCTTCAAAACCATTATTAAAAAAAAAAAAAGATGGATGATACTAGACAAATCAATAAGAGTTGCTGGAGTTCAAACTAGTGATTCCAGCAAAGTTCCATTCAGGCTTCCTAGAGGATTCAAAGAGATGATAAGAGGCAAATCCTTTCTCTAGACTACACTGTTTACCTCCTGCTTCCTCCAGCAGAGGCTGTTCAGGCACCTCTTTAGAATGCCTGAACACAAGACCACATTAATTTCATTCAAATTTTCAATCTACCAAAACTCATAGCACAATAATATGGTCACAGCCATGCTCTAAGCACCATAATGTAGAAACTCCAAACAAATGAAAACATTGTGGACAACTGTCACCTCCATAACAAATTATGATTACCAAAAGTTTCTATCTTCCAGTTTTCCAGCAGTCTACTGGATACTTTCTTCCTCTTGGATACTTTCCAATGTGCTGTCTCTCCGTTATCTGCTCATAATAAGTGAGAAGATGACCCTAATATGCACCACTAAAGGAAGCATGATACTGAAAGACTCTCTACAGGTCAGCATTCTCTGCTCATGTCTCTATACCAGCAAAACAAACCTGGGCCATTTTTATAGATCTTCTGGATAATACGGTCTTGTCATACGTATGGCAGTCAGTTTTTTTTATAACTTACAGCACACGGGAAAGTTCTGGGCCTACCTGAAAGTTAGGCTCACTGCACAGACAGATTCGCCAACTTTTAGATTACTTGGGCCAGCAGTTTGACCAGAAACATGGCAAAGCCCGGTGCTTTCAACCATGTTTCACTTTGAGGTTTGGGTTTTGTTCAAAACTGAATTTCAAAGTGAATATCAGAGTACGGGCAAGCACACACAGGAACATGCGCACACCAAGAATGAAAGTAAGGTTGACTTGGACCCTGCTAAGACAACCTGCCAAGTTTCACACAGGTTTGATTGCACATTCTTTGGACACATCATTTTGTCTACCTTAACAAACAACCAGAGTGAAAGCCCCTCTGCATCCAGGCTAGGGAGTGGGATCACACATCACGAACCAGGAATTTAGTAGGTCACTCAAAGCAGTTTGTTATTTTAACTGCTTATATAAAGATTAAAAGTTAGTATGGTTTCTGTAATGTATGTGGCTGCCAAAGACGAATAAAACAAGTGCATTCATGGCTGAAAAGACTTTCTGCTCTGAATGTTAGGGCTAAGGATTAATTGGGAACAAGTAAAGGCAAAATTCAGTTTGTTACCAAACACTGTGATGCCAATGACTTCTAAGCACTTCTCTAAGTCTAGTCCTGAAGAGCTGAGTTGCCATTCTGGAAGGGCCATCTTAAATCCTCCTTCCTCCTCCTCCTCCCCCATCCTATGTCTCAACTGTTCTTTCAATATCCCTTGTAATATTCAACCCTTACCCATTTTTTTTAGGCAAATATTTTGCTGTTGCTGTCAGTTCCAGGTCTGAGACAAGGCTTAAAATGTCTTTCTGTAGACAAAGAAGACACAAACTCCCCAAAGAAACACTTGAACAAAGGGTTTCTAAAACCTAATTCTAGATGCCTCATCTGTTTCTGTGACAAGACATACAAGGCACTATAACTTCTATATATTTGGCCCTGCTGTGATGACCACATGAAAAAAAAAAAAAAAAGTGAAAGGCACCAAAGTCACATTGTCCCAATTAAGTACAATTTCTTAATAAATCCCCTGGCAAAGCAATTCTTCTAGGACTGTTTGGATGAGATCATTTCGAAAATAAGGCAGGAAAATACCACAGGAAAGTGGTATGCGTTACAGACCTTGATTAATGACATAACTTAAAACAATGTCGGGATTTTCCTGTACTCTTCCTAGCCCAAAGAGCAAACAGCAAGCTGCACTACTCAATCAGAAGCAAAACCGAGAACCTTCTCATTTAAGCTGACATCAGAAGCACGAATGATTGATAATTTTTCACCTTCCTTTTCCCAAATGCTTATTTCCCTATTGTTCAGAAAAGTCAGAAATCATGTGAAAGGGAGATAATGAGAAAACTGGCAATTGCAATTTCTGGGCTGAAAAAAAAAACCCTCAGGATGAGGATCTGTTTGGCGTGGTCATGGATAGCTTATGTCTGTGTAAATATCTGTAAAGAAGGGAGACAGAAGTAGGAGTTTAGCTGAGTTATAATCCCCACACTGTTTAGTGTTTATGCGTCTCTATGTGAAAATCTGTGTCCATGCGCTCACTTATAGACATACACATATATGTACAAACAAAAGCCCAACTCATACATTATTAAGTACCTTTTTTCCTCACAGTATATGCATTTACGATTGTCATCCTATATGCCCCGTATATTGCAAAGTAAGGATTTGTTCTAGCTTGAAAGGTGTAAAGTTAGGCATATTTGCCAAGGCGTTCTGACTAATACGTTCAAAAATCCAAGAGTAAATAAAGCAGGGCATACTTTAAAAGGTGCTAAACAAGCAAATTAAAGCCTAACCTTACCTCAGACTCTCACTTGACCAGTTTAGCACACATTAAAAAACAGGATACCTTTCTTCTTTCAAGTTTCAGTGAACACTAGTCAAAACGCAGTAGTTAGCTAGCTCTAAAAACAAACCTTTCATTCAAATCTAGATGGAGCTTAAGAAGTAATGGCCCATTGATGGACTACAAATATAGTAGGGGACAGCCTCTCTGTGCAAAATAACACAGCTCAGGAAAGACAGAAGGATCATATGCTGTGGGTGTGCAGAGGCCAAGATGTTCCCACCCTAAAATGGCTAATGTTGCACTTTGCAACATCACTGCTGAAAACTGCAGCATATTGAATTTTGCTTGCTGGGTACGTACCAGCAAGCAAATGATCATCTCTCGCATGCACTAGTATGCAAGAAGACTAAACCAAACAAAAGTAATGGAAGATAAATCTGGGTAAAACAGAAGGACAAAAGCAGGCAGTACAGGGAATTAGTGTCGATGGTTTAATTGGTGCACACTGAAGAAGGTCCTTTTGTCTACTCTTCAAGAATTAAGGCAGAAGGACTTTTCTGTGGTTCCAGAATTTTCTTTTTTTTTTTCCTGTCGCTTGTTAGCTTTTACTTTCACTGCACTTCTGAACCTCCATTTTTGGGCACTGAAATACCAAAAGAAAAGCTCTCCTCTCACTGCTTCTGTCCAACAGTTTGTCATCACACTTGTTTATAGCCATAAGTTTTTACAAACCTGAAAGAAAATCTGTTTCCTTACTAGATGCAGATGTGTGGTTTTTTTCTGTTCTTTAAGGCTGAGTTTGTGCCTGCATGCTGGAACATACCCTGGCTTCATTATTTGAGGGCAGTTTCTAAATATTAGAACAAAATGCACTTGTTCAGAGTGACCCAGATAGTTGCCCGGAGATGCTTCCATGTTTTCCGTTATCACCTTTCCTCCAGAGGAGAAAAGAACGTGATTTTGGGAAGGTCTGCTTCAGTTGTGCTGCTGTTAGAAATTGTGGGTTGGAATAGAGGCACAGCTTGGTATTATTAATCTTCATTTTCCAGTAAAAGAAACAGAGTTCTTCAGTATAATAAAAATGCAGAGAAATGTGCATTCTTCTCCTTTTGATTCCTTGGACAAAATCATTCAAGAGGAGGTACCTATTAGGAAGCTGTCAGAGTCCCTATACGCCCTATCATCACAGAATGATTCCAGTCAGCCCACCCTACACGGATTTAGATTTTCACTCTCTATTTTCATCAGATGCCTGATGAACAGAAGCAGCAAGGAAAATAGGACTTGATGTCCAAATTCAATACTATGAAGACTAGTATTTTGAAGGCCTGGGTATAGTACTGCTTAGGAGAGGAATTTGATGGAGCTGAGGGCCCCTCTACTGCAACCTTTCCATCAAGAAGAAATTGGCTTGCTGATCAGGCATTGGCATGCAGCCCATTTGGCAGCTAACGAATTGAGTCGCTGGAAATTAGTTGAGACACAGGACTTAACTCAAAATTTGGCTTGGCTTAACTATTTAAAAAAAAAAAAAAGCCCCTAAACTATCGCCAACGATTTAGAAGAGAACACTTTATGAGGCAGCTCATAGATGCTTGTACTGAAAGCTTGTTAGGATTATTATAAACAGATGAAGCAACAGCCTGTTGTCAAGGGGACCCAGCAGAAGTAAGAAGGTCTGATCAGCAAACTTTGGCTAAAGACATTTCTTTCTCCTCTTTCCCTCTTTTGGCTTGTTCCCAATGAGGAGGCCAGGCTGTCCTATTGAAAATGAGAGTAGGACAACCAGTGGTGGCCACAAAGATATCCTTCAGCTAGACACAGCAGCAGTGCCTTGCTGCCTTGGCTATGCTCAAGGATACGAGAAAGCTATCACTTTCACAGAAAAAGGACCAAATGAGTTCCACATTAATACAAATGAGCTGCTACCTTATATGTCAGCAGTGCAGGCCTTTGGCCTAAAACCTGTGTGAGAGTTGGGAGTTGGCAGTTTGCTTAGCTTCTGTCCTAATAGAAAGACTGGTTGCATTTTACTGTGTTCTCTGCTTTAGGACAGTGACAGGCAGGATCAAACTGTCATTTGTTTCCTCCGGCAACTTCTCAATATAGGTCACTCTTTCTTCAGTGCCATATTAAAAGCACCACCCTACCCACATG
>NW_010581929.1:285714-308843 GCF_000705375.1 Tinamus guttatus | reverse complement strand
GTCAAGTGTCTTTGAGGCTACGTCCCAGCTCACATAGCAACAATTCTATACAAATTAAAATCTTCATATTTAGAATTAAACACAAAAGCAGTATTAGGATTTAGATATTTCCTTTCCCTCTCCTCATTCAGCTGGACTTTTTTAACATGTGAAGTAAAGGAGCATCTCCATCCATGACAACAACCAAAGAGCTCTGACCCTGTCCAGCAAAGCCTGCAGTACAGGCATATCCTATCAAAGTGCAAAGAGATACCAATTTTATCCAGAATTGCTATGCACCCACCACCTTATGGTAAGAAATGGCACATTTAAGAACAAGGTGACTTTTCTTGAACAAAGCAAGAATTCTGCTTCTTTTTTTTTTTTTTTCTCCTTTTCCTGGTAGCAATTAGCAGTGATCTGCTGAGCCCAAATCCATGCCAACCAGTACACCAGAAGTGCAGAACTCTCTACCAAGAGCTGAGCAGAATTTCCACATCACATGTTATCGATGGGCTATCTTTCAATGCCTGTCTTTCCTGTAGAAATCATAGCAACAATGACAGTGCTGACTGTAGTATTGAGTAGACTTTAAATTCCTATGCCAAAGTCAAAATATGACCTTGCTGAGGGAAATATCAATCAAGAAATGCAGCATTATATTTAAAAGATAATCTTATCAACCTCAAAGAGGACAATAGAGTGGGGGGAGCCAATCTAAAGATAGATTTAAAAAACAGAAAAAAAAAAGAAAAAAGAAAAAAAGAAAAAAAAAAAGGGTCATTCTGCAGGATGATTTTAAAGGTGAACCAGCATAAGCCACCAATCTGAAGTTCAAGGTGTCCCGATATGCCCTTTGGGAAGCTTTCCCTGCATAAATTATAAAAGTGCATATGACAGGTATAATTGTTTGCAAAGTACAAGTTACAAGAATACTGTCAGACCGTGGAATACACGTGCCCTACACCTTCTTCGCCAGCATTCTGACCTCCAAATAAAGAAACAAATATAGACAAATTAAGGACTGATTGTATCCATTCTTCTCCAAATAACCTACAGTATTCTTTCTCCCTAAAATTCTTCAGGAAAAAAAAAGGCATAAATACTGGAATAATAGCATAATTAATTTCTCTAGATGTCTACTTTAGGCATGCAAGCCAAAGACTATCAAGACAGTTGTATTAACCATCAGGACTTCCATTCTACTCAAGTGGTTAGAAATTTCACCTCATTCAGTCAGAATCAAGACTGAGATGACTCTGATTCATGTATTGGGTTGGTTTGGCAAATCTCATTAGTGGTGAAGTTAAAAAGTTTTATCTTATGTTCCTCTACACAACCTTCCCTATCTGAATCTCTTTTGGCCAAGATGCAAATGACCTAACATAAAGGCAAAAAGGTCTATCTAACTTCAATGGCTCTCCAAACTCCTTGCTCAGACCAGAATTTTATAGCTGTCAATGCTTGCTGTGCTTCCTTGGATCACATATGATTGTATACTTAAAACTGGACACTTTATTTTGAAGTTTTAGAAAAACAACTTTTGTAAAAAAAAATACTTTTACTGAAGATGAAAACATAGATTTTTATTGAAATCCCTCTGAACATTAAGTGACACAAAGTTATTTACAGCCAGTCACCTGGTCAACTTTTTTTTTTTTTTTTTTTTTTTTTTTTTTTTTTTACAGAAGACACAAATTTGCAGTAGAATTTCTTCTGCTCTGTAGAGTAGTACCATCAGAGCCATCAGAGAAAATATTTTGTTGTCAAAATTATGTAATTGTTCCCCATGGTAAGAAATTGTTGTACCACGTTCCCTCTCGGACCAGGGAAGATCACACAAAAATGAAATGCAATTCTCATTTTTTTGTGGGGTGGTGACAAGATACTTTTTTTCTGTTTGTCTTTTAAAGAAAGAGACCTTCGGGATTTGATTCTCAAAGAAGACCCCCACAGAAAACTGCAGGCAAACTGATGACGGCGATGATGACGACGACGACAAAACCCTTTCCTTGCCCCTGGAGACATAAAAAGAAGGAAAAAAAAAATCCTAATACCCAAAACCACAAAGGCAGCAAGAGCTGGAAACAATTACCCATCTGTATGAAGCAAAACATCAGCTGAAGGAGTATATTAAAGCAAATCCTTCTCTTAGCTCCTTGAATAGTGTAAATATTACATTAAAAAACAGACGTCAGCTTGCGGATTTTATAAGGAGCCATATCAATCTTCACTGTAGTAAGAACTATGTAACTGCTGTGAAAACAGGATTCTAATATCATACAAGTCTGCAATGTAGCCAAGGTATTATATAGGCTTTGACACTAATTTGGACATGCTCCATCCCTTGGTGGAAAGGGGGACTTATGACTGTGTAAAATAGGACTTGATGGAGTACAACATATATTTGGACAATTTGAAACAATCAAAAAGAAATGAAATAAAACAATATATTGTGTGACTTCACTGTTGATCCTGAAAATCTTTTAGAGAATACTGGGAGACTTGACCCCCTGGGCAAGCTGTTGTCTAAGGAATGCAGACCCTCAGTACCTGCCATTCTGGTGGGACAAACATTTGCAGTGCAAAGACTGCTATCTTCACACACAGAATCAGAAACTACATATCATTTTATTTATCAAGACACTTTCTACAAAGAAGCACCAAGCCCTGAAGTTAAGGAAGCCATGTAAAAATGCTAGATATCTGTGGCTGAGTGGACCATGAAAGTGAAAAACCCTGTGCATCTGATCAGTGTTTTTTTTCAAGACAGGTTGAGCACAGCCTGAAAAAGTTCTTTTGTGCTGATTTCAATTTCCAGTGATGATAAACTGCTATTTTACAGTACACCAAATAGAACTCAAACAATGTCAAGCAGTCTTCTAAGAACATGTCCTTAAAGCCTGATCATGATAAAACATCAGCAAATGTAACCATTAAATTTATAACTTTACAAGGCTTCTTGCATATGGTAAAATAGAGAGACATGGCAACACAGCAATTAAAACTGACCTAGGAAATCACTGGCCGTGTTAGAAACAGGTTAGGAACACACATCTGATACTGAATCCAGACACTTTATATTTCCACTATGATTTATTTTGGGCTCTTTTTATGTGGAGTTAACAAAACCCATCTCTTAGGGACCAATGGGAGCTTGGCCTTTCTGGGTGCCCAACCATTACATGCACTTTGCTGCTACCAGCACAAGCTGTTGCAATAAAGGAACAGGCTTGATGAAGCCTTCCCACATGCAAATTAAAATAACATTTCCTTCTTTAAAAGATGTATTAAATATACAGCATATGTTATGGACAGTGTATGACAAGGGTGAATGCTATAGGGATGACATCTATTCACTGGAAACATGACTTCCTTTTTGAGGTTGATCTCTTCAGAACTGCAGACAGCTGAACCTATTGTTTTGCAGTGATCAGAATGAATGGCAGATGAGCCAAATATTGGATGTCCCAAAATTTGGGATTAAAATCCGGCCAACGGAAACCATTTTAATTCTTGTGTTGCTCTTCATCTTAGCTGAAAATTAAATCCAAAGCAGCTGAAGAAAATGAAATAAGGCTATTGAAATATAAATACCTAATCTAGCTTGTTCAATGTATCCTGCGAGGAGACTGTGTTCAAATTTATACTTAGGTCAAAAAGAATTGAATTTGTCTGCAAAATTCACCTTAAAGTTCATGCAGACCTCAAAGTTGCGTTATTTTACATAGTGTGAAGTTTCAACATCATCATATAGGGTCTGGCAAATACAAACCTTGCAGCTCAAGTCATTGCAAGAAACACGTTGTAAGAAAAAAAGGTAGAATGTATTATTTGGCATAGTGGGTAAGTCCCTGTTTCATAAGTTCTATTAAAATGCAATGAGAATTGGGAGTCTTATTACAAATAGGGGTGAATTTCTAATGAAGCAATGATTTTCAGAAAACGACAGCTCACTGAAACTTTAACTGTTAGCTGACTTTTGAGGTGAAAGCTTTGCTGGAGAAAGAGTCTCTGTTTCTGGATGAAGACCTCCCACACTCTTCAGAACAACAATTTAGTTGGTAAAACTTTCATCTGAAGTGTGCTGGATTGAGACTCAAGTCCATGCTTCATCTGGTTCAGAGCTAGAGACATGAACCTTGCTGTCCACGTGAGCATTCTAGCCACTATAAACAAGGTGGGCTTTTTGTTTGCTCTGCAGGCAAAAATGGCTATGACTTATTTTGCTTTTTATTTCCCACATCAGTGGGAATATTGGGATATTTCCCACATTCTCTCCTCGCTTCAGATGCTTTTGAAAGACTCATCTTACTGTAACATCTGTTATTAACGCTGAATATGCTACAATCCAGTAATACCTTGCACTCTAAAGTGACAAATGTACCTAAAGAAATTCATGAATTAGCTTTTTCAGCCTCTCTTTTAGTGAGATCAGCAGAGACAGGGAACACGGGATGCAGACAATTACTCAGCTCCCGGTCGCACAGGAAGCCCGTCACCTAGCCAAGAATCCATCCACACTGAAATCACACAACCTGTACTCTCATCCAAATAGCCATTCCCCCTTTCTTTCCATGACTGAATTCCCCTGAAGTTTACTTTAAGGACAAGTCCAGCTTTCAAAGAAACATTTACTTTTTTCATTAAAACACTCCTCGTCTTACTGGCTGTATCTCAGTACAGAGAGGATGAAGTTGCATAAATGAAAAGCACTTTCATTAAAGCCCCCAAACTTGTTTGATCGGCGGTGGGTTGAAATACTAATTCAGAAGTGGAGCTGTAATACATTCAAGTTTTCAGACAGCTTACAACTCCAAAAAGTCAACCCAGTCCCAAGAGATGCTAATTTTGAAACGGGACAGACCACAGGACTGAACCATTCATTAGAGAGATGCAGTCACGGCTCTTTTTTTCAGACTGTATGACTAGGATTTACACAAATACTCTCAGGATTTTGGGAAGGGAGTTACATCCAAGTCTTTTAAGCACAATTTATCCAAAGTGAGAAAAACAAACATTACTTTCCTCCCTGGAACTAAACTACTGATGTGCTGATAATAATCCTTTTGCCACAAGAGCAGTCTACTGTATAACTTATTAAAAGGGAATACTCATTTATTACCAGATGGAGCACGCAACTGGGTAGGCCGAATTCCCTCTCAGAAAGGTCAGTTATAACCATCCATGTTTCCAGTTCACTGGATTACAACACAGGCATATTTTATTGAGTAGACCACGGGGGCGAAGAGGTTGGTTTGGTTGTTTTTTGTTGGTAGTGTCTTTTTTTTTCTTTTTCTTTTTTTTTTTTTTTTAAGTCTTGTCTGTAACACAGAGCAGTAACCTAGTCCAGTAACACAACTGGACTAGTAATGAGTTCTGATGCTGGTTACTAACAAGTCTTTAAAAAGAAGAATCAAAGGTCTCAAAATATTATTCATACTACGAAATGTCAGATCAATCGTAGAGCTCGCTGCCACAAGATGTGATAGATTCTAAAACCATAGAAATGAAAAAGGAATTCATTAATGAAGGATAAGGATTCTCTCTTAGAGATCTTTTCATAATTCTGAAAGAACCATCAATGCTGCTAAATTCACTGGCCTTCAGAAATTGAAATGGATTACCAGCTGTTTTTAAAAGATAGTTTACCCTACCATATGCTGCAAACTTTCCAATAAAGTTAAAACTATGCTTTATTTTGAACAGCTTATTATACTCATCATGTTTTCCCCTTCACAAGTACCCAAAAATGAAGCCACTCCAGAGGTTTTAAAATTTAAATACATGACACCCCATTTCTGACCTCATCTAGCATTGATGTAACACTCTAAATAACATGTCATTGACTAGTTCTAATGGGTATCAGCCTAATGGAGAGGAGGATCCTTCTGCTTCTCTCAGAAGATGTCAGCTCCTGTGTGCAGACACACACACACACACACACACAAGGATGCAACACAGACTTCCACACTGAACACGGACAGGAACGCCACATCAGGCAGGTAGAAAGGTTGTTGGTGCATTCTTATGAGCCAAAGACAAGGGTTAATTATTTTTTTCCTGAAAAATAGCAAGCTCAGAAATCTTAAACATTAATTTAAATAAACTGCATAATTGCAGTATTTAAAACAAGATTAAGTTTTACAATAACTGTGCCTGGCACAAGACTCTCTATAGATTACTGAAGAGAATCCTGCTCTAAGGAGCTTTAATTTACAGCAAGGCTGCACGGAAAATTTTTAAAGAACTCCCTTATGTTCCATTCATTTTCCTTTTCTGTTGGCTCTTTACTATCCTCATCAACACAAACAGCTGTAAACTTGCTGGCAGGACTGCCTGCATCAGCCTCCTCTCATTATTTATAGAGCGTGCAAGCGTGTTTGTCCCTGTACAAACATATTCAGTTGTGCTATAGGATGGGGATCCCACCACCACAAGGCATTTATTTATGGAAACAGCGTAGTGAACTAGAGGACATCACTCTGTGTTTACTGGTCTCAGTTAACGAGTTCCTTCCGTTTTCAGGACAAAGCTTGCCTGCCAAGCTGAAGTCTACCAGTATTTCATGTTGTTTTCTCTACTGAAAGTTTCACCTTTGTCATGGAATTTGGCCTCTTGTTGGATACAGTCTCTGGATTGTATTGCTGCCTAAAGATCTTTCTTTTCTATTAGCTGAACTTTGTATATATGTTTAAAACCTCTCATATGCTCAACTTTTAACAATCCCCAAATAAATCTACTAATATCGTGCAGTGAAATATATAATTTAAGCAATTGCTAAATAAAGTAATCCATATGTTCCCTACAAATTCAGTGAAGAAATTCTTAAGAGCTAGCTTCCTTCACCCCATTCCATTCACTTATTTTGGAGGTGGAGGAGTCCATTGTGGAGAGCCCTAATATGAAGACGACTTATGTTCACTCTTCTCACAGGGTCCTCAGGAGAAGACATGAAATATTTTATGTATATATTGCTCTTGAGGGACAGGGAGAGCTAGGCTAGGAACTGACATTGTCTTCCTGGAGCACAGCCCAGTCTACCCAAACTTACAGCAAGTTGAGGTCAGGTGTCAGTATTCTGCAGCAGATGAAGACAACAACCTGCCACCATCTCAACGTACCCTAAGAAATAGTAATAGTGAGAAATATCTTATTGTTTCATTAACATCCCAGTTCTGTTTTGCTCCACCACTTTGACTCTGTGCTATGTCAAACTATCGCGTGTTTGAATTCAAGCAGTGCCCCTGTTTAGATTACTGCCCTGTCGCAGAGCCAACATGTTGTGGATAGAGATCTGGATTTTTTCCTCTCCCCTCCAGCTTGCTGCTTTCAACTTACCTTGTTCCCATTCCAACAGCCCTGTTTTCAACTATACACCTACCCTGCTGGTATTTATGTCATTTGGACTGTGAGAAAGAATTCTCCTTCAGTTCCCTTTCTCATTCTCTTGGCATTCTTTTGGCAGCTTACTGAGAAGCCACAGGAGGAGGCCAGCCAGCCTGCATAAGCAGACCTCCCATCTGTCGCATGCCTGCACTGGAAGTTTATCTTTCTGTCCTAGAGCTAGCACAGCTACCTAGGACATATTTTCTGGAAGTGCACAGTTTGTTAATGCCAACGTGTAAGGGGTTTCTCTTCATTGTCCACACACCGTGGACAACATGTTTTGTCTTTTTCCATTGATATCCTTTCTCTAGTTCTCCTTTTCTTTGGGCCACCTGCTAAGAGAGATGACAACTGAATGGTGAGAGTTACTACGTATTTTCTATTTGTCTCCTCAGCCAAACCATCTGATGCTCTGGGTAATTAGAGAGATGTTAGATAAGGCAAAACTTACTAGCTTGAGTACTCAGTAAAAGTCAAAATGCAAAGGAGAGTAAGAGCCCTCATCTGTATCAAATCTGCTTCTCACTCACCAGAGAAACATGCTAGTTACTTACATATTCTTCATTCTTGCTTGTCCACCTGAGACTAATCTGAATGGTGAGAACTGCACTGTACAAAGTCTGCAGTACATTATTACTGCAGAGCATCAAGAGCACTGACTCATACTTGGATTGCAGAGACCCAGAATTTTACAAGAGGACAGACAAGGACAGAACATAATCCAGTGGCAGCAATTACATTGCAAAATCAGCATTTACATGTACTTCCCATACACTGGAATCAGATTGCTCATTCTCATTTTTGTTTTTAAGTACAGTAAAATACGTCATCTTCATAGGTTAACAGCTAGATACATTTTTGTTTTGTTTTTTAATGGTGGTGGGTTTATCTTCTCCCCTGCAGGGTCAAATCTGCTCCCACTAAACTCTCCCAAACTCCCACAGAAGGGAAGCCAAATGAGAAACACAGTGTTAAACATTATAATGACAATTTTCCAACTATCACTGTATAAACCCAAGAGCACTCTCTGCCTGATTGTTGAGAACTGTTAACTATGAACTTCAATTGGGGAAGCAGGAGGACATCTGAAAATGGCAGAAAGTTCAAGTTGGACATCCAAAACCTACAAACTCAGAATCTCTATAACAAATACCATGGCAAATTTATGGAATTTATACCTTCAGCAGTGGGAACAAAAGAGTGGGGGAGGCAGCTGTTTCATGCTGTTCCCATGGTGGGGTGGGGAGGGAAGAATACTTTTCTTGATTAGAAATAAATAAATATATAACTTCAAGGCCCTGACCCAAAATAATCTCCTTTCCCACAATAAATAAACAAATCTATAATTGTTAGCATGGTAGCACAGGAGAGAAAGAGAGAGAGAGAGAGAAAAAAAAAAGAGAGTTTTTCCAAAAAACTTTTTCCAAAAGTTTTTGGAAAAATTCATTCTTTATCTCCTTCAACATCTGCTATAATATAGTTTCTCCCATTATTCCATGATAGAGTAATGGTATATCAGCTAAATTCTGCTTCTGGCTTTAACTTGTTTTTCCTTTTATCCTTGATGCTAAGTTGATTCTTTAAACTACTACAAGAGTAATTCTGGGGGAAAAAAAAAAGATTTTTAAGAAAAGTCTCTCACATCATCAAGCTTTTCATACTATATCTCAAAGTAACCACTTTGGAATACTTGCTGTAGTAGAAAAAAATATCAAGAAAAAAAAAATCAAGATGCAATTGCAGGAACTTAATGGTAAGTCATACAGAATGGCCAAATTGTATTCTCATGCATGCTGATATATGTGCAGAACTACGGGTCAACTTCAACAAATTATACTGATGTGAGATGAGAAAGCAAGCCCAAATTCACTATGTGGACTTATAAGGCAATACGATGGTTTCTTACGTGAATCTCAAAGCCAGAGCACCTTCTCTGCATTAAAAGATACAGATGGAAACGGATAGTGTTTTATGCTTCATTTTACACCAGGCTAACCATGTTGCCCAAATATGGGGCTATTCTTTCAGACTTCAGCACACTTCAGACAGGTGCCACTATTCAAACAGCTCTTTCAGACTGAAAAGACCCAAATATATGACTCATCAGGAAACACGTGCATAGGCTGCATTAGTGACACTCCCGCTGCATTTTGCTGGTTCCCATTATACTCTGTGTTTGTTATAGGCCAGAGTCTCTGAATTTGCTGGTCTAAAAGGTACTTCTATTTATAACAGAGCAACATCTGAAGCCATGTGCCTGTCTTCAATACCTAGACTAGAGATACTGGAATGACCCGATGTCAGCATTAAGCTAACAAATCATCCCAAACATCTGAGCATGAAGTCATTCTGGTAACAAAAAAAGAACAGACACTGGTGGGAAAAAGGCAAGTTAACTCCACAGTTGCTGGCAGTTTCCAAACATCCAGCTGAAAGAATGCAGCGGTTTGCAAAGGGCAACATCCTCCCACTGTGAGTTACCAGTATCTTGAGATTTCCACTGCTAACTGAAAGCAAGTCTATTTTCAGAGAATTCATCTGAGAAATGCCACATTTCAGACTGTCTCACCAGCCAGTCTCCTGAGCTAAGGAAGTGATGCAGTCACTCAGACCACGAGTGAACATGAGTCCCAGGCACTGGGAGAGGACCAAAGAACAGCTTCTGCTAAAGCTTATTTCAAGGAGCTGGTCTCAAAGAAACAACACAGGAGACAGTGGATTGCACAGAGCCTCCCTGTTACCCCCTTTCTTTACAGGGCCATATAGCTTTTGTAGAAGCACAGTTCAGAGTGGAAGAGACCTGCAGGGCTAATTTGAAAGTCAAAAGAGATTGTTGAGGGCCTTGTCCAGGCAAATTTTAAATAGTGAATTAAAACAAAACTTTGACTGAACATGTTGACCACAACAAACTTCTAAAGCATTAGCAGGAGCAGAAGCAGTCAACTGAAGCACTAAAGACTTCAGAGAAAGTCTCTTTCTCAAGCTTAGATATACTGGCCAAGCTTTGTTCTATGCACGTCAGGTATCACTTCACCACCAAACATTTGCTCCAATCTCTCCCAGTCCCACATAGTTTCTCCAGTCTCCTATTGCCCACCTATTGCTCCTGCTTTTAGGCTACCCTGTGTGCTCTGAGGGCTCCTTTGTGTTCTTTCAAAGGAAGAAAGAGTAGGAGCACTCCCTCTAAAGTGGGGGAAAATCCCTCGTGAAGTCACATCCAAGCTCCATGAAACCTGGGATTCCTTAAAAAAAAAAAAAAAAGGCTTCTGAAATACTGCAGCAAACTAACTTGTGCGTTCATGCCTGCTGCTACCAGATACAGAGTGGGGAATAATTACTCTAAAGAAGGGAACTTGTAAGGGACAGACTAAATACTCCTTACAATTATAAATCCATAACCAAAACAGCTTAAGTTTCCATATCAATAACAGATTCCACGAGTATTTCAAAGGGAAAAAACATCTTGCAAGAAGATAGAATTGAAAACAATAAAACTTCAAACCACCCACTTCATTTATTATGAGCCAACCACTGCTTGGCACCCTTCATACAGAAAGGATGAACCCCAAAGGGCTTTCGCAGCTCGGATCAGACAATACAAAACCAAAAACCCACAGTCAGACAACACAATGGTGTGATCTTCATCTGGGATATTACATCCTTAAATGAGACCAGATGAAGATCCGGTTTCTCTCTTCTTTAGGGAATATCTATCTTCTGCTGAATATCTCCATGTCAGAGACATAATTTAAGGTAGGAACCTGAGGAAATGAACACTTTCTCCTACAACGAGAACAGCAGAGCTCATACCTAAACACAACAGATGCAATGCATCCTCCTGCTCTGACTTACAGCCTCCCTGTGGAGCCTTAAATACCAAGAAGTGACCTCAGGTTTGGAAAAAAAGTCCTGCCAGCTCGCATTTAGCTAAGAAATAAATGTCTTTCTATCATACCCATACTGAAACTACACTTTAAAAGGCAAACACTGCCTTACGTCTGCATAAACTGTAGGCAGGAATTTTGACCAGGAAGACACCAGGTTTCATACTCTTCTTCCTACTTCCCCATCCGGCTAGAGTAATTATATTAAACCTGCAAAAACAGCTCAGATTCCTTCAGGAACTAGATACAGATATAAGATAGAGCATAGATACAGATATGTGTGAGGGGGTATACACAGGTACAGATATATATGAATTAACTTCAGCATTTATAAATATTTACAGTTTTAACGGGTGGATTCATCGACAGTCCAGAGTGGATTGCTCTCTCTGGAAGCCGAAGCAATGGCTGGATTTCAAATAGGGTTTATAGCAGCAGTATAGTCTGGGTTGGGGTTAGACTGGAGATTTTTTGCTTGCAGCTCTACAGGAACATGAAGGCAGGCCTGGGCATGGGGCGGAATAGAGAATTATCTCGCTCTGTATACAGCTGCACAATATCAGACTATACTTTTTTATGGTGACATTTTGCTGACAATGCAAACCACAAGGGCAAAGGGAAAAAAAAAAAAAAAACGCCTCGACGTTGTAGACATTATCTTCATTAAGGTTAGCCGGCCAGCATGGGACCAAAGTGGGAGTTTGTGAAATTGAGCTGCAAATGTTATAAGTCTGCAGTAAAACTGCTAAAAGCTAAAGCTTAAGTAAGGCCAGAATTCCTAATGGCACCTGGCCATTCCTAATGGCCTAATGGCCCTTACAGGAGAAAACGGGAACTGTGCATCAGAGGAGGCAGCCGTCATTGGGTGGGGGTTAAAGCTTCTCCAGGACGGCGCTGGGACACCCAGCGTGGGGCAGCGGGTCCCTGCGCCTCAGCCCCGCAGGACTAGGACTCCTCAGGGCTTGTGAGGGCCTGAAAGGGCCTTCTGCTCCCTTCCTCCTGCTGCTTCCTGCAGTGAGCACCCCCCAGGTACACTGACCTCACCGCAATCCACTTCCAAAATAAAATAAAAAAAAAATTAAATAATAATAATAATAATAAAGGCTTAGAAGAGAGATGGATCAGGTCTTAAACTGAAAATATCTGAGATTTGATCCTCTCCCTGCCGAAAAAAAAAAAAAAAAACATGCAGGACAAGGGGGAGAGAAAATGGCATGCCAGTACTTATAAAGTCTTTTTAGATATAAATACGTTTACCCATAAACATAATAATCAGAAAGTCTTTGAAATTATACAGGAATTTAGATCAAATAATTTTAACACCAACAAGTTTCCTAACTTTCATTCCCAAACTACATTTACTAGATTTTTCTCCATTAGGTAGATGAAAAAATAATGATTAGAAATTAAAAAAAAAATGCAAGTCATGGAATCATACAAAAGTTCCTTTTCTATACATGCGCTCATGAAGCGTATGCTTCAGAGAAATTCTCAGATTTTTAAGTCTGCTTTGCTATCGGAGAGTATTCTTCCCCTGGATCTCTTTTCCAGTTTATAAAAAAAAGCACACTACCAGTTTGAGAGTTAGAAGCACAGCTTCTTCTTTCAGATAACATGAAAGCCCTTTTCTGTAAAGCTGCAAGATGCTGACTGTTACTTCACTACTTGATTTTGTATCATTCTACTTGAGTATGTAAAGCACAATTGACTCCAAAGAGCTACTCTAGAGTACAGTCAAAATCAGAAGAATTTTAGTCCCCAAACATTTAGCCCAAAACATTTAGGAGATTTCAATATATTCAGTTGAGCTTTGATTGAGCTTTACACTGTCTGTTCTGTAGGAGCTGCATGATATAGTTAGTCCAGTCTGATTATGCTTTGAAAAGAGATTTGCTACCAATTCCTTCTCAAAGAAGCACGTAAGTCCAACAAACCTAACTTGTCTAACTCTGAAAAATATGCCTGCTTCCTAATGAAATCTGCTCAACTGGAGGCTTACAAATTAGTCTCAGGAGGCAAGCAAGGGCCATAAAAAGAAAGCAACTAGACTTGCTTTCCAATAGTAATAAGTCTAAGTGCTAGTCAGATTGTACAGAAGGTAATAAGGCCTGCATTATGAGGCCTCATTATTTGAAATACAGAGTGCATCCAAAGCAATGTTTGCTGAAGCAGTGTAATTCTTGCATTTTCTACCCATTTTGGAATCCCAATATGAGCTCATTTAAAAGGCTTTTTTAAGTTTATGGACCTTAGAACTGACTCCTGATAAAGTAACACTCAGTAATAGTATTTTTCTAAACCTTGAAATCAAAAAGTTTTTACTTAAAAATAAGCTTTTATTTGAAAAGAAATATATCTGAATGCACAGTTTACTTTCTGATTAAATTCCTGCAAAACATGTTACTCAGGAAATTCAGAGGGAATTTTAAAGGAATTACAAAAGCAGTAAAGTACTTTTTATATGAATTTATATTTCAACTGAGGGTGAAACATGAACATTGTCTTAAACAAAATCAAAAGCATGTATATGAGCTAGATGGGCATGTCATTACTTGTATTCTGCATAAGGCTTTACACTCAACCTCGATGTTCCAGTATGGTATCAAGGGAAGTTCATAGTGTAGAGAAAAAGGCAATCTAAAACATGTAGGACTAGTGTTTTAGATAGAAGGTGAGAGTGCCAGCATTAATCATCTGACTAATGCAAATGAAGACAAGGGCATGTCCTATAACATACTCTGCACAGGTTTTTAATGGCAAGGTGAAGGGACAGCTGAGACAGAGAGGGAACACGTTAACGTCTTCCCATAGAGCAACCTTTACTCCTTGTACAGAACTTCTCCACAAATGACAGTGGAGAAGCTGGTGCAGCTACACCTTTAGATCAGATTGTGAAGAACTTGGTTTTAATACTAGAGATTTCAGATGCAAAAACAGAATGGCCAAATGTTACCAAAGCAAGCTTGGCTATATGATAGCAAAACAGCAAAATGCTTCCATAGGTATCATGCACAATCAGCAGTATCAATCCACACCTCAACTTCCTTCAAGTCCTATGGAGACCTCTGGCTTGGTGAGCTGTGCTCTCAGCATAAAACTTCAAATGCACACATTTTACCGATTGCTTTAGAATGGTTTGATGTCAAAAACAGGTAGAATGAATTTTATGATACAACAGCGACTTTCTTCTAGGAGGCTAAGAACAAGTGTCATAAAAGATTATGTCAGAAGCCTAACTGCCAAAACAATAAATGAACAGTCTGTTAACAGCAAGCTCTGATCTTCATTCTTGCAAGTGACATTTGTTTAGTTAAATAGCCTTGCCACCTTTAGAGCAAATCTGGGTGCTCTGACCTTCCACTAGTTTTAGACTAGAAAAGGCACCTTAGATTAATGGTTGTAAACAGTTCCCTCAACTTGTGATTCTTGACCTTCCAAGTTGATAGTATTTTTACCCAGAGCATAATGAGGTAAAGCATAAAGGCTTTTCCTCAGAGGGGACATAGACCCCTCACATTCCAGAAAATGTGGCCAACTTAGCACCTAGCAAGCCAGAGCCCTTCAGGCGCTTATCCTGGATAGCTGAAGAGTTCTTCTAAGTAAAGAAGTGTGTCCTCAGTGACTAAAATTAGGATACAAACTCTTCAGGGACAGCCTACCACGCACATTCTGTCACCATAAAACGCCAATAGGTGGATTAGGCAGTCAGCTAGAGAGAGAGAGATGTGTCAGCACCAATCATCTGACTGCCTGTGAAGGGAAACAATGAATAATATCAGACAGTTAAGGTTGCAAGTAATTGAAAGTATCTGCAATGTAATGATTAGACATCTGGCAACAGTATCCTGTTCCAGTTAGCACATCATTTTGGATAGCTATAGTTCAGCTAACTGAGGTTGCATTATACATGCATTATAAAGATTTTCCAGTGTAGAGCTCCTTTAACTCTGGAGGTCTTCAGGATTCTTATATCAAATCCACTGCCTTTAAAATAATAATAATAATAAAAAAGTGTAATGTAGTGAATCCAACCAACATATTAAATACATTAAAGTCTGAAGTTTCTTGCCAAAGCTGACTGGTCCAGGAGATGGAATGTGTGGTTCTCTAAGACGGCTACAAATAGATCCTCTCCCACTAGAGCTGAAAAAGCCAGCTGGGCCTGCCAGCAAAAATGTAAAGCAGACATTAATCACAGCAGCCTGCACCTTCCCTTCATGTGCAAGCTCTGTGTATCAGCAGGGAGAAGAATGGAAAGCACCGAACATAACTGAGTCGAGAATATTCTTATGCACTTCCTGGATCACTACTAGCTCTAAGGTACTGTAACTTCTTTGTTGCTATTAACTTCTCTGGATAATGCAGATCAACCAAAAGCAATTTATCCACAAAACACCAGCCTCATGGGTTTGTCTGAGGTTTGCTTTTAATTGCACTGCACAAAAGTTAAGCCAAGTTGGCAGTCTCAGATACTAAAGATCTTCAGTTACTAACAGAAGAAGTAGGTGAACAGCAGCAAATACAGTGACCCCAGAAGGATCAACACCTGTGTTTCAATCTGCCATCTTTAGTATGGAAATCTAACCCTTCTCTTATGACACTGTCATAGCATGAGTTAGACATGCTTGAGAAATAAAACTAACAAACTTGCCACAGTTTTTCCTCTAATATTTATTGTAATGAATACACACCCTTAGGGCTATCTAATTCCTTCCTACAGCAGCCACATCACTGCAGCAGGAATCCCTTTCATGTTTCACAACAGCGAAACAGATTGTCAGTTCTCTTGGCCATCATTCTTCTAGGGACAAGATACCCAGAACGAAATATCAGCCTCTAATGTACTGGCCCCCTCACTGGTTTGTCAGGAATTTGAAGACTTCAAATGAAGTAGTATCACTTGGAAATTGATATGAACAGGTAGTTCCTCAGTCACCAGTGCAATTAGCTCTGCAAGTCTTGAGCAACAAGGTTTCAAAATCTCATTACAGATATTTGACGACATCCTGAAAGATATCAGCAACAGATTCTCTAAGTGATCTACAAACAGTTTTGTGAGAGGGGTAATAAAAAAATTTAAAATATCCTTTAAAATACTTCAACGATAGCTTTTCCTTTAGCTTAAAGAAAAACAAGAGGAATATTCAAAATAACAACATGTGATTTGCAACTGTTAATGTGCTCTTCACAAATCATTCATGGACACACTACTTGGCATGGATATGGCACAAATTTCTCACAATATAAACCCTCACACCACTCCATTTTCTTGAAAAACAGTGGATAAACATGTCATTCAAACCTAGAGGTCAGCAATTATTCGCATGCATACAGAATTTATTGATTAGCTACTTTAATTAAGTGGTAGTACCTTCTTTTTGCTGCAGTAAATCTGCCATTTCTTCTCTGGAGGGAGTGCAAACATAGCCTCTCTGTTCTTATCTGTGAGATCCAATTCATCCTGGAGATCATGAAAAAGAAGGGAAAAAACAGTCATAAGCTGCATTCATCAGTCTCATATATTGGGAGGAATCGGGGTTAGACATGTTGGCTAGCTTTCATCTCATATATTGGGAGGAATCGGGGTTAGACATGTTGGCTAGCTTTCAGTAGCACCGAAAGACTTGGTGCCTTCCAAAGATTGTCCATTTCAAAGCTCCACATTATCCCCACCTCTTTGACCATGAATCTGGTTTCCTAACTTTTGTCTTGTTGCTGCAAGTACTCCCTATCCGGGCAGAACCGATAAAAAAGGAAATCAGTGTCAAACTTCCCTAAGCACTAGCATCCTATTAGCATTGGTATAGGAATAGGAGAGATCATACTTTGGGCAACAAACTGCATGTCATGAAAGGAGTGAAATGAAAAGACTCAGAGCACCAGCTTACATAACACAGCTCCCAACTCTGTTACAAGCTCCCTCCGCATACACTGCTGACCTCCCCCAGGCTTAGGTTCTCTCCTGTAAAAGACTGGTAATGATACATCCTCTCCTATGCAATGTGTCTATAAAATCCTCAAGGCAGGCATGGCTACTCAGCACAGACCACAACGGCGCTCCAATCTCAGCCAGCAATTTCAGGTGATAACAGGATTTGAACAAATAAGTATGATCTTCGGGTGCCTAAATGAAAGTCTGTGCGATATAAAAACAAGCTTCAAATAATGTTTCCATGAATTAGTTTTGGCCCCCACAATATATTTAAAAGCATTTGTAGAGGGAAGTGTCCAGGTGTCCAGTATCAAGATGACACTGTAGCTCTGCAAAAGCTGCCCGGGCAGATCCTGGCGCCCGCACTAACCTAAGCCAGGCCAGACAATACCTCTTTAACTCAGCCCAACAATGCCTCGTTTGGAAAGCTTTCAGGGCTGGGAAACTTGTGAAAACAGTGAGCTAAATTGCACACTGAGCCTGGTAGCGGCTGCTGACAGATTTAAAAGCCCACAGAGATTTCAGCTGCAGAAAGGTACAAAAGAAATGCAAACAGTAACAAGGCAAGGTCAGTGCCAGCAGCACAAGGTAGAAAGAGCTGAAGGATTTTTTTTTTTAAAGCAAGAAAAAGTTTAAAGAGAGAGAGAGGAAAGAAAAAAAAAAACACCTTTAGCTTTGCAAAGAGTTCAAACCATGTGGAAATGTTTAGGGTGAGTTTCCAAACAAGGGGGTAGCCAAGCGAGGCAAGGAGTTTTATCCTTGCTACACACAATTAGAAAGCTCAGGCCAGGATCGCATTCTTGGGGGGTGAGGGAGAGCGAAATGACATGTAAGGTCTTCAGACAAGCACAGGAATGCTCGTGTAGGTCAGGCGTGTGGGAGGGAAAGATGGGGCGGACAGGGAATCAGAAATGCCAGGTTTGGAAGAAGACACGCAGGGGCTGGAGTACACATCTGAAATGAGCTAGCTGGGCTCAGCTAAATCCTTGGTGGGGGCTGTAAATCATTGTTCTTGCTTTATTGAATTGCAAAATGATTTTTGCTTTCATATTATAAAGACTAAATAACTTGCTCTTCTAATACATGCCACTCTTAGAAGCCTGGTGAATAAGCAGCGAGAGTTCTTCTCGGTAGGTGGATTTTCTACAGCAGCAAGTTGAAAGGTAGCTAACTCCACTTGGTTTTCAAAACAGTTCTGCCTACCAGACCAGCTCTCCAGCTTTCTGTTGTATTCACACACTGAATAATGAAGAGCTCAACCGATATAGCAGAAGAGAGTCATTTTACCAGGACACCACTCCCACTGACTAAATGCATCTGGAGGGCAGAATGCTTCTTCTTAGCAACTTCTTGCCGAATCCTTCTGTAGACACTGTTCATATGAGGGACATGCAAGTCCCAAGCAACTAATTTTGCATGCTGATAGCACTGACTTTCTTTTTAGGAGAGATGCCTAGAAAGGTGGGTTGAAGGGATGGAAGACCCCGTAGGAACAAACCCACCAGAAAAAGAGCAGATAAGGACTGGCAGGATTAACTACCCTTCCTTTTGAAGCATCTAGTGATTATTATGAGAGCAAAACGCTGGGCTCCAGCCCATGGGTCAGATGGTGAGGTTATGAGCAAGAATATTTGCACAGGAAGAGATGCCTCTTCCAAAATGTCAAGCTCTTTGACAGCCTTCCCCAAAATATGTGGGTACTCTTTGGCAGGTGTGCTTCTTCACTAAGAGGAAGAAAGGAGTGAGAGGAAGTGACCTACCTGCCCGCCTCTACACTGTTTACATCTATTCTGCTCTATAAAGAATCAGAAATTGCTACAAAACTCAGAAGGGATGAATCCTTCTTCTAGGAGATCTCCAAATTCTTTTTTCTTTCCAATTCCCAATCCCCTTCCAAATTGGAAAAACAAAGTAGGTCCATGACTGCAGAGGAAATGACTGGATCCAGCACAGAAATAAGATCCTGGATGAGGTGGGCCACTTCCCTATTCTAACTTGGAATGCAAACCGAAGGCACAAAAGAAAGCTTGGTGTTTCAGAAAGAAGCAGGAACAACCACAGCAAGTGCTGAAAAAAAAATAATCAGAAGGGCGATTTGCTCCATAAATAGGTCATTCTGACCTGGCAACAGAGACAGATCTGTCCAAATGTAGAATTTCAGGCCCAGAGTCAGCTCAAGGGCAGCCAGCACCTATTGGGGGAAGAAACTGCAAAGGTTGGCAGCAAAGGGGAAGAACTACAACCTCTCAATGGAATCATCAAGCCTGTGGTTAGAGATAGGTTAAGGAAGCCCATGCGACTAAAATCCCAGGGAGTAGGCAGAAAGGGCAAGAGTTTTTGTCAAAACCAAGGGGCAGGGGGAAGACTTTCTTCATCACCTGAATCAATTTCCCCACAGAAATGTAGCAAGTCCTCTTCTGTGCCTTGGGTGGACGACTTGGTTCCAGCAATTCAAGCCAGAATGATCCTGCACAATGAAGCTCAGGTTCCTGGCTCTTAAAAGTACTTCAAGTTGCAAGTGCTCTACTGAAACAGATTGAAAAGACATCTGCCTTTTCTTCAGGGAGGTGTAAAGTACATCAAAGCACATCCAGTTAATACTCCTTATATTTCTCCCAATTATCTATTTCCTTTTTAGTTTTATTTACACAGAGGGATGCATTCTGTTATTTTCACTTTCATGTGGACATTTTCTTTTTACTGACACAGGTTGCATTTCATTGATAAAACATTTAACATGTACTGGAACTGGATTTGAGACTCAAATATTTCCAGACTACTTCTAAGGTAAAAAGGGAAAGATGGTCTCCATTCAAAATGTCCACAACTCAAAGAAAGGAGAGGGGGAAAAAAAATAGAAACTGAATGAGAAGGAGAAACGGTGAGGGAAATCAAACTATCCTTCGTTCTGAGGAGCACTATAATTGTGGAAGATGGATTTGATGGGCAGTAGTCGTTGGTTTGATCATGATACCACTCAAAGCCCAAAACAAGCTCAACAGAATGACGTTTCTTACTTAGACTGTGCAGCACTTCTCATAATGACATAAAATGAAATTTATATAGAGAATAAAAAATATTTGGGAATGCAGAGGAGACTGGTTCTACTGAAGAATCGTTAATGTCTGTTGACAACTGTACTGAGACTTGCATTGCATCTCCAGCAATAAGACATGTATAGAAAGGCAGCATAGGGTCACCAGATAACTGCTCTTCCGCCTGGAGACTAGGACACCTGAGATCCACAGCTCAAACACAGTTTTCCAGCTCTATCTAGAAAGTGCCCCTTCCTGGGAAGCTGCCTCAGTTTCAGGGTTTTCTCATTCTACTTGCCCCAGACATTCCCTGGTCAGTCCAGGGAGTCTTCTTTGTCTTTACTTTTTAAGTAACATAAAATAAGAGATCCTTTCACTGTCCCCAGAGGGAATAGCTATGGCGGGAAATCAGTTTTCATTTTACATCAGAAAATCCAACCATGAGACATAATTCACAGGAAAATAGGCTCACTAGTTCTGCTCACAAAGCTGCCTCTTTTGCCAGTCTGCTGCACTACAGTCCTGCAGCACTTCTTCATTGCTTAGAAACAGATTGGTACTTGGGCAAAAGGACGGCCAGCCCTCAACATCAACAAGCAGCATGGAAACTCAATCCTCAGATGGCATAAACTGGCAAAGCTCCACGGCAAAGTTAAACTTTACCCCATATTGTTACATTCAAAATAGAAACTTAAGCACCATCAGACTAGATGAGACCAGCAGCTGATCTGACCTATGACCTACCCCAAAAGCTTCAGAGGGCAGTGCAAAACCCTGCCAGTACAAACCTGCAAAACAAACTAAATGGACAATCAACTCCCAACTTTCTGTGTCAAAAGACTGGCTGCTTCTGTGAAGCAGGTGAGTTCATGTCCTTTCAAGATGCAGACAGCATTCGTATTTTCAAATATTTTTGCTCAGCTTCAAAAAATTTTACTTTGCTCAATCAGACCAACATTATCCTTAATGGTTCTTCTCCATTCATCAAATAAGGAACACAGCTTAGAAAGCAGGAATAATGTTAAGATTCCTTTAGACACTCTAGAACCTGAATGACTGGGAGGTTTCCTCTCTAAATAACTGAATAATTTGCTTTCATACTTACTGCAAGAATTCAGGTTTCAGGAGATTGTTTGTTTTTATGTTATGACCTTGCACTATATGAATTTCAGTTAAATGTACCACCCATACCCTGCTTCCTGCCCACATTCCCAGTCCTTCTTCCCTTCTTGCACACACATACCTTTTCTTCCCCCATCATCTTTTTCCTCACTCCCCTGCACCTTCTTTTCATCTCATGCACAAATACCCCTTTACCCACCTCAGTCATTCTCTGTCAAGTCTGTTAAACAGCACTAAATTAACCCAGGCTCGAAAAAGAAGTATGTCCTGTTACATACTACTGTTACATGCATAACACATCCTGTTACCCCAAAATCCACAAGTACATTTATATATTTATTAGACAAGTACTTTTAACAAAGGGGCATAAATAAAACACCCCAGTTCCAATAATGATCCAGAGAGACACAGTAGTGCTATGATCCCATAAAGTAGCCTTGTGCTCTGGATGAATTCGATTTTATATGAAGTAAACAGCGATGGTGACACATAACAGGAACCCATCCAGCACCCTCTGGCAGGCTCCTGTTAGTGTTCGCTGCGCAGTCACTTTGAGGGAGTAGCTGGTAGTGGATTAATCAATGCTGAAGTACAACTCAAGCTGACAAAAGATAACAGCTCAGTTCTGACATCTCTGGGATTGTAGAGGAAGGGGAAGCAGTGGAAAAGTCGGGGACGAGGTTGTCAACAGCATGCTACAAGCCTTTGTAATACAGGATCCGGTCCAGCATAACTGTCATAGCGTTAACAAGTAAACTGAGTGAGTCTGAATCACTAATGTATGACTTCTATTGCTTCATTTTGCATTAACGACAGTTCCAGCCTTATTTCTTCGGTTCATGTTGCCTGTGACAGGCCCTCTTGGCAAATAACAAATGGGTTACGCTGATGGCTTATGTTCTACCTGTGCCTTTGCTGGGAACTATGTGCTTCTGCTGGGAACAATGTGGTTGGGAGGACAAGTGTCAGAGGAAGAGAAACTTTTCAGCCTATAGGTTGTGTTTGACGTGTCTCGTGCCCTTTAAAAGAGGGGAGGCAGGAAGGGATGGACAGGCAGAAGATTCATTCTCATCACAGGGTTCAGCGGCAGCTGTCCTAAACGCTCTTTCAGAGAAAACTACAGCAGGTGAATTGAAAAAGGAAAAGAAAGATGTCGTCTTCTCATCGCAATCTCTTTGCAAACAACATATTAGTCCTTGATGTAGAGGAGATAAATATTCCCTATTTAATCACTGCATCCACCTCCAGGGGACAGTATAGGATTGTTCCCCTACAGTCTTCCCTCCATTGCTTTGTTCATCCAGCAGTACTGGCTGATATATAAGCTGCAACTCACTGGATGAGTGCATACTTCAAACACTAAGGAGGTTGATAAGATTTTCCAAAACCCTGTCTGCCTGAGCTTTCAGGGAACAAGGCTAATTTGACTACACAAATTGCCTATACCCATGCACAAACTGAAACAAACAGCAGTGCAAAGGCAACACCAGTGAGGAAAACTCCCCAATTAGAGAAACATTACAAAGGCTTTACCTAAAATACAACTACAAAATTGGGAGTATGACTGATGCGGACTTCAAGCTTGTCTATTCAACCACCCATTCCCATCCCTTCCTTTCCAGAGCAGTGCCTGGCACAAGAGTATGACTGTAGCCACAGTAATTGCTGAAGGCAGGTGTTCTCCCAGCACACAAAGGCACTGCTACCCAGACACCATGTCTGCAAGTACAGCAGATTAGCTAGAAGTTCCCACCTGGGCACCTGTTACATGTCCCCAAGTCCTCTGAA
>NW_010581929.1:245680-285685 GCF_000705375.1 Tinamus guttatus | reverse complement strand
CTTTCCCATTCAAAGGTCTGAGTTCCCATAACTTTTTATGCACATAAGGGTAAGGGCCTGTGCAGCTACATGTGCCACATGCACACTGCATACACAAGCACGTGCTAGTACCATGTACAAAGCACACACAGCACACAACATCTGCCCACACCTACAAGACCCCAGCAGTACAACTGCACACAAGAGGTGCTCACACACACCCCAGCATAGGAAGCATTCTCAACATTTCATCTATGGCATTGATCTCACTGTAAAGCAGAAAACCAGACATAAATAAATAAACCTATGATTCCCACTGCACTTTTTCCTTCTTGCCTATTCAGCAAGCGTGTCTTTAGAACACCAGCAATATTAGAAGCCTGAATCTCCTGATGCTCAGTCAAGGCAACACAAGGCAGAAAACACGTGAAGTCAACGCAGTCAAAGGGAAATGGGCAGAGGTGTTTCTCTTCTATCCTGCCATCATAGGACTTTTTCATTCTCAAGGTTCAGCATCAGAGTGAGACATCTATCAAGGATGCTGATCTTTGGCAAAGAAATTTCTCTTCCTGGGAAAGAGCTAAACCCCATCTCACTCCTGCGTCTCAAAGGTCTGTGTGCCTTGACGTCACTCAAGCATGCGCAGTCAGCCAGGCCTGACCTGGCAGTCCCCTTTCGCGGGTCACTGGAATCAGCTGTCTGCTCTTCCTTTTCCTGACCTTCACAGGGAACCTGCCTGCCTAAAACAACAACCTGCTAGGGCAAATAGAGAGAAAGAATGAGGAAAGCCAGTATCTATTTATGCAGCAATATGTACACAGGTGTTTAGAGACAGAAATCCTGACTCAGACATACATTCTCATATATACAGGGCTATAAAAGAGCAAAAGAGGGGCTTTGGGAGTTTTCTTGTTAGGCAGACAACAAAAAGGCAGTAATGTGAAAAATTAACTGCCATCATTGCTTTATCTGTTATGAAGATGGGCTGCAGGAATGAGCTCAATGATGGGGATAAAAACAGAATAACCAGGCTCACGTCTAATCTAAATCCCTGCTGCTGCAATTCAAGCCTATTACTTCCGGCCTAATCAACCACAGACACGGAAAGCAGATTTTTTTCCTTCCTCTTGATAACAGTTTTCAAGCATGTTAAAGACTGCTGTAGCGTTCCTCCCCAGTCTTCTTTCTTGAGGCTAAACAAGCTGAGCTCTTTCAGTCGTTCTTAGAGGTCACATCCCCTGGACCTCTCATTCTTGCTGTAATTGACTTCCGGATTCTCTCCGGTCAAAGTACATCTTTCTTGAAGTGCCCTGTTCCAAAGTGGACACATTGTTCCAGCTGAGACTTAACCAATGCTGAATGCAAAGATTACTTCATGCATCTTCCAGACTACATTCCTCGTTACATATCCCATGCTTTTTTTATTATTTTATTTTTATTAAGCAGCATGACTCATATTTTCTCGTGATCCACTATAAGTCCCAGTTTCTTTCCTATAGAAGCATACCTCCCTGGCTGCTTCCATCTTGCATTTTTAGACTTGCTTCTGAGTGGAGCACATTTTATCTGCCCCATCTTGAATCTCATTCTATTTTTGCCACACATTTCTCCATATTCTTCTAAACTTGTCTTTTAACATATTCACAGTTTTTACAGCTTAGTGCCATCTGCAAAGGTAACAGTATACTCAGTTTTCCACCATCCAGTCATTAAATGAAAACACTAAACAGAACTGCAGCCATTAAACCGCTGCTGGTTGCATCTTTTCACTTGGACAGATTGCAAGTCCTCGGGGGCAAGTTCCGCATTTGCATTTATCTCCACCTTTTGCTTATACACAGTGCATCAGACATCTGAAACAGAGCTTCTACCATCACCATATATAACATTAAATAGATCTGCTGTTTCAGCACAGTGCTCGTTCTCCACCCTTCATTTCCCTCCCCTCTCGCCCTTTCTCTTCCCTTGGCCAAGATTTGTTTTTCATGCCAAAGTTCTTTAGATGAGACCCCATAGGGAAGGTGGGTGTGGGAAAGGTTATTAGGAAACTGCCTTCTAAATGGCGTCCCTCCCCCCTGACAAAGTCCCTTCTGTTCTAATCCTAATGAGTTCAGAGAAGGTTCCTATGCTGGAGCAATTCACGGCTCGCGCTGTGCCAAAGCACACAGGCACACACCTCTCTGATCGCTTCCTGCCCAAACACACTCCTGCTGGCTCAAGCCACAAAACGCCAGCTCGGAAAGGCACAGGGAAAGAACCACTGCTGCTATGGCCCTGCGCCAAAGGCGGGCTGAATTTCCAGGGGCGTTGGTGCCACCTACTCCCTCTCCTCCCAACTTCCTCCTCTTGCCTGCCTCCTATTTACCATCTGCCCCTATGGAGGAAAACATGCGTAAGCCAGAGCTTGGCTGACCTTTAATTCTTTAATAAAATGTTATGTAAAAGGACAGGAAGAACTGAAAGGTCAATTAAGAATTTCATGAGTGAAATAAATGTCTTACCAAGCTTTATTTGTGGAGCTCAGACAATCAGGCCCAAGTTCAGCTCTGATAATGAGTAGTTGAACCCAAAGGAACCCCAATAAATTAACACAATTTGTGGCATTAGCTTGGATCTTTATTGTTCAAAACAAAAACAGAACCTGAGTTTAGCTCTCTTGCTCTCCACATCATTACTATACTACTCTACAGATTTAGTAGTGTAAGCTAGAGATCAGAATGTCTCACTAACTCCTTTGACCTGAGTAGAGTTACTCTGAATTCACATCAGTGCAAAATATCAATCCCTAATTCCATTTCCCTGCTTTAAAATGCTATTGACATAACAGAGCCTTGACTAGAGAGTCCATAACACAAACTCTTTCTACAGTCTATAGCACAGACTCCAGAAATAGAATAGACTTATCAGTCCCTTTCTGCAAATTGTTAACTTCTACTTCAAAAAAATGTTGATGAGCTGTCTTTACTAATTGATGCAGACTGGCCATAGGAACATTCACCTATGAAATTTCTTTCATCTCCCCTTGGATGAAGTGTGGAAGGCAATTTCACAATATTCTTCACTTATACAAACTAGGTATTTCCAGTTAAACACTAAAGGCATTATAGAACATTTGGTTATTTACTCATACCCTATCATGTCTCTTTGCTCAAGTATTCTCATAATTAGCATTTCAAATACTGCACTGACACCGCTGGTGTTAAGAAAACACAAGTCAAAGATTCTTTTCCTAAATAATTCTAAGAAAGCAATTGTCAGAAACATGCACAAAAATTATGAAAAGGAATAAAAGAAGGCTGAGTGTTTTCCTGGCATATTCAATACATCTCCTAAATGCAACTATGATTTGTTGTGGTTATCTAGTTAACTATTTGTAATCCAAAAGTTCTCTCATCATTAATGTAGGAGCCAACAACTTTAACCAACAAACTCATCCAGCTGTTGCTCTTTGTTCAAGATATAGTGTTGAAGCGCAGCCGCTAACGCAATCCCAGTGGATTTTCCGTGACTCGGGGATCTCCCCGGCCAACAGCTAAATAGGGTAACTGCAATCTGCTTTCCTCTTGCAATTTCCTTTGCAGAAGTTATTCTTCAAACCTTCACCTATTAAGCCACTGCATAACATTGACGTGCACATTGCTAAACTCCTTCCAAACGGTGCTTCTGTTATTAGCCTGGGCAGCATCTCCTTGTATGCGAGTAACAAATGATTGGAAACTGCAAATTGAGAAGATGCCCTTAAATATTCTTAATACAGAAGCACGTAGAATATACATATGCTGACTCGGGCAACTTTGCATACTGCATCCACATACACCATATCTACATACAAAAGAAAGGGCAGTCTGGCCAGGAAGACAGCAGAGACTCTGCAGGAGATTCCCTGGCAGAGGGACTCTTCCTGAAAAACACAAGTAGCTAAAGGCAAGAAGGTATCTACAACAGGAAAAAATATTGGTGATTTGTTCCCAAGATCCTAGAAAAGATACAGCAAATTCTGCCACTGGAAGTTTCCCACGCTGACTATGACCCACTCATGCCGCATCCATTCAGCAACTTTTCAATCTGCCTGAAATTCCATCCTAAAGTTGGTAGAAGAAATATTATTATTGCTTCATATTGGAGAAATAAACTCACAAATGCATGAAATAAGTTCTAAAAGCTTGCAGAGGGACCTAGAAAAAAGACTGTGGAAAAAAAAAATGTTGTGCTCTTAAGATATGTTTTCCTCCCACTAAGTTTAAAGACTTGTCTGTTTAAAGAACTGTCTAATATTCAAAGCCCTGAGTGCGAGGTGTTTCAGTGCCAGGTGGGAAGCATCTGTCTGTACTTCCTCCAGACAAAACATGTGAAAGGCAGAGCAGCTGGGGAGGCAGCCCAGGGCAATGAGCAACAGGAAAACCCCGTCTGACACCTGCCCTCCATGCGCTGTTCCTCTCCGGTTCCGAGGCACTGAGCAGAACAGCCACTCATTTTCCACACTTGAGGACACCAAAATCTCCCCTTCCCCAGTGCAAAGAAAGCTGCCAAACAATGGAGGACCTAAACATGTAGTACTCTGAAAAGGTGCTGCTCCACCCAGCCACATCTGTGGCACCCTGTGCTCACAGATTTGCCTGCCCTGCTGAGCGGGCACATGACAAGCAAAGGCAGCCGTTCATCTGCAAGAACAAAATCACTCTCCCAGGTTACCTGAACAGGTTCCCTGAAGGGTAAAGAACCTTAAGTGCCTTTTCATCACCACCGGGATTCTTCCCCTTGCTTTTTTGCCAAAATCCAGGCCAAATGCCAAATCATACCTCCTATAACATCTCGGGAGCAGACGCCTGCCATTCAACCTCCCCTTATCAACATGCAGCCTCCTGTCCCACATGTGCAGCCACAAGATCACTTGCTTGGCCTGTGGTTTGTGCCATGCCAGCTGCCTCTTGCCCTGCTTCCTGCTGTCCATTCAGCACCACAGATATTCCATTTTTTGCATTTTGCTTTTCACTGCTTTGAAAACCTTTGTCCCTCCTTATCACAGTCTCCTGCCTGGTTACAATCCAGCCATCCCGGCCCATCCATGATGCAATACCTTCCTCTGCCATTTCTCCCTGATGCATCTCCAAGTGACTCTTCTTTTTGCCAAATGACACTTCTGGCATGGTCCACAGAAATTCTCCCATCTCTCCTCAGCAGACCAAGGCTCTAATTCAAATATCCTCTATAGGGAGAATGGGATAATGTCTTACTAGATTTGTAAGATAGGTAGTCAAGCAAGGGAGTCTTTCTCAGGTATTTTCTGTCTATTGCAAGCAAATCATACCCCAAAATCATACCCTTGCACCCCATGAGAAAAGTCTGACACCTGACATTATGAAAAATCTTTCTTTGAAGAGTCTTTGAAAGGGAAAAGATATCCTAGATATGTATGATCTTGGACTAAAAAATTGTGTGGGATATTTAGGAAGACTTATGCATAACCAGGCAAACTGTGATATTGTAAATGGCTTTTGCTTCCTTACCTTTCTCTTCTAACTGCTTCAGAAACTTTAAATCAGTTAGTGCTTTTGCCATTATTATAATACAAGACAAGCGTACATGAAGGCATGAAAATCATTAATCAGCAAACTGCAAACTAGCCCAAGAGAAAGAAAAGATTTTGTGGTTTGGCTCCTTTCAGCTACAAAAGCAATCTGCTGCCTCAAAAGCTTGTGATTTCTGCGTTCAAACACAGTGCCTTCCAGTCAGATGGTTATGTTAAGCCCTCTTCCCAAATATCAGCCATTGATCCTGTCCAGTGTCTTAAAAATCCAACTTAATCTCATCATTAGTATTTTCTTACAGTTTCCACCCACACATTTTCTTTAAGTGAAAAAAAGAAAAAAAGAAAAAAAAAAAAAAGAAAGAAAACAGTAACTGGGATAGGGAGTCTCTACAGGACTGAGGGACTGAGGCCAGCAAAGTGGTTTGCTGGAATGAGAGCTCATCGCATGCAAATCAAAATGAGGGACAGATCTTGCCTGAATTTGGCACCACACCACCTTTCTGACTGACTAGGAACAATCATTCAGTATAGAAAACTATAGAGGGAAGGGACATAGGGAATGGAAGAACTACATTTTAGGCACAAAACAGTACAAAGACACTTTCAAAATAAGACTGCAGAGAAATCTGAACTGATAAACAATTTAAAGCAACAGGCCTGTCAGGAGTGTAGTCCAAAACTTTGATTTATATATTCATGACAGAAGTGACACAGAAATTAAATTCCTATCTGGAAAACAATCCAGGAAGACGAGAGATGATTCAAAGGACTGATATTTTGAAACGGGAATATTTAAATCTTGGTAACGTACCTGAATCTAAATGTGATTAAATACTGTTATCAGTAAACAAGAGATGACTTTGGAGGTAAGGTGAGGGCTTGCATTTAAGTCAGAATTTTTCAGAGACAAACTAAGGACTAAACAAGCTATTGAAATGGGGTAGCTAGAGGCAGAACCAGGATCTCTGCATATCCTTCCCCCAGCCCCGTTGTAATGTTTCTGGGAAATACCTGAGGTCTTTGGCCTCAAAGCCTGCCACTAAGCACAAAGAAATAGAGCCAAAGTCCTCTCACTCCTGTGACCAGAGACTACTGTCCAAGGCAGTTGATATTCAGAAGAAAGCCCATAATGGTGGTAACTCATTCTCTTTACCCAATAAATACTCTTTCAAGCTGCAGAGGCAAAGAAAGGCCTCACGAACACTGCTACAGCTAGACTTGGCAAGCTTGAGCAGATCTGGTGATAGTTGGGAGGACCTATGCAATGTGGTAAAGCCTAGTTTTCATCTGAGGTTCATGCTGTATCTATTACACTGAATGGGCTGCAAGGGAGAGCTAAGCATGGAGGAAACTTGCTACCTTCCCGCCAGCTGTTTGCAGTAGGAACTGCTACTACAGTTATTTAGGTTTGGATCTCATCTCCCTCTGGCTCTCAATGAAGATGTTTTATCCAGTATGTGTCATACTGGCGCCTCGCTCAGAATTGTTTTGCTTTCTGACAAAAAGATTTACTCGCTTTTGTTTCTTCTCCACCCTACTCAATCTCTCCTCTGGTAAGAGAGATTATACTTGGTGAATTTCACTCTCCATGAAGGTACAAAAGGAATGGATGTGGACAGATGTCCCAGAGTAAGTACAGAATGGAAGTTTTCTTCCAAACTTTCTGTAGTGAGTGCTTCATTCAAGCTAATGGATATCTGGCCCCTAGAACTCCACTGTTCTGTTATCTCTGTCCTGAGACTTCTGAGGATGCCAAATGTGCTAATGGCACTTTCACACTCACACATGCAGAAAGAGCACCCAAGCAACAAGCTACCTCTTTGAACAACTAAATGGTGGGGTCTCATATGATGCTGCCATTTCAGTGGATGAGAAGCAGCAGAAAGGCCACAAGAAATGCTGAGTTCATTCTGAATCTTTTGAAGAGAAGTAGTTCAAAACTATTTATGTTTTTCCTTTACTGTTACTGTGTAACTTGAGGGGTACTGTTACTGACACAAAAATCTCCATTTTAGTTGTGAAAAGTCTGGGAGGCTTATAAATAGTAATATGGATAAAAGGCTTTCAGGAATTTATAAAGTCAACCCCATTATTTTTGGGCCCAGAGAAAACAAACTAATAATCAAACAAGCCCCACTGGATTCAAATGTGATAAAAGAGAAACAATGCAAGGCAGGTCAAACATCCTTGCAGAGCTAAGTACAGGAATGTTTCAAAGCTAGCCAGGACTAAGAGGGGATAAGGGTAAGCATTTCACAAGTCTTTCCCAATGTAAGATTCTAATATGTTGCAGGTAACACAGATAAGGATATTATTATTCAAGCTTACAGACTGTAAAAATATAATAATTCTGAAGAGGGAAACTCAGTAGATCGCTTCTCATGGACTTTCCATCCTGAAATATATGATGTTGAATTCACCTCCTCAAATACCATATCCATCCCAAGAGAGTCACTAACAAAAGAAACACAGAGAAACGGCAGAAGCACGTGGTCTTCACACTTCTTTTTGGTCTGTACTATTATTTCTTACATTTTTCTGTTTTCTCTCAATTTTCAACATTTAAAATTACCCTTCTTAGCGTGGTTTGAGTTCCCCTTTGAGATCAGATTACTGATGTAAGAAAGAACTAGATGGGGATACAGTTAGTGACAAGCTACCCACAATCTTCACGAGTAACATTTCAAAACTTTGGATATTGAATGAAAGAATCAGAATCCACTGTAGCAAGAACACATCACTTCTAACAAATTTGAACAAGGATCTGGAGAAGCTGCCTCTTGAAAAAAAAAATTATTTCCCCTGGCCTTGCAATAGTTCTTCCAGAGTCTTCTACAGTTCCTGTTCAGTCAATAAATCTGTGCAAAGAAAAACACATGTGCTTAGCACAGTCATTTTTGCCAGCAGGAACAAAAACAGCTTGGCACCCACTGACTAGACCACCGACTTGCAGCAGCACTTCACTACATAGTAGTATACACAGTGCCAGCTGGGAAGAGAGACTGAGGAAAAGGAGGAGAGCTGGCTCAAATGGCCACAGTGGTCACGTAGGGCCAGTTTTACCATATAGGAGGCAACAGAGAACTCAGCACAGCCTCCCTACCGTGCAGAGCTTCTTTTCTCATCTGTCTATCAAAATAAAAACTCAGAAACCAGGTATTCCTTCTCTCTTTCACTTGAAAGAAACCTTGGACTTGCAAAGCATTTGCTTGCTTTAATTCTTGTTCAGCTGGATTTCTGACCAGGACTTCTCCACATTGTCCCTACACTAGAGCTCCAAGTCAATCACTACCAGGGATGGCTTGAGAGCTAACATGGCTTCACCTCCTACTTTAGCCCAAAGAAAATCAGAGCAAATCACCCTGAGTCTTTACTCAGACCTGCTCTCTATGTATGCTCCCACTAAACTAAAACAAGATTGAATTAGCCTCACTGAAATAAAAGAGGATTGATCAAGTGAACCTTTCTGTTTCCATTTGCTCATTGAGGAGACGAGTCCTCAACCATAACACCCAGCTTCAAGAAACAGAAATGTTTGGAATCCATGCGCGAAAAGATTGGTTGGTTGGGTTGTGCTCACAGCAGACATTTCAGCTGGGATTACCATCAATTTATCCAATGGCAAACACTGCCTTGGTCAGAGTCCAGTCAGACAGTTGCTATTCTGTGTTGGTTTGTCTGGGCCCAAATCCCACACAAAACCCCCTAAACAAATACATCTGCCTCATCCTGGAGTCTGCACCCACCACTTTACAAACTGTCTTACAACTCCATCACCAAGAAAGGATCCCAACACATTCTTAATCCCTCAATCTCCTGCTTTTGCAAAATGGACACCTCCAAATCCACTTTTTATGCTATCAATTTAGAGACCACAAGAACAAGAGAAGATGCTCCGTTGACCCTCACAGTATCAGTTTTCCACAGAAAGGCAGGTGGAAACATCCTGGATATTCAGCAGACTGGAAAACTCATCGCAAGAGAGGCTTTTCCAGAACAAATAGGCTTAGCTTTTCTTGTCATTAACTCCTATGTGGGACAATGCCCCAGATTTTAACTGCAACAAGGGGAAAATAAGGCTTTTAAAAACACATTCACAGACAGCACTATGTTTCATTATACCCTTTGCAGAGCAGATGGCAAGATGAGGCTATGCCCTCTGGGCCTGCTCCAGGGAGCTAACGCAAATGCTTTTCTCATTACAGATCTCAGATGATGTTGGTGTCATCATTTCACTTGGGGATTTGGGTCAAAAGGCTTTGCACTCAAATCTGTTTTTTATATAGCACAAACGCATCCAGACTAGACCCTAACGGATAAGCAGCGGGGAAGCTACTACGCAGTACAGAGCCCTCTCAGGCACTTCCAGGTCGCTGATTTACGCTCACGCATTTACAGATTGAATCTTTCTAATCCAATTAAAATCTCATCTGAGCTGTCAATACAAATGTAGCCTGTTTTATTTTAGTGTCTCATAGAACATGCATTAATCTGGAACTGTGAAAAAACAGCCCTTCTGGGCAAATCCTGCATTCTGCCAGCCTAGTTTCTATCCCACGTTCTCCCACTCACGAAGGCTTTATTATTGTTGCATTACCTGCTTATACAAGACATGTATCACCATCATATCTAAGTGCTTTATAAAATGTGTAATATTAACCTAGTGAAAAATAGCAAGTTTATCTTCCAGCACACTTCCTACTCCTATTTAATCATGGCTAGGTTACTATCATTAAATATATGAACATGAATTTGATCTATTTTTATTTCAATGGCTTCATTTGTTTGAAATATATGTGCCAGTTACTAGCTGTCAGCACGTTTAATAAGTTATAGCATAGACCAACAACTCAGAAACTTTTGGGGCCAAAAGTTTCTGCAGATCATGTACAGTTGTCATTAAATTTTGCACTGAAAACATTATAAATCATGCTGCTTAATAGACTTCCACAGGGCAGCTGTGAACTATTTTGCCACAAGCCCATGGAACAGCGACGTTTGCCAGGTATAAACCAAAAAGTTAAAAGCACCCTAAATACCACCACAAACTCTCAAACTCCTCATAGAAGTCGATCCTTTTCTCAGTAAGCAAAGCTCAGTGGCAAATAAAAACATTTATTTCCATATGACCTGAATGTGAGCAGGTTCAAGTTTTAGCAAGCCAAGTTCAAGAGCAAAGCATGTCGGTGACTTTCTCAGGAAAGCCGGCTTTAATGCTTCAACAGATCTTGGTATTGAAGTGAGCTAAACTTTTATACAGCCTTTAATACTCCACACACAAAAACACCAGGAAATACACTGACAGTGCAACAGATTGCACATTACATTCACATCCAAGAGGAAAACATGCTACCAAGCAGAATTCCCTAGAATCAGTCAGCTGCATTTTCCAAAATGAATGAAATTCATTTCATAGAGGGGGCAAATTAACTCAGGGATTTTGTGAGCCCCCCTCCCTAGGAAGAGATTCGGCATTTACTAATCAGTCAGAAATGAGTCAAATCTTTCTTCTTCTGCTGTCCTTATTCCTCCTGAAACAGCTGCAAGCCTTATCGAATCCGTCTCACTTCCCTGCCACAGGATACCACAAACCCTATAATTTTTCACACTTTCAAGGGCAGATGAAAGGAGTTAATGGAAGATAAACCCATACAATAACTTTGGCTGAGGAAATCCTTGAGTTCTAAACTTTGAAAAGGAGTGAGAATATTTGGGAAAGGAGTGCTCTAAATTCATCTCTCATTCATCCTCAAGCATCTGCTTTTTTAAATCACTGTTTGAAATAAAAGCCTGGGCTAGCTCCCCTTACCATTGATCTGGCATATTGTAGCTGTCCCTATGCTCGTCTCCACCTGCAAACCCAAGTTATTTTTATTACTATAGCACTGCAAAGACTTAACCAATGGACAAGGACTGACTGGACTAATGTTATAACAAGTGTAATGCAAGAAGATTGCTGTCAAACCCCTCTAATCGGGGCATCCAATATTCTTTTTGCTATTCCTCATCTCAGTAGCACAGTCTCAGGCACACTCACATGCACCTCACTTTACATAACCCCCAATGAAGACAGATAATGAAATACACATGTGATACTGTTCATTAGCTATCACCTTTGTGGTGAAGACTCCAAAACCAGTAGAGTCTTGTAATCTCTCTGTTTTGCACCCATGCCAAAACATGAGGGCAGAAATAGAGAAGCCTTGTCATGCCAAACACAAACAGAAACTGCCTGCTACTGCTAATTCACAATAATTACTGAAAAAATAAGCAACAAAGTTCACCTGAAATAACTCCTCCCTGCTTGCATCTGTTGCTGCATCAGCCCCATTTCATGGGTCAAAGGCAATTTACGGATGAAATATAATTACCATGTTCATTTTATTCTTCTATCTCACCAGCAGAACATTATGGATCAACAGAACTCTATAGTCCTTATTTTATATACAGGCAAACCACAAGATTTTGCACTGTATGACATTACATAGCAGATTTTATCCTAAATTTATTAACCAAAAATCGATGTCTCGATCTCCTTCTTTAAATGGAGGAGTTCATCCACCCCCCAAAACAGACTGACATGCCAGGAGAAACTTACCACAAGTTCAGAGAACCTGGCATTGAGCTCTTCTGCTGGTGGGATTGGGACAGAAAACTCAAGGAATTGAAGGGGGTTATTGTCTTTGAGGTTGATTTCGGGGAGGTCACTGCCCCCAAAACAACAAAGAAACCCCAGCGCATGACGATTCCTCTTCCGCGGAGCCATGGTCATGGTGTATGATGCTATCTTCTGATCATGTTCTGCAGGAAACAAAATAAAAATAAATAAGACTCCACTGGAACTGTACAGCTCTTTGCAGTTACAATAGTTATCGCCCATGTAAAGAAAGAGAGAAGAGAAAGATTTGAGTTACAAAGCAGCAAAATAAACACTCATAAAAAGGTATCAGAATTTTAGCAATGTCAGTATCTTCCAGTAATATAGCATCACTCCTCCCAGAGTTTCTTTAAATGCCTTAAATCCTATGTGGGATTTCCCAGCAGTGGGATCCATCAGTGACACTCAGTAACCAGGATTGACTGCTTCTATTAATTTGATCACAATAAAACCAATGATGAAACGACTAAGTGGAAAGGCCATTTTCATCACTCTGGAGTCAGACCTGCAGCCCTAACTTCCCCCTTCCTGGCCACGCTAGCTCAGGAGGCTATCACGTTTTCAAACACACATAAGTGGCTGGGGCTGTTTTATGAATCCAGGAGATAATCTGCACTGTGCTAACGCATGTTTTCAGATTTACATCTAAGCTGCCAGATCTAGTCTTGACAGGACCCAGGCTTGAAGGGCTTTGGTATCAGGAGTGGAAAGGCAGGCAGGAGAAGGCCCGAAGGAGGAGTTGGAGAGTGACTGATTCCACCACACAACACCGCTCGCGAACGGCCCATCCAAACAGGAAGCCTCCTGCCAGCAGTTTGAAACGAGGGATCTGTGCAGTCCACAGAGCGCTGCATATTTTGCCCTTTTAAGGGACTTGTTGTTTGACAGTTCAGGGGCTTGTGTTATATTTTTTAAGGGCTTCATTTTTTCACTTAATCGGCTGAATAAGGCATATCCTTCAAGAGCAAATAATTAAAGCCTGTTGCGAAGCCAGGCTCCTCAGACACGAGGCAGGGCAGTGGCAGGAGGCAGCAGGTGAAGGCAGCGACAGGAGGCTGGATCAGCAGCAACACAGCTGAGCTTTGTCACCAGAGCGCCCAGCCTGCCCCACGGACCTTGCGCCTGTTTGCTGGCCAGGACCAGGCTGCTTTACGGTCTCAGAGAGCCCAAGCGAGAGAAGCACCTTTATGACAGCAGTTTCATAGGGGGACTCAATGTATGGTGGCCAGCCAGAAGCTCTCCAGAGAGAGAATTTTGTGTAAGAATTTAGTGAGCATGCTCACCAAATAAAATAAAATCCAACACACAATCTCCTTTCGGCACTAGGTGTTGGGCAGGAATCACTTGCCCTCCTTTGCGGTAGGGCTGGTGTATCTGGCACCTCTCCTTTTGCACTGGAGGTCATCGGGGGCAACTCTCACACAGCTGGAGGGAAGAGAAAGCCAGGTGAGCTGCTCCCGAGCACTGCCCTTCTGCCCTCTGCACACCTCAGCAGGGCTCTGTAGCACAGCGTGGTGCTAGTTTCAAAAGTAAGATCATTGGATCATAACTATGAGATGCCAAAGGCCAACTTAGCCCTGGAACCTAGTCTCTGACACTGGGATCTAGCTAGAAAAAGCAAAATGCCCTCAGATCTAGGGCAATAATGTGCATGCAAACTTCTCTTTCTTCTCCCTGGAGAAGGTTTAAGTTCTTAAAAGATTTCACAAGAGAACCTCAGAAGTTGACCCTGTCCTCTGGAGACCGTCTTCTCAGAGACTACTCCAAGTGCAATGTCCGTTATGACAATTTGGCTGTGGATAAGGTTAGAACTCATTATTCTGACACAACATCATCTTGGAAGGAACCCAAATCAATGAACCAAATTTGATTGATATCCAGTATGAACTACATTTGCATCAATTCAGCTGCAATGAAATTCTGGTCTGTAAGAAAACATGATTAAAAAAAATATCAACTAGTGCTTGTTCCCCTGGTGTCTTTATGATCTGTTGGGGATCCATATTTAAGTCATCACATCTCCTTGATTTTTGGTGGCAGAAATGGTTTTAAAAGTTCCTCTATTAAGAATCAACTTCTGCGAAAGTGCTTCCGAAGGAAGAAAAACGCTGAAATGAACATCTTTCATTTTCCTGAAGGAATAATATAGGTTTTATAAAAAAAAATTTAAAAACATATGACAGTAACCACAAAATTTTTTTTTCTTCTCTCTATTGAAAGATCTGTTGCTTTTCAACTTCTTATAGATAAGGCAATTTTATACAAATGAAAATTATATGCAGATTTCCACTTCCACTTCTAAAAAACATTGAGAATCAATGGGAAATCTCTCTAGAGTAACCCTACTATTACACAAAACTCCCTCCCACAGCTCTTCTTGGCTGCACTGTCTTACCCTTTTGCGCAGCACAAACAACTTGCTGCCATTTCAACAGCTAAACACACACGCTCTGCTCATAGCTAACCCTCTCCTCCTTCCCAGCCCCATCTATGGTTCGGCTCAGGTCAGGAGTCCGAGCCTGGAACTTTGCCCGAGATCTAATTATAAAGATGTCCTCTTCCTCTGACAGGGAGTACGTGTTCATTTCTAAACCACTTGGCCCACTGACCAAGCATAGTTAACCTAATGCAATTTCTCCGAGTCTCATCGGAAAGTTTAGCCACGTGTGTTAGGATCCTGCCCACAAGGATCCTCTTTCAATTGGAAGTTCTGAATCCTTGTTTCATCTCACTGTCTCTTCATTCTCTTCTCAGAAATTGTATTTTTCCCTATAAAAATACGGAATATTCCACACAGAATAAGACATGTGAAGCTACTGTGTCAGATGCCACATATATATGACTGATGTCAGATGTAATGTCAGGCAACTGGCAAGCAAGCCTTTTGTCACACATGGAGTAGTAACCCAGGTCTTTTGATTTGTATTTTCACTATGCTAAAGAGTTTCCTTGTTTCCAGGGTGTAAAATAACAAATAACCAACCACATAAAATGCATTAAGTTAAAAATACTCTTTCAGGAAGGCCAGTAGTACTTCAGTAGCTGGAAAGCACACCTGCCACCGCACTGGGCACAAATCATCAGACCAAACAGTATGGATCAATGGACCACAGGAAAGAAAACCCTGGAAAGCAAGTGGGACCTCGTGTAACAACAGCCCTTTAATTCTGGGAGTCACAGCCAGTCATAGTCACTGTTAATGGTTTGAACAGGGAGGGGAGTTTGGCACATTTTAAAGCTGATTCATTGGTTTTCTCTGCCAAAGACAGGAATTTCAAGGGAGAGGAGGAATGAAGCAACATTTTAAAGCTGATTCATTGGTTTTCTCTGCCAACTCAGGAATTTCAAGGGAGAGGAGGAATGCCATGAAGCAGTTGAGACACTCAGCTCCATTCTGTTCTGCACACCTGTCAGGTGCTTTATGGTACAAGTTTCTGTGTTATTTTTCAGCATTTTGGTATCCCTGCTTGAGCAAGGGCATTGGACTAGATGATCTCTAGAGGTCCCTTCCAACCTCAACCATTCTGTGATTTTTCTGCCACAACAAAACTTAACCAAGAATTTCAAAGAACCTCACATACTTGCATCTTGTCTCCTGCTAACATCATATACTCTTTATAATATATATCTATATATTTTTCTTTTCTCCCTCCAAGAAAATATGGCCTAGGACCACAGAAGAGGTAAGTGCTATTTGAAAACTATCCAGTTTAACTATATCCTTGAACCTAGCTAGTGCAATGTGTCTGTCAAAAAAAATCTATTTACTTTTAGTTCCTAAAGAATGCTCAGGATGTGCTGAATGATTAGTGACCACTAATGTCAATCTGTTAATGCTCAGAAATCCAATAGTATTTAACTTCTTGCCTGAAACTAACTCACCAATACAAAAGAGTTACAAAGATTTTTAAGAGACCTTCTCCCCTCTGAAAGATTATTGTGGACCTCTTTCTCTGTCTTCATTGGCAGATAAGGAAGTAAGATGTCAACAAGCAGGTTCCTCATGTACTTCCCAAACCATACGTCTACCCAAATTTTGGTCATAGAAAAACCATTAAAAAAATACATTCAAATCTAGAATAAAAACACAAAAAGGGGAAAACAGTGAAGTACTTAAAAACAGAAAATGATCATTTTTTCCTTTATATATTTTTCTCCTCCTTTCAGTCAAGCACAGATTAACAAGACTCTGCATTTGAGCTGACCAAGCAATTTATTTATTGCTTTTACCTGCTAAGAAGATATTCTGTTTTCACAAATGTATTAAATTTATTGCAACTCACACACACACAGCAACTTGCAGGATCACAGCTAGTCTCTCCTCTTAGACTGCCCGGACAGGTTGTGGAGTCTCCTTCTCTGAAGATCTTCAAAACCCGCTTGGACGCAGTCCTGTGCCACGTGCTCTAGGTGACCCTGCGTGTGCAGGGGGGTTGGACTAGATGATCTCTAGAGGTGCCTTCCAACCTTAAGCATTCTATGATTCTATGATATAAGAAGCTCTACCCTGCTCTCATTTAAATACAAGCAAATCTCACGTGTGTCACCCAACACTTGTGAATGGTGATATGACCACTGCAGCTTAAACTGCAGATAAAATAAGTAAAATTCACAGCATGTTTAACATATCCTTCATCACCTCAGCATCTAAGCATAAAACATATTTGGATATGAGCACAGATGTCAGACTGAACAGACACTTTGGAGACAGAAGTACATTTTGCTTTGTGCAAACACAGGTTCCCCTTCTAAATTATCAGCTACACACTTATGCAAGATTGCCAACACCTTACACTCAGTGGGTCAAACTGTTCTATTACTTACAGACTGTGGATCCAATGAGATTGCATACCTGCAAATATAAGTAACCTTGTAGGTCTGAGGGCAGGACTTCACCATCTTCCTTTCCTTACCCTCCTCCAGTCATCACCAGTGCTGTATCATCTTCAATGATGTCATCAAGTCTTCTATTATCAGAGTGCTGCAGTTTCAGTAATGTCTACAAATATCCTCAATTTTCTACTAATATCAAAAAAGTCTCACCAAAATTAATTTTCCTGTCCCTCTTATCATGGACCAAATTTCTATACCTTACTGCAGATTGCCATGCCTCCTTCTACAAAAAGAAAGAAGAGAAAAAAAAAAAAAGAAAAAAGAAAAGATGGCTCCTTCAGACACAGAAAAGCAGAGCACTTTCCAGTTTGACTCTTAGTTCTTTCACTCTTTCTTTTCTATCAGCTTTGTTCTCATTCCCTACTTTTTTTCATCTTTGTTGTTTTTCTTGTGTTTTTTTTTCATGATAACTCTTAGACTTGGAACGGCTTCTAGTACCTACTTCAAGTATTACAAATGCCTCAAACTCCTCATTTTTAAACAAATGTTAAAATAAAATTAAACTTCCGAAAAGGCATCTACTGCATGACACGATCTGTACAGATGCACCTCATTCTGGGTATATTTTGTTTTTGTTGCATTATAGTCTATTGTCACAGCTGCAGCGTTGAAGTAAGGGTAGGGCCTTACTTACGTATTTTACGCAAATAAATGACTGTACGGTACCATGTCGACTTATGATATTGCACAAATAATAATAAAAACAGTAGGTCAGCAGAATGTAATCAACCAAATGAAATTTGGCCAAGACGCCACGATTCACATTCCAGTAATGATGCTGCTTGTAATGGTAGCATTTAGCAATGTCTGCAAGTTCAGTGTAAAGGTAGTTAATACAATAGTTTGAGATGGATAAGCCTATGCTTTATGAAATAATGGAATTTATATGATGGTTTTCCCAACCACAGCATTAACTTCACTAGATGGGTTGGGCTGTTAAGTCACCCTTCTTCTCCAAATCACTGTAATTGTGAGAGCCTGTGAGGAATCTAACTACACAAAAACAAACATGAGAAAAGAAAGCCACAGATCCCACATATGGCACTCCAATACCTAACTGAGAGTAATACCTTCAAGCAGGCTGTCTTTTGAAATGCTCTTCACAATCCCCAGGTGATTTTACTCTTGAAAATAATCAGGAGCTCAAAAAGTTGTTTTTAGGACTGTCCCAAGACAATACTGTAATTTCCAGGCCCTGAATCGCAAGACATAAAATACTTTTAAAGGTCACTGGTTTGAAACTGTCCTTAATCATTACTGTCCACTCAACCCAAAGCACTAGCTCCCAGGGAACAGAAAATGTCCACACTCCAGAACTCAATCTTTTTGATTACATCAAGTGAGAAGCCAAAGACAAATCTATCTTGAAAACAAACTAATCCACCCTTTCCTCTACACCAAGAGCAGGGAATATAGAAAAGGGAGACTACCATGAAAACTTGGGCTAGGGGGCTAAAACCTCTGTGGTATTTATGCTGAGAAGAGTGAGATTTAGTCACAAGGGCTGTCAGTTCAGAGCTTCCCAGTAGCGCTAATAACCACCACCTTCAGAAGAAAGAACGCACAAAGCCCAAGAGCATCCCTGTCTTGTTTGAGTCATTGTAATTTTTCCATTCTGTCACTGCCCAATTATTTCCAGACATGATGTAACTATTTTGCCAGGAGGATTTGGGAGTCCAAATGTTGCTGTTGTCATCGTTATCCTGGGTGCGTGAATTTTTCAGACAAAATAAGCAACTGAGGGCATTAGAGTGCCTCTGCTGAGAGAGGAATAATCTGTAAGAACTGCCAGCGTTCTCCAAGAAAAACAAACAAATGCTAATACTGCAATTACATCTTCTCAAACTCCAGCTCATTTCCATGTGAATTGCTGTTTTCTTTTTCAGACAATTAGCAGAAGAATGTTTCATCCCTGGTAGGAAGTCATGGCAACATACAAAAACTGATTTCCATTGCACTCAGGGCCAGTACTGGACAGCAAGCTCGAGATGGCTGAGAATTATCCCTTTATTGCAGTCTTTGGTAACTAATCACAGATGTAGGTGTATCAGTGCATTCTTCACTACTGGCAGACAAATCATTTACTCACATGGGTAAAATCTTCTTCAAGTTCTCCTGTCAGAAAGAACAGGTCTGTCTTTATAAGAAGTGGGTAGAATGAAGGGAAAAAAACACAACACAGATGACACTTGGACTTTCAGATGTTTTTACTGGACCATAATCTCTTTCAAACAAGTCTTAAGCAACACCACTTGGGAAAGCCAGGTTCAAGCTTACAACTCCCCTGCTTTCCTTCTTAGTGTCCCAGCTAGAGTAAAATAAATTTCTGTAAGTCACTGCAGGCCCCGCTTTGGTAACTAAGTAAATGAAAGACAGGCAGGCAGTAGCAGCATCATGAAAGGAACAGGTCCTCGGATATTGATCTTCTTTCCCTCTTGAGAGGGTTTCTTTTTTAGGTCATCGGACAGACAGGTTCGAAATGTCACTAATTTTATAAATCTACTAATTTTTTAAACCTACTTTTTTAAGATACTCAGATTCTAGGGTTGTCATTTTGGCACCAACAATAAATTAATTTTAGAAAGTGAATTTAGGAAAAGGTCACATGCTGTATTTTATCACCTTTTTTAATTATTTTTCTTCAACATTCTGACAAAGGATAATCTGGGTTCAATGTCCTGAAACCTCAACATTACGCAAGTAGGTTTGGACTCCAAGCCAGCAACTTGGTGAAAATGCTGAACTTTTAACCTAACGTGTCTTCATGAAGAATGGATAGTTGGAAAGAGTTCTGCCTTAGGACTTTGGGTTGTTTTCTATGTGTATTTTTAAGTGGTATCCAGATAAAATATATTTTCTGGCTGCTGTAGTATTTACAGGAGGAGATTATATACCAACATTGAAAGTTGGTTACAGAGTCATGGTTTGCTGCTCTGGGTTGTGGGGCTGCTAAGTGTTTTATGACACTAGGGGGAAAAATGTCTTATCTATACAGCAAGTTCCAAAGGGCCAATGCTCTGAGTGACATGAGTACTGACTACGAGGGCCTGAAAAGAAACTGCATTACCTAGAAATAGCTTCTGTGCCTGCGTGGCTATCGTATATATTTTTTGCAAACAGCCATATATTGCACAGAGTACTGTAAAGGTACTAGGGGGACAGAAGGGAAGCCCTAGAATACCCAAAGACGATGGCTTTTCCTAGAAAGCAATGCATATCCTTGACTGGGTGGTCTAGAGCATATGGTACATGAGTGTGCGGTGTCCATACCTGTCATGTCAATTGCTATTAACTTTATTCTAGCGCTTTTATCCAACTTGCCAATTGTCAGTTCTTCCTTATTTTCATGGCAAGAGGCCATGTCTGCATCAAGACTCTTGACTGCTCATGATTAAAAAAAATTAAGTACCACAGTATAACTAGGGAAGTTTACTTATTGCTCTAACTGATCAACATCCTCTTCTTCCTGAAGGATGGGCCGTTCACTTAAATATGTAATCTGATATCCAAAGAACATGACAAAGAAGATAGACACAGTAGATATTTGTGCAGTCACCTGTGGACTCCTAAGCACCCACAGCAATTCAGTAGCCTGTCTAAATACATGGCAAGTTGTTCAGCTTCTGAGCCCAAGCTATTTACATCTTTTTGATGACCGTTCAAGTTCAAGTACAGTCTAAAGAAAACCAGACTGCAGTAAAAAAAATTCCCATAGCACCACAGCTGCACACGTGGGAAAAAAAAAGAAATAAAATCCAAAAACACCCTGCTCCTAAACAGCTAATTTGACTTGCATGCACAGTCCTTAGGTGTTATTTGAGAAGAGGCCCCACTACATACAACTAGAACAGAACTCTCACCCCCCCTTAAGGAATGTGCATCTTCTTTATTCCCTTTAGGACTGCAAACAGTTTTGCTATATCCAGTAACACGTGACTTTGCAGTACATGTACTAATATCACTGTTTGCTGCCTCTAGTTCTGTACAGAACTGTATTATTTGATCTTTATCCAAATCACCACCTGCATCAGTTCGTTCAGTCTTATTCTTTAGAAACCTCTTTTTAGGACATATCTAATTCAGTAGCTTTTCTTGTATCTTATATATTACATTTATGGATGGAATATATGCAAATGCAAACAATACTTAGTCAAACATTGTCTCTTCCAATAGGTTCAGGTCTTGGCTTCACTGCTGACATGGCCAGGAAGAAAGACTGATATTGCCATTATTTCCAATTTCTACTTGATGTAGGAAAGACACAACCAATCTGTAATACAACTTTTCCAATGACAAGAAGTTGCAGCATCATCTGATTCCACCTCTGCCCAGAAACCCTTCTGAAGAACAAAGCAGTCTTGATTTCCACATGGCACTTTGCACCCATCTCCCAACAAAATCAGTGGAAAGTGCAAAATATCAGGAGCACAGAAAAAAATCAAAACCTACTATGTATTTAGACGGGATGCCAAATTCAAACAGAAGCAAAAGTCATGCCAAAACCAAGAAACTGAAACATCAAAAATTCCACAGGAACTTGAGGAAAAATTTCTTTACTGTGAGGGTGACAGAGCACTGGAACAGGCTGCCCGGACAGGTTGTGGAGTCTCCTTCTCTGGAGATCTTCAACACCTGCTTGTACGCAGTCCTGTGCCACGTGCTCTAGGTGACCCTGCGTGTGCAGGGGGGTTGGACTAGATGATCTCTAGAGGTCCCTTCCAACCCTAAGCATTCTATGATTCTATGAAACTGCATGCAAACTTCCAGTCTACCACTAAATCATAACTTTTGGCTGCAGGATCAAGACACGAGATGGAGATTTGCTTGGATCTTTTCTATGTTTCACTTTTCTCAAAGTCGTGTATATTACAAGCAAAGGGTTCACAACATCACAGGGGTGCCTGGCAATGCTTACAGCAACAAACACAGTCCAAAGGAACGGCTCTACCTCCATATCCCTGCAAAGATAAAATAGCAGATGGATAATGCAAACACTGAGCTCACACCACTGAGATGCTCTTGAAAGAGACCTCCTCTGTAATACTCGTTCCTTCCATACCCTATCATCAGTGAAATGCAGCCTGCAAGAAGGGTGTCTACTGCCCAGGAAAATGTTGAGTGCCAGGTTTACACTGCTATCAGCGATTAAGTGCACAAAGCTCCATGGGAATAAACCCCACAGAATTAAATAGTTCAGATCAAGCAATGAAAGTATAGAGAGAGGAGCAGTTTTAAGGAATGGTTTTTTGTTTCCAGGAGGAAAAAATTCTTTAGACAGGAAGGAGTCAGTTGGCTCTTAGAATATTGTCTTCATGTTGGGATTCCACAGACAGGCAAAGTTTTTCTACGTTTTTAGGAGGTCATGCATGATACAGAAACAATTCATTTCCTATAGGGCCTACTAATAACAGCATTAACTCTCCTTAATCCCCAGGGCATATTTCATAACCATATCAATATTGCAGGATACATTTTTAGCATGTACTGGAATAGTCCTACAGCAAGAGTTTCTCCCTGTTTGAACTGCAACAGTACCAAATATGACCAAAAACATGGTACATGACCAAAAAAATCCCAGCATGCTGACCACAAGATCCCAAAAAGCTTCCCAAAAAGCTGCTCATAGTAAAAGTGTGAGGAAAGGTATTTTCACAGCAGTCCAGAAACCTTCTGTGTAACAGAGAGTGAGGCATAACGTTGCCCACATGAAACAAAAATAATATGCTGTAGTACTGCGACTGCATCCACCTCAAGAAGTAGTCTTGATACTCATTTACTAGCAGAGAAACCTATATGGACAATATCTCAGAAATAAGATCTCTTTGCCTCCCCCAATCAGTCGCTCCTTACCAAAGGAGACATGGCTCTAACTTGGAAGGAGTGTCTCCAAGCACCAAAGTTTGAGCTTGAATTACAAAATAACTAACGAGAGGGAAACCATTTATCATGGGAAACAGAATAAAGGGCAAGAGGAAAGATTGGTTTTCAGAGTGGAAGGGAATATTCTGGCTGTGGAAATACTGTAGCAAGTCTTGCACTGTGGAAGGACCCTGTTGTGGAGGTAATGCCAGCCAATGGATCATTCAAAAAAATGAGCTCATGTCCCTGTATTCAGTTCTTCAAATATTTAGGCTAAGTTCTCTAGTGGAAATCTCTCTCTCTCTCTCTTATAAGAAACTAAGTGTCTTAAATGATGAAAAGGAACGATCTCAGGCCTTGGCTAGAGAATGCCATTTTTCTCTTCTTTTCAGAAAGACACTGGAAATGATACTCAAAAATATGTTGGTTGTTCCATGTATCAAGGCAGTAATTTCAGCATCAACACATTAATGGAATTAGGTTACAGAGACTCTGAATTCATGTAGCGTCCTCTTCATGGGTAGAAGACTGCTATTAATTCCGATGGAAACACACACCTGCTAGAACAAGACATTCACTCTTCCAAACAAGAACTTCTACATAATGCATTCTCATGAAATTTCCCCTCAGTAGTATTGTACCAGGTAGGCATCTAGAGGTTTATTTATTTATTTATTAATCCCACAAAATATTTCCTTGTCTGCAAAACCTCTCCAGTATTTTTCAGCCCACTTTGGGACTGTCAAAGTAGAGGACTCAAATCATCATGTTCTGACTACTCTAGAATATCTCCCCAGGCATCCACCAATTTCAGTACAAGCTGATATAGCAGCTTCTTTTTAACTGCATTCACTTACACCGCTTCCACATTTAAAGAGGAAAAGCAAATCTTAGGCTGCTGAGAATGGAGGTGATTTCTTTCCTCCTTCCTTCAAGAGTTGAGATTTAAAAGCATTGGTTAAACTGAAGATAAATCACCTTACATTTTTTCCCAGCTCAATTTCAAGAGAGCCCAGTACATGGTAAATGAGAAACCCAAATCCAAATTGGAAATAGTCCTTCACGTTGGAAGATTTAGGTGTACATGTGCTTGGTTCATGCTGCATAGATCTCTTGCCAGACTGGATGTCCTCAAGAAAGTATTTAGTCTCCCTGGCGAGTTATAAAAGCAAGATATGCCATACCTGGGAATTAGTTATATATTTCAAATGTCCTAAGACCCTCAAGATATGCCATACCTGGGAATTAGTCCCAAGACCCTTCTCCTTTAGAGGCTTTGGGCCCATCAGTGTGCAAGAGTACACTTTCATGCTACTTGCTGCAACACAACAAATTTGCCTCCAATCAGAAAGAAAAGAGCCCAGAGTCCTGAAGCCCTTGTTGCTTTAACAGCATTCAGCAGAAGTTGCTCTCAAGCTACACACACAGTGAACACTTCCCTTTCTTTCTGCACCATGAGAAGTTCTGTATCGTTGCCAGCCACCATGCAGTGTCCAGTGCCAGAGCAGAGTTGTATATCACAGACCACACTGCAACTCTCACCTCTTTCCATCCTGCATTCTTGGAAAAGAGCTATGGGTAGTTTATATCTTACTAGTTTTAAAGGGACATTTCAGGTCTCACCTATATTTGTGGATCTATTCATCCACCAAACTAAATGTCTCTCTTCTGGCTACCGTTTATTAGACAACCCTGTGAAAATATGCTCCTGGCTTTCAGGAGCTGTTCAGCAACCCCATGTGCTTTTCAGTATCAGCCACTCACCAATAACACAGCTGCATTCACAACCCACAGCACTGTCAGGTAGACAGTCAGTAACAAAACAACCACCTCCCGTTCCCCTGGTTAGTAAAGCTCCCACAGAACACTCAGCAATAAACACTTAAAAGTAGTGGCTTTGACTGATAGAACACATCGTAATCTCAAATATTGAAATACCAGTCAAAATTATAAGCTTCCTTTACTACTTTGGTCACGTATTCCCTGGTTTTCAGTGCAAGGTGTTTCCACAGTAAATGTTTACATGCTCAAAAACAAACAAACAAACAAACAAAAAGACAAAAACAAACAAAAAAGCCAGAATGCAGTTCTAAAAAAGACAAGCAGACAACTTTATACAAGTCTTCCTTTCCACCTATCAAAAATAATAAAACTGCCTTTGCCCAATTGACTGTCTCTCTAACTCTACTGCCTGCCAGGGGAGCACTCACTCAAGGAGCAAACACTCAACTTTGGTTCAAGTGATCTGTCAAGTAAAAAGATTTGTAAGACATCCCCTCCCACCTGCTTTATGCTTTTAACATTCAGAGCATGCATTTTTGCAACACCTCTTTCCTATCTCCTCCCAAAGAATTATTCTAGTAAGGAGATTTAAAACAGAGGGCCTAAAACAAAAAATCTTTAGTATAGTTCCCATACGTATTACTCCCTTATTTTCATTACTACAATCAGATGGCCCTCAAACTCAAAATATTTTATTAAAATGCCAAAACAAGCTGGGTAGATATGCATTAAAATATGTATAGCAACGTAGCTTACATTGCTATATTACGTTGCTTATGGCTCTGCAACTGTTTGGATGGATAGCCCACATTAAGGTGACAGCGCCAAAAATTTTCATTAAGCAAGCCCCACTCAAAGATCCAGACCTCATCTTTGCCACCCATATCACCTGTATCACAACATTCCTGGGAGAAATGGAATTTCTCCAGGGCAGAACGGAATAGGGAGGTGCATGCACACTCCACTGCACTGGGTCCTCCCCTGACCTGGCCCGGGCTATTCCACACCTTCCTTACTCAACGTGGTTGCCCAAATACTTGTACGGGCAGGTAACGACAAAGGTGGCTAATTGCCTTGGCTCATCAAATCCAAAGACTTGCAAGAATGAAACTTGGGAGTTCTGAAACCAACTCAAATGAAAAGCTAGAGCATCTTGGGCCCCTCAAAAGTGACTGAAACAAGACAAAGGCCATGGTCCCTCGAGTACTACATTCCACAATAGATTTACACACAATTAAAGCAGCTGCTGCTCCAGTACATTCTTGTCTATTGAGAGGACACTACAACTCCAAGTCACACATGTCAGTGCTGCACATTTTATTAGGCCCATATTCGCAAGCTAGAAACAATCTCAAGTCTATGCTGCATTGCCAAACAGCAGAGGCAACATATGCAAAACACACAGAAGATCCCAGGGGTTGGAGGAAAAAATATTGCCTTCAGCCTCACTGAAAAGAAAAAGAAAAAAAATGTATTTCTCAGGGAGCAGTGCCTCTTTCACATGCTTATAAAGAGATTTTTCTTTCTTCGCAAACACTGCAGTGTAAAGCTAAAAGCAAACAATCTCCTGATTTATAAGAAAGAGCTGACAGGTTTTCTTTAAGAGGCAGAGAGAACAGCTTTCCAAGCGGCTGGCAGGAGGCTGAGCCACGACACACCTTTCATTCAGAAGTTGATAAACAAGTTCTGAGCAGCTGGTAAAGGAAGAGAAAAAGAGGGGAAGAAAAGTGTGAAAATAACAGCTCACTAACTGCATCCTTGAGCAAACCTGTAACATAGTTTTGGTCTGAAGGTGGATTAAAGAGAAGATTCCAAGGCAATGTTTGCTAACAAGCATCTATTCCAGGGATGGCCCGACTTTCTGGCCCCAGAAGTCACATACCAAAAACTTGCATATGGTCGTGCGACAGATACACACCCCACACCTTGCACAGCCAAGGAAATGGAGAGCTCCACAAAGCAGTTCAGAGGCTGGCCTTGAAAATAAATCTTCAAGGCTCCTGCTTCTGCATTTGATATGAGGTTGGGCCGGACACCTGGTTCTTAAGGAAACACCCTGCAATGCTGATCTCATCGCTCCCTGAACACTTCGCATCTTAAGCAAGGAATCAAATTCTTCAAAAATCCTCATGCCAGTAGGTCCCTCTTCTACCTAAGTGCTCAGGGAACTTACTTCAGGGTACAAATCTAGATTGGCTGAAGTAAAGGAACTCTGCGCAAAGTTTCTCTTGAGCCTAGCCCTGCTAACGGCAGGGGAGAGCAAGCTGGAGAACTAAGATCCGTGTGCTGATGTACTGTTGTTAGAAGTAATAACAGTAAGAACAAACAAACAGCAGCAACAACAACAAACACCACTATGCATTTTCCCATAAATTTAACTCATTTTAGACTTTCAGGTCATAAGAATTCATAGCCAGGCTGTCCATTAGTCAAAAAAGACTCTTCATATTTGTAAAAGGTCAGTTTTCACGGATTGCATAAGGCATCTCCCCCATCCTTTCCCAAACGGAAAATTGTCATCAACATTAAAGCTGTGATTCCCCAGAGGATTTAACAGACATAGATGGAGTCTTACAGGAAAAGCTTTTGTCTGGTAGTGTTTGCTGCATGAACATTACCTGTCCTTGTACCATCCACACATTGTTCTTAAATTGACATTTGGGCAGGGTCACTGACACAGCGGGCTGGTACAGACACTAGTTCCCAGATGAGGAAAGGTGGGACTGTTGAAAATGCATTGGCTTGCCCCAAAACCTTCCCTACAGGCACCAGTCCCCAGTCATTTCTTCACTTTTTGGAAAGAGGTCTTTATCCCCAAAGGAACATTTGATGGGAATTCTCTAGAACTGCAGAATTTTTCAAAATTGGTCTCTTCCTATGCTTCATCTGCTCCCACTGCAGTAAGTGGATTTTTTACCACTGATTTCACTGGGAACAGGATGGGATTTTAGCCACAGAAGAACGGCTAACCACCAGCATCTAGTATTTGTCCTTAGGAAGCTTTTTCAGGGCAAATGCTTAGAAAGAAGTTTAATTTGTACGCAAAACTCAGCAAAACCCTTTCCCAGAGGTCAAGCCCTGTTCCCTAAGGCCTGGGAGCAAGCTTTCTGGCTGGACTTTTCCCGAGCCTGATGTGTGGAAGATAAGGAATGTGAATGATTTCCTGCTCAGCAGCATGTAGCTCCCCAAACATCTGACAGTTTATGTACTGCAGACTGTCTCCACAGAAACATGGCTAGAGAAACCACGTAGCTAAAAAAAAATTACAGCTTTCCAGTAGCCACAAGCTGATCTTCACTCCCTCACACTCTCCATCCTCTTCTAACTTTATTTTCTTCTCTGGTGGCTTTTTGGCACACCCCAACATAAGATTCCTCCTCCCATCCAGGTCTAAAAGAAATTGCATCAACTCCCACACCAATGCTGCAGATAATGTCGCTCCCAAAGGGATGCTGGAATCAAAGACATGCTCCTGTTCACCAAAACAGCATGTGCCAACTGCCCTGACTTGCCACCCTCCTGCAATACATACATTATCTCTCAGATAAGCTTTAGATAAGGTCCTCAGGCAATGTCTTTTTTTTTGCAACTGTTTCAGAATCAGAAGTACTTCCCCTCAAGACAGCTTGATTTTTATCTCCTAAGACTTAACAGAGAAAAACAAAAGCAAACCCTGGCATTTCAAGTTACCCCTAAAACAGGGATGCATGCAGCCCTAAGCCAGAAAAATTAAGTAGGCCCCCAAGGACTGGCAGGCATGGGTATGATCTCTAAGCAATCCTTCACTATGCTCTTCAGGGTACTTTCCTACCAGACTATACTCAAGGATGCTGTTAGTAAGATTCCTTCCAGTGGAGTCTCCCAAGATCCCTCATGGATATGAGCTACCATTCATGGGCTTACACAGCCCCTTCAGAGTTGTTCCAGCCTAATGACATTACTCCCTGATAAATAAGAAGGATTTGGCACAACACAGTTCTAAAGTCTTACCTAAAACGATGCCTGCAAAGCTGTAACGGCTAACCTGCTGTCTGCAAGTTACACTTCGGTCTCCAGGACATTTGTTCAAAATGAGGATTAATTGAAGAGAACATCTCAATTAGTGGATGCTTTTTCTGCTCAACTGTATGCCATCAAAGGAACATTTTGCTATTTAGAGAAACTGCAGGAAATCCTCTCTCTAAATGCACTGATCCTATCGGACACTTCTGCAACCTTTCCCTCATCTCAACTGTCACTGAGAAGAGCAGGCTTACACACATAATCTGCAACCTTCACATGACATGCTTGTGCAAGGCACGCTTGAAATTCAGTAATTAAAATGAAAATTTAAAGAGTGCTTGGCCCTCACCATCAAGGGTAGGTCCTTCACAAAAACGTCCAGCTTCCTTAGCACAAAACAGGAGGCAGATTTCCAAAAGACAGTGCAGCTGATTGAACATCTGGTCAAAACTAGAAAGAACTGTCTAGATTTTTTTTTCTTTTTTTTTTTTCTTTTTTTTGAGGGATAGGCAGGGGATTTGGAAGGGGGCAAGGGAGGAGATGAATCTACTTTAACCTTGGGAACTCTTTAGATGTCTTTGTCAACTTAAAAAAAGTCTTTCTTTTCCCCTTCTACCAAAATCAACAGATATAAGTAGAGAAATTTGAAAAAGCTATCAACATAAGTTTTGTTGCATTCAGCATCATAAAAAAAATGGAAGGAGGAAATAGTCACATGTACATTTTTCTGGTGTGATTTAACTCAAATTTTGAAATACCCAACCTACATAAGAATGTGGAAATATTTGGGAAACTCAAAGCTTTCTTCAAAATTTGCCAATTTTCTGAGAACAGACTTTCACATGGGAAAATCTCCAAGGAAAAATATGAGGGAGACATACAGAGCTCTTTCGAAAGTCTAACCACTGGTGTCAGTAAGGGAGATGAACATTTATGAAGATCTTGTCCATCTTCGAATAATTACTCAAACAGCAGAGTGATTCCACAAGTAATTAATTAGGCACATGTGGTAAGTAATGAAGATGGGTGCAAACCAGGCTTAGTGGCACCATGAAGTGATAAGAAGATACAAGAAATGCAAGAGAGTATTTTTACGTGTTAGTTGGGTACAACTTAGGTAACAGCCTGGAAGCATAAAGGATGGGTAAGAAGGCAGTATAAAATCCTGACTTCAAGTTTATTTGGCTCCCATTGGCCTCAGCAAGACTTGCACTCACAAATCTGAGGATGATCCTAGGAACTATAAAACTGAATGTGTTCTGGCAACATCCAGTCTGATGTCACACAACACAGGCCACCACATCGCCATGAAGTAATTCCTGCTTAAAGTAGAATGTAACTTTGCAATAGACATCCCACTGGTTTTAGAAGTTTCAGCAGCAGAAAATCTACTGCAACCCTTAGTAAACCATCCCTCACTATGGAAACTTGTGCTTCTTCTGCACAATTTCAATTCTCAGGGCCTGGTTCCCAACTTACCTTTCCTGGATCAAAAAATGCTAGCACCAAATATAGGTATAGGTAATTATAAAAGATGGTCAAGTCACCTCTTAAGCACCTCTTTAAATAATTAAAGGATAAGCTTTGAGTCTGATCCATCAATACCAGGGATTAATCAACATTAAATTCTGTAACCTTCCACTTACTAGCCTATGGACAGTCTGTCACATGGACAACAATTGTTTCAAGACAGTTTGCTCTTGGATGGAAAATGAATGTTACTCAAATCCTAAAACAGATGAACTCATGTCTTAAGGCAATCTGGCAAAGCACAAGAATATTACAACACAGGTATGAAGAGAACGATGGTCTGCTCAAGATCATACACCAAGTTAGTGAAGGAACCCAGAGGAATACCGATTAATTTAGATTTTAAATTCTAGTCCTTGTGCACAGTGCCATCTTCCTGCCCTATACATGACAGAAGAACAAAAAAACATAGCCTGTAATTTCTCCAGATTTACAGCAAGGCTATACTGTTATGAGCCATTTGAATGCAAACAAAAGTAATACAGGAGAGGGAAAAAAAAAAAAAAAAAGAGTATGTCTGCATATACAGTAACCTTCCTGATTATTTTGAGGCATAGAAGACATACCAAACAAATGAAATCCTTAGGTCAGCACCCACAATAGGCCCTCTCACAGATTCTTGCTCTTCTGCAACTTCAGAGATGCTTCGCAGTAGCAAACTACTGAGGCTTTACTATCTGTTTGATTTCTAAAAACTAAGCCCACAAATAAACTCTATTAATTGCAGTTTCTAAATCTCCCCCGAAATCTATTTAAAAAAAAAAAATTTAAAAAAAAAAACTATTTTTTTGTTAAAAAAAGGTCAGTTTCCCTTTTTTATTAGCTGCCAAGAGCAGAGTTCAGGGCTCTGTGTTTCTTGAGTTGATGAAATCATTAACACCTACAGCAGTGTAAGGAATGTAACTCAGCCCCCAGGGCTCGGTAAGTAATAAGAAACCTGTGTCAGCTTCACCTTTAAAAAGTAGTTCCAAGTAATAAGTTTCCTATTTCAGATCCGGATGGAAACCCAGCTCAACCAGCACAGAAGAGTCACAATTCAGAGCACATTGTTTGAAAACTATCAACACTGGCAACTGTGCCAGCAAGAGCCTTGTTAAAAAAATAAAATAAGAAAAAGCAAGGAGAGGGTGCCTAACGTAGTACTGCAGCTATTGTGCCTCACTGCATGCCACACAGCCATCAGCAAAGGCAGGGGGGGAGTTAGTACAACAAGCAGCACACAACATTTGCTACACAGAAAACTTAATTCATTTTGTTTGCAGTCTGGCGTCTGGAGCAAGGGAAGCTCTGTGCACTCTCATTTAGTCCACAGTGCTTTTCTTGCTCCAGACGCCAGGCCAGGACTTAGGGAGACCTTGTGTGGCAACATGAGGCAGCAGTCAGCCAGTCTGGAGGCTAGCGAGCCAGTGTGAATTACGGGGTCTGTATGCACTTAGCAACCTCAATAAAGGACCTCCTTTATACTCATTACAACACAGTTCTGTCTTTGCTGCTACAAGGGGTGCTACAGAGCAGGGATTAGCAGCTGTGGCTTGCAAGAGTTGAGGTCTTCTAATCAAACTGAAGTGGGGTGAAACCCTGCTTCCAGCAACACAGGCCTCAAGGGCACCACACCACGTGGCCATCTCTTCACCCCAGCTCATCTGCTTCTGCAAACAGCACTGATGACACTATCCTATGCTTGTTGTACAAGCCCCTTTTCAGCGAGGAGAGAATCATGATTGGGAATGCAATACAATCTCTAATACTCCACTAAATTAACACTACCCAACTCTGTTGCTTCCAGCTACCCATATCCTCTGGGTTTTTAAGGCCGGAGCAAGAGCTCTGTCCCTCTCTACGCTGCTTTCATGTTTCACAGCTGAATTCACTCACTCTGCAACGCAAAGCATATGGGAAGATAAATGCCACTGGCAGGTTGTCATTTCTTCTGTCCACGTTTCAAGTTGAAGGCAAGATACCATTTCATCTCCCACCCTCTAAACAGTGCTCAGAGCACCCTAACATGCTGCATATCCTGCAAGTTCCTATGTATATTGATGACTACGGCTATTGATTACGTGGCCCTATGGGCTCTTCCTCGTCAGCACACATCAGATACCCTCCCTGAAAACAGCCCTAGTCGACCACGCGCAGTGGGTACCGTGCACCAACCTGCCCGAGCAATTCACTTCCTGCGTCTCACCGATGGCCCAAGAGTTCAGGATTCTCAGCCGTTTCCTGCCCCTTGCATTAGCATCCCACAATGTCCTGTTTACATTTCAGAGCTGTGGTGGAAATAAACACCATCATGTCAGGACATTCCAGCAGCAGGATTCCAACGCAGCCATGCTGTGTTGTGAGCAGGATGCTGAACAGAGTATGGTCTTCATTTTTATTTTAACTTCTTCCCTCTTCCTTATATTTCCATTACCTAACTGAAATACCAGAGGGTGACCTCTAACGAGTCAGTCCATGCAACTAATTAACACAGTGGAAGGATCTTTACAATTGCAAAATTACTAAATCAAAGGAACTAGCAAGTAAGCAAATAAATACGACAAACAAGGAAAGGATACTGCGTCACAGAGTAGATTTAATTTCTTCAGTAAACAACATTTCAAAGGAATATCATAATCTCCCATTGGGCAGATGATGAAACTGAGGGAAGGCAAAGCCATTTCCTGGCTTAAAGTTCTAGTTTCTAAGAACTAATTTGTCTGTCATTCACCGTAATGGTAATACTGAAGATAAGACAAAAAATTAGTTTCAGTTTTTCTCAGCGATACAGCTACTTCACTAAATAGCATTGCCTGAATAAACTACGGAGACATGACAACTGCATCTGCTATGAAATCCCTGCCAAGAGGGATTTCTTTTTTTAAGTACACTGTAAAATTTTCAGACTAGTAAAGAGCCTATTAGCAAAGCTGTCCCATGATACAATTAAAAATTCTCTATTTTACACCTCAGCAATGTACAAACAAATGCTGGCTTCTCCACTGCAGTAGGAATATTAAATGTAAATATTATGAAGAAGGCTCTCTTAAGACACAAACTGGATGACTACCAAGGACAGGCTGAATGCGCTGAAAGTGAAATTTTCTGTGATGCACTGATACTTTCATGATCACAAAAACCATAGAAGGGAATGACATATGAAGCTTGGATATTCTATCCAAGTACTAAACCAGTGTTCCCTACAAAACTTCACCTAGTGTTTTTTTTCAGGTGTGGTAGAGCTATAGTACAGGTATTAATCCCTGGTAGATCGCAAATGGAAAGCGGAAGATTGTGCTGTTGGAATGACTGCTTGCTCTTCAGGATTGAATTGGCATGGAAATAGGTCCATGGCACTTGAATGAGATTCTCATCTCCAGTTTGCAACCCAGTTTATAGCTGGGTTTAATCCGGTTTCGTAAAATGCTTTAATCCCACTGAGGACTCCTAAGAGTCATTCTGTCTCAGGATCAACCTGAAGACTAGCTGAAAACTCTAGCGAATGTAATGAGTGCTGCACTCCATAAATAAAGCAAAGCAGATGCACCAGGCTTGCAGTGGTCTTCACTTTGGCATGCCAGCTATTACCACAGTTCACTAAGTGGACTAGGCTTGCCAGAATACCTTGATATGACAAGGGCAGCTTTGGGAGTCTGCCTCGAATGCCACAATGCCACACAGACCATTTGCTACTCTGTGAAATTTATTCCATCAGAAATGTATGCAAGCCTAAACCTTACCATGTTTAGACCATGACGCAAGACTCACCTCTCTGTCTAAAACTTAGCACTAACTGCAGGCTCAGAACCCCCTGGCATTTTTCCCAAAGCTGTATTTTTCTTTCTCCCTATCCCTGAAGTTTACAAGCACATTGTTGGAGGCAGGTAGGGAGTATAGTGCTTTTCTCCCTATATTTGGGAAACCGCTGATATAAACCATGTGCACACAGTGAAGTCTCAACAAGGACATTGTAAATGCATGTAATGATGTGACGGCTGCTGGCAATCAATGAGGAGAAAAGAAAAGAAAAAGAAAAGAGGGGTTTATAGTGTCTTGGGCCAGTTCCTAATGGACAAGCTTCCTTAACACAAAACCAAACATTACAGCTGTCACTAATCACATCAGCCAGTCATCTCCCTAGAATGGCCAAGAAACAACTGGACAAGACACTGACCAAGCTGCTCTTTCACCACTGTGTTTCCATAGGACTCTGCAGTAATCTGGCAAGAGAGCGCATGAGGAAATTTGATGTATATTGCCTGCACTTTGCCTTTCACTCTAGCATCTTCAGCAAATACTACGCTAATTTTAAAAATAATCAGTGGGCTCAAGTTAAAAATAAAATGCAAGTTGGCTTCCATGAGAAAGCAATGAAGCCAACGCCATTTATAGTAATTCGATGTGTCACTGAATAGCATCATTTTTAAAAATACACTGAAAGCCGGACATGAAATAACTGGTTAACAGCTCCCTAATCACAAGGGCTTCCTCTGCTACACATTTTTCCTATTTGTCCAATGACTTCTGTTTTATATCTAGTTTGCTAATGGAAAGAGGGGAAGGGGGAGGGGTGGGGAAATTGGCCTAAACTGATCCAGCAGATGCACAGAGCTGGGGCCTCAAACACTGGCTTCTTTTCTGCAGCCACCAAAGGGTGGTGGGGGAGAGACATTTCAGCAAAATTCCTTCTCTACAGCAACTACCACAGAAACACATTTCCCTCTGTTTGGAGCCACTCAAAATAACTGCAGCTCAAATGCCAGAAGAATATTTTGTGTTTCCTGCATTCAGAAAAGGAAAGAGATAGGAAAATATTGAAGAAAGTTCCTAGTGCGGTGGTCTCAAAACAGCAGTAGTGGGCTTTAAAAAAAAAAATTGGGGGGGGGGGGGGGGAGAGAACCTGCACTCTCATAAAGTAAAACAAAACCAAAAAAACCCACCTAGTCTGAAAAGATTTGTCTTTTAATGATCCCAAAGTGTTTTGCAAGCATGTAGAGGAAATACATGATTTTATGAGACAGCCCATCAGAGCACAGCCATGCCAACCATTCAGATTTTTGGAATAATTCTTTAGACCTAATTTCTCAGTTGTCTCATGAGTCCTTATTGCATAAGGAAACAGAACCTCCTCAAGTATGTCGACTTCTGTGTCCGCACTGGTTAGTGGGTAGGATACCAGTAAATAAATGAATAAATAAATAAAAAGACGAGGGAGAGGGAAAAATAGACATTGCTAGAAACCCCATTGGGCTATCCCTCATGCGTCCTGTCTTCCTGCACCTCTCACAGCTTCTCCCTGATTCCCCAGAGCCGGGCGGCTCCTCGCTAGGCCGTGAGCAATGCAGCTACGTAGGCTACGCACGTACGACGTGTGCAGGTTCACATCCTGCCTTGAACAGCCCAACAGAAGGCAGCAGCGGGTGAAAGGAGGCTTCACTCCATCGTGAGACTATACATCAGGGAAAAGGTGAGGGGATTCAGAACCTACTCAAGGCTGTGTCTGTCTTCGCTTTGCTTCTCACTTCAAGATGCTCAATGAATACTCAATGCTTCTTTAATCTGCTGAGGTGGGACAGCACAGTGCACGCAAGCAGGAGGTGATTAAGGAAGATGTCCAAATTCAAGTCAGTGGCAGAGGCAAAAAGCGAACACCCTGTCTTGTCATCTTCCATCCTCAGGTCCTTATGACATGTAAGATTTTGCTGTCACCCATGTTTCTTTACTGCAATAGAAAGGCATGTGAATCTACTATGCTAAACAAGTTGCCAGCATCTTCACGTCAGAACTGTGCCTGCGTTGACAAGCTCTTACAGTCAAACACTTGGGTACAGAGCAACACTGTCTTCTGTGTTGCGATGGCTAACATTAATTTTAGGCGATTATGGAAGAATCTCTTCAACCCAGTTGAATCATGCAAACAGGGATGCTAGTGGCACTGAAATAATTCTGCTTCTATAATCACTGTAACGTGGGTAGGATCTAGCCTCTAACCTATACCTCTACCTTCTTAGAGTAATCTGGACTTAAATCACTTCAGACTTAAACCAAGAAAAAAGGTGTGTTGACCCAACAGCTTTATCCCTCTTTAGGAAAGAGATTAGGTGCTACTTTTCCGCCATAAAGGACCACAAGCTATCATGAAACAACGGAGACAGCTGCAGATTCAGGAACAAGACACTACAATGCAGAGCCTTTGCTCTGCTTAAAAAAAAAAAAAAAAAAAAAAAAAAAAAGGCAATTTCCAGGTTCACTGGAATCATAATACATAGAGATATCATGAGATCTGTTGCTTCCCTTCTCCATTTGTCTCTCCAACTCGTTTCATGACTTGCAGTAAGGAAAAAATTAAATCACAGCATTCACAGGAGGGAAAAAAAACACAAACTTTTTTTTATAGCAAATAATGCAATACTTCATAGATTAGTTTCTCTTTTCTTGCTAAACAACGAGGGGAAAAAAGGAGGGGTTTACTATAGCTGATCCAAGCACATATGCTCTCCCTTGTGCTGCAGGAAGTCAGAGAAACAAGATGATGGCTGAGCAACGAATGCCTTGGTGTGCTGAGTGGGATTATAAATCAGGGCCTGCACTTTGTATGGAAAAGCAGCAAGCAGACAGCCAAGACCCTTTTCTAAATACATTGCAAAGTGGGTTATTGTGAGGAGTGTGTGCACTATGATCTCAGCTGCCAACAAGTACTTCTGTGCAAAGCAGCCTGCAATCAGGAACTCATTCTCCCAACAATCCAGGCATTGACCCATATTCATCCTATGCAGTTAATCTAGTGGAATTAATGCTGGTGAAATAGGCCATATGGGCAGTCCTTGAGACAGAAACCTTATTGACCCAGGGAAAGTGCTCAAGGGCCAGCAAAATTGTAAGATACACACCACACGCATGTGCCAAAGCCACACATGCTTCTCTCCAGCTCCCAGAAAAACCAAGCCTGGACAATCTAACCTCAGATTTATGAAAGGATGCAAGGACTGACTTTGTGATTCCTAGAGTAATTAGCACAATGATTTAAAAGCATTTTTACAGGTATCTTAACACCACTGTACTGCTGAGAAGGGAAAGGAATGATTTTTTTTTTTTTTTTCATGGACATTGGCCAAGTGGGATTTCAGGCTGGATAAGGCACTATAGCAAGTTCCTCCCACTGCTTTGCTGGAACAGAAGGCCCAAAGAATGCCAATCAGATGTTTCAATTAGTGCCAAAGTTGCCTGAATTTGAAAACAGGAGACCTGAAAACATGTCTATTGGTGTTCTGGTCAAATCACAAAGTGAACACATTTTATTATAACCAAAATGTCTGCTGCCATACCTGCTGAATACTATTTTCCTTTCTTTCTTCTCAGACTATTAAACAGCTCCTGTAGATCCACCCCAGAATTGCTTACTGATGACAGATCAAAATTTCTACTTAATATCCGCTTTATGTATCATGAGGATGAAAGTCACGCAAACGTAAAGGAAACAAGGCAGAAGACAACCCCGGACTAGATCCTACTTTCCTAGAAAGTGGGGCATATAACAACATATAACATAATTCCCCCAAAGCCCATGGAGTGTGTCTACGCAAACTTTGCAGAACTCCAGGCATATTCATCTCTGCAAATACAATGTTAGCCAGCATTGGTCAACAGAAGCAAATCCCTTGATTGTATTTCTCTTTAAGTTTTCAAATTAAGATATTTCTTTCTTTAATAATCTTCTAGCAACAAGCCATCCCATAAACACTCCTTTGGTGGATTTTACTAGGGGATCACAGATTGAAGCACTACAGTCATTCATCACCTTTTGATGTCATAAGGTCACTGTTGGAATTCTACATGACTTATGTGGTCTGCTTCCTGTTCCTCCATTCTCAACTTAAATCTCCACTCTTTCAGACTAATCATGGAAATTCCGGGCCACTCTGCACTGAAAGGTATTGAGACATGACCAAAAGCTCTTTGCTGCTGATACCATGAAACTGCCAGGCAAGCAGGAAGCAAGTACACAAAGTCACTGGAAGAACAGCAATTGCTTCAACCAGAAGCAGAAAGCCTCACCACTTCCCTGTGTCCTATCCCGCCCTATCACTTCTTCCTGTTGAGAAGGTGTTAGTCTTTCCAAAGAATGTGAAGAGATAACAGAGACAGCATTACACCTGGGAGCCTGTTAGTGGATGATGATGTGTGTATGTTTGCATGCTGCTCCCTGTTGTGCGTTCTAGACCAGGACTATCCAGGTTTCATGTGGTCTGGGCCATAGGGAGAAAAGGAAGATATTCACTTTCAGCAAGTCTATCTTCAGCCATGGGAAGTGAGACTGGTACGATATTTACTTACACCTACCAAGGGAAAAACTACAGTTCAGTGCTGGAACAAAAACATTTTCTCCAAGAAGCTATAAGCCAGCAAGTAGTTACCTAGGAACTGAGCCCTCCGTTCCAGCAAAGCAGGGGGAAGAACTCACTATAATGCCTTATCCAGCCTGAAATCTCACTTGGCCAAAAAATAGTAAAAAAATAGGCCTTCCCCTCCCTTCCCAGCAGTAAAGCCACACTAAGATACCTTCTATAAAAGATGACCCCAGTATGGCTTTTACTTTTTAAGCCAGTACTGTTCTCACAAGTTCTCCTGTATCACGTCCCTAGCTTGTTTATAATGCAAGTGACTTGGAGCAGTGGTAGCTTCTCCCTTTGCTGCTCATTGGACCTTAGTTTCAAAGAATAATAGTCAAATCTGTATTGGCAACACCTTCTATGGCTGGGCAACAAGCCCAGGGAAAGCATCAGAAATTCTCTGACCTTAAGTATATTCTCCTATGCTTGTTCCATGTTCTCAGTTGCAGCCGTTGTTGATCTCAGAGGGATGAGTTTGCCTTTGAACCCATTGATTATGATCCCATAATCATAACAACACCTTCCCGAAATGCTGTCGATACTGGACCACCCAGATCTCCAACAGCAATCGCTGCAGTGATCTCCACTATACTACATGCCAGCAATGTAGCGCTGGGGACTAGATCCCAGTGAGTCTCACCTTGCCTTTGGGAATGCTAATCAGTCTGTAAGCCAATGGATAGAGGGAGGTGCTGACCCACATCAGTGTTTATTAGGGAACATATGATGCTGTGCAAATCATTAGTATGTAAGTCGCCCTCTTGTCCCCTCCAAATATCCAATGGGGAATCCAAATGCTTTCTAAATCTGCCTCTCCCCTCCCTCCCAAACCCACAACTTGGCCATTCCTGAAACAGGTTGTAGAATTTCACCTAGTAATACGTATAATGGCATGGTCAGACCACTCTGTTGCAGAGGAAGATACATAGCATTTTAGCATGAGATGCTATAGTCTCTACAAGTGAGTGGAGAAACAAAATCAAAGCAGTGAGACAGGGCTTTTTAAGAGACAGGGGACTGGGCCGAGGCAGTTCACTGAACGAAAGGAAACAAACTAAAACAAATATCAATGTACTTCACTGTTTCTAACATGCCTCCTGCCTTTGTGTAAACATAACACAATCTCGAATCTGCAAGGATATGGCCTTCATCACAAGACTTATTTCTACAGCTTAGCAAACATCCTCTCTCAGGTCACTGCTGAATTACTAAATTGCAGATGATCAAACCTAGATCTGTGATTCTGCAATGCTGCAGGGAAAACATTTGAGAGTCCTGCTTAAATATAATTTTCCTTCCACTCTATCAAGTATTTGTGACTGAAACAGACAGAAAGCATCTATATTGCCACAAAACTACAAAGCTAAGCAGCAGCTACAAGTTTGAGACCTCTGGCCAAATTC
>NW_010581929.1:234432-245646 GCF_000705375.1 Tinamus guttatus | reverse complement strand
TGTTAGTATTTCAAAGGTGCCTTTGGCCTCCAAATAAGATGCAAAGTGTAAATGAGTTTTAATTCAAAAATCACCTAAAATCATTTAAGAGTTAAGCAAATCTTAAGCAAAACCCTGATGTGAAGCTTTCTGAATCCCATTAAGTTCCACTTGTTTTTGATGACTTTTCTTCTTTCAGAAAGAGTTATTAGGCTCCTCCACTGTGCCTGACACAAATATGCCCATGCAATCTCCCTCTCAAGCAAATACTTCTAGGACCAAATAAATCTTGCATGGAAAAAAAAGTGCAAAAGAATACCTAAAGATGAAATGGTAAGATACAATAGCCAGCATGAACATTTGTATTTGTAACCTTCAGGATATAAGTCAATCTCTAACTGCCAAGAGTTAGAAAGAAGTATCCCCCTTCACATCACCGAATCACAGAGTGGCTGAGGTTGGAAGGGACCTCTACAAATCCTCTAGTGCAAAGCCTCTGCACAAGCAGGGTTCCCTAGTGCATGTTGCACAGGGTCTCATCCAGGAGGATTTTGATTATCTCCAGAGAGGGAGACTCCACGATCTGTCTGGGCAACATGTTCCTAGGCTCTGCCACCCTCACAGTGAAGAAGTTTTGCCTCGTGCTCAGATACAACTTCTGGTGTTTAAGTTTGTGCCCACTGCCTCTTGTTCTGTTGCTGAGCACTACTGAAATAGTCTGGCCCCATCCTCTTGTATTCATCGCTACAATCCCCTCTTCTCCAGGCTGAACGGCCCCAGCCTTCTCAGCCTGACCTTACAGGGCAGATGCTCCAGTTTCCTAGGCATCTTCGCAGCCTTGTGCTGGACTCGCTCTGGTATTGCCATGTCTTCCTTGTACGGGGAAACTCAGAACTGGATGCAGTACTCTGAGATATGACCTTACCAAACCTGAGTAGAGGTGAGGAGCACCTCTCTTGACCTGCTGGCAACACTCTTCCTAATATGCCCTATTTGCTTTCTAGGCATGAAGGGCACATTGTTGGTTAACTTGTCCACTGGGACTGCCAGATCCTTCTCCATGGAGCTGCTTTCCAGCAGGTCAACTGCTCTGTTCCTATCAGGTCACAAGTGTCCTTGGGGGACACTGCTAACTACAGGCCTCCAACTAGACTGCACCACTGATCAAAATGCTCTGAGCTCTGCCAGTCATCCAGTTCTCAATACACCTCACTGTCCACTTGTCTCACCTGCACTTCCTAAGCCTGATTATGAGGATGTTATGGGAGACAGTGCTAAAAACCTTGCTAAAATCAAGCAACCTTGCGGAAGGTCAACAACATCCACTACCCTCCCCTCCTGTACCCAGCCAGTCGTTTCATCATAGATGGCTATCAAATTGGCTAGGCATGATCTCCCCTTGGTGAATCCATGCTGACTTGAAGCAAAGAAGCTTGAAGGAAACAAACAAAACAAAAACAAAAACAAAAGAGAGGTTTTCCTTGGACCATCCCATGGAACCATCTTTAACGACTCCTGGATAAATGACAAGAAACATTACTTCCATTAATAAATATGGAGTATGAGAATCTTAAGTTGTCATTTGTACAGAATAGAGAAGATGAAACACCACGAAAGTTCATCTCATCCTTTCTTCGGCACAATGTTTTTCTGTTTGCCTTGCCAAAAATCATTATAGTTGAAGATGTAAGCTGATCATAAGTTGAGAGTGGGGACAGTTTCCTCTGTTATTGGCAAGCTACGTGTGTGAGGAGTGCAGAGGAGTATGCTTTGGCTGCCATTAGAGACAAGATTCCAGCTGAAATGATTATTTGGTCCCTTTTGGCATGACAGTTGTTATACTGCTGTATTTTGCTACTGTAGCAGAACTTTCTAACCTTGCTGTTTCTGTACCAATTTCACATTGATTCCTGTTGAATTTGCTGCCAATGCGACATCCTGAAATACTCAGCCCCACCACAGTCAGAAAGGAAAGAAGGTAGAGTGGAACCAGGGAGGGTTTAAAGAAAACACAGTGAAGAACATTGTACTTGGCTGTACAAGTAACCTGTGAATATGTCTCAAGAAATGTCCTGGATTATCAACTGTAATAAAATCTCTCAATGAGGAAAACAGGGATGTCCTAGAGAACTTTAAGTTCTGGTTTTCTGTGTTCACTTTACACATGACTTGAAAAGATTTATTTAAAATGTTTAAAAAAAAAAAAAAAAAGCAGACATAGAAAGCTTAATTTTCCAGGTAGCTAAAGATAGATTTAAGCACTGCTCCACTTAAGAGCAAATTAGCCAAATAACATTTGGGTCAGGGAAGGGAGAATATAGAAGCAAAGGAGATTTTTACCTAATTGTTATTCACAGTCAACTTTATTGATAAGTTGGATACAGAGGCCAGCTGTTTAAGGGTCAGATGTTCCTCCATGGAGAATGTATTTGAAAGAAGGAGGGTAAAGTGAGACTGAAATAATGACCAAGGAACAAGAAAGTCCCCAAATTACACATTCACAGGTTTGAAGTGGGTAGCTAGTTGTACTGCTGTAGAAGCAGCAGTAGAAATCTCTCAGATTCTATCCTCTCAAAATGCTTATGGCATGCCCCTCCATGCTTTTTCCTAATCTTTAAACAACAGCTAGTTATACCTGTAAAATGTGTTCCAGAAATAGCCTTTCACACAATTTGAGCACTAATTACTTTGTCTGAGTTTCACAAGACCATCCAAGTTTTCACATAAGATTCTCATTTCTATTGGAACATAATAGTTTAGCACGTGAACATTTCTCTTCCTCCAGAACCTGGATTTTGGGTAGAAGCAAATGACTTGCCAAGATGCTCCTTTATCTAAAGCAATAGAAGCCTGTAATTTTCATATTGATATCCTGGTGGTTCTCCAAGTCAAAAAACACAGGACGAGTAACTGCATGCACCTGGATAGGAAGCTACTTGCTATTTTATATTTGCCTTAGCCCCTTCTTGACAACAGTTGAAAACTGCTTCAGTCTCCAGCTCCCTACTTGTTGAGGTTGGGCTGCTATGTTTGCTATCAATTAATTTTTCCACAATATCCAAGACTGAAAGGCTAGTCTTCTTAAACAGGGACCCACCTCGAGCATTCTAGCATTCCCTTGCTTAAGCGGCTTAGCTCTGCTTTATCTCAGGCATGCCTTTGGGATGCCTTAGCTACGTGCAGGGACAAAACACAATAAAAGTTCTAAGTAAGGAAAAAGAGCAAGCAACAAGCTTTATCTCCCTATCTTCATCATAAAAATGCAAAGCTACCCATATGGCCCACTGCAAAAGAATGTATTTCCTGGAGGCACTGTGCTATCTCGCTAATGCACATATGCAAGATGCACTGTACAGATATCAACTGGAGGTCACAAAATCCCACTGTTGCCCATTAAGAAAAGAAAAAAAACTCATGTTCCACAGTTAGGAGGTTCTCACACAGTCACGTTCCACAGTGGAGCAGTACAGCTTAGCTAGGACTTTGCAAAAAGGCAGAAGCACATCGTCTAAGCACATTTAGGGTCTCAGATACACAATTTCTGCTTAAAATAAAAACTGTCTGTTTCTGCTGCTCAGAAGAGGAGCTGAATGTGGTTGTGGGTTTGTACAATGATGCGCATGTAAGCATCATGCCAGCAAGCTTGCAGATCGCTGGTGCACAGCATGAGCACATGCTCACGTATTCCAGGACAAAAGCATGCGACTTGCAGGAGTACTCAAGTGCACCTGTGTTGAGCAGGTGGCAGGATGAGGGCAGAAGCATGCAACATGCAACTCTTACTTCCTTGCTGTATACAACACAGATTTAGAGCCTGAGTACTGTAACTTGGCAGTCAGAAAAGAAAGCCTGATGTTCCTCATGTAGCAAAATACCACCCAAGCTGCAAAAGCCATCCTTCTTGTTACTCTTTCATTCCATGGGCCTGTTGGAAACTCATGCCGACATGAAATCATAGTATATTCCAGGAAAGGCTCTAGCTCTCAACTGTGGCAAGCTCACCAAAAATTGACTTAAATCATAATGACCAAGGCCCTGAAAGACATGCACGTGCTTTAATAGTGGGGCAAGCAGCCTCCAGAAGAAATCTTGGGAATCTTTATTCCTGTGAACTCCAGCAGAGTCAAAACCACAGTGAGGTCATTTGATGACTGTGGAAGAAGACAGAGGCTTCTGTAGGCTCTTATCCAGTTTGCCTGCACTGCATTAATAACCTGGGACTTCTGACATTCATAATGCAACCCAGTCATTTCTGATAAAAACAGCAGAGGATTATGTACATTTCACTATATATGACAGCATCCACTGAGGCTTTGAAGCAACGTTGTGGGTCTTGGATGGCTTTTTTATGTTTTTAAGCCACTGGCTGCTTCAGCTGGAACCCAGACAGCCGTTTTCTGTGATGTGTCTTCCTTCACAGACATTAATTATTTTCTAGAGTATTCTAGGCCATCTAATAAAACAAAGGACTGGAAATGTGAACAATTTCTCTGCCTACCCAAGTCTGCTACCACTGTGAGATTTCCAAGGACCCGGAAACCACAGAACCTATCTCCTCCACTTTCCTAAAGCTGTGCCACAGGATCCATATCCTGTCCCTCTGATTTCTAACCCACCAGCAGGAACAGCAGGAGCCTCAGGCATTTAAGCAATATTCAGCAGGCGCCACTGGAATTCCAGGGAGAGAATTAAAAGCTGGTTTTGCTTTTTAGTGACAAGAAGTTTTTCCAGCTAATAAATGCTCTGCAGCAGAGACAATGACTTTGTCATCTGTATCAATTCTGAACAGACAAGAAAAACACAGCAGAAATCTAACGTTAAAGGAATGTACCACTGACAAGTACTGATGCTCTCTAGCGGGAAGAAAAAAATATTTCTTAACAGCAAAGTTGATGACTCGAGACTGAGATGCTCAGAGGAAGCTAGAAAGGAAAAGTTCCCATCAAACTATGACTCCTCATTGATAAACCACTTAAAGGAAGATAAAAAAGGACCCCCTCAATCACCACTGTTTCCAGTTACATAATGTTTGGCAGTGAAAGGGGCAGGGAGAGGGTAGCATGGAGAAACAGAACTTGAACTAGGGAAGGAGAGGGGAGAAACTCTTCCCAATGCTTCAAGCACAGAGAAACACAATGCACCAAATGTTATCTAAGCCAAAATATGGCTATGTTATCTAAAATATGTTATCTAAGCCAAATGTTATCTAAGCCATCTTGTAGGTCTGCCATTAAAAACTCCTGCTTCATTAAGAGCGCTAAAATGACACCAAAATCCTAGATAAAGGTGCAACCTAATGACAGATACCCATTCTTAAATATGCTTAGCCACTTGTACAGTGAGGAAAAGAATACATCAGGAAGGAATGCCCAGCGACTCCAAACATAAGAACAATTTTTAATCAGATTCCTTCAACTTGCCGCATTGATCTCAACCACAAAAGTAGCACTTTCATTTGTCTTGTGCTCCAGGCAAAGTTCTGTCACAGAACACAACTCCCATTTATTTTGAAGCTTGTGGACCGCAAGGAATCCAGACAATTTTTCAAGCTCAGATGCCACAGGAGAAGAAGGGGGAATGATCCCCGGGTCATGCTATTTTTAAGGTCTGTCTCCCTGCCATGTCATCACTTCTATGCCACTTCTACAGAGGATGGCAGCTTTGGAACAGCTTCAGTGGAGAAGATATGAAAGCCATATAAGAAACAGTAATTAGTGGGTTCCTTCTGTGAAGTGTGAGGCCTCCTTTCCTTAAGGAGTTTGCTTTTAGAAGTTCAGTATAATGGTGAAGGTCAAAGTGTCCACCACTAGTGATCAGTGCCGCAAAAATTATGGACAAATGGCATAGCAAACCATTCAAGAATTTTGAGTCCTGCATAAAGACTGAAATACCAAATTTCAGGTTCAAGGGAATGCTTTCAGACTGGTCAGTCCCAAATGTACTGTCCACTGTTTAGGAAAGACAGATGTGCACTACTGAAACTGTTCCACTTCCAGCCTAGTTACACACTATTCATGATCTTTGCAAATATGGACAAGAGAAGACAGGAGGAAAGAAGCGAGAGCAAGGGCAGCAGCGAGGGAAGGGAAACCAGGGAACTGGTTATTTCAACCTTTGGTTTCCAGTGCCAGTCTTTTAAGCCTAGGCTCTTGAAGCTTACATAGCTTCCTTTGTGCTGTCAAGCACAACTGTTTAACTAGTGACTTTTGCCTAACACTCCTCCATGCCCTTCCTGCCCTGTCAGTAGAGAGGTTGAGGCAGCTGGAGACATTAGATGAAGAAGTTAATACCAGTGAACATTAACAAGGCTAACCCTCAGTAATTAGGCCACAGCTGACCCTAGTATTTGTATCTGAAGCTTCAAGGTACAAAGAAGTACTCACAGAATTTGGCTAAATACAGGAATTGGGGTACAGGAAGAACCAGAGAATCTTCATGCAGAATAAAAGCAAGCCAAAATGAAGATAGCATCGTCTTCCTCACCCTGCGCCACCCCCCCCACCACCACCAAAAAGGACATTTTTGCAAAAAAGTGCATTTTTTAAATGCACTTGATGAGGACCTATGGGTATTTCAAGCTTTAATCAAAAGCACAATAGTGGCAGATGAAACTCTGTCATGGCTAAATTCAACTTAGCTTGCTTGGGTTTTCAAGTCCATGAGTGCCAAAACGTCATTGCTGTTGGTGTCTAAGCTATCTAGCCTAAAGTGAACTCGGGTCTGTTTCAACACATTGTGCATTTCCCATCCTAACAATGTCAACAAAATCCTACACTGACAACTGTAATTGCTTTCCATGGCTTCATTTCAGCGTTGGCTGATGTACATGCTCAAGGTTAGAGATGGAAAGGAAGGAGGTGGCAACTGTAAGGTATTCAGTGCTGTACCTGTCTGGCAGAAAAGAAAAAAAAATAAACAAACTGTGTGCCATCTCTGTGCAGTGGCAGTAAGATCACCTACCTTACTCCAGAGAAGCATAGCACCAATTTAATTGGTTGTTTCAGGTTTCAGTGTATGTGTTCACCCACACGCATGTATGCGGCCCTCCACAGAAAATGAGGAAGAGAGAATTTTCTACTTTATAACTTAAATTACTTAAATTTCCTAACCTAAACACACAAACTTAGTCACAGAAAAGCACAGCAGAGGTGGATTTAATCTTTTTCAATTAGCAAATGAGCTTTCAAATTCATTTGCTGCTTCTTTGGTTGTCAGATTCCTTTCATGTTAGGGATTGTGCATAATTCAATGAACTAAGTACCCAGCTTAAGTCCACCCTACTCTTGCAAGCAGAGAAAGAGAAGCAAATATTAAGACTGTTACATTCTGTAAAATACCACATGAATTTATGAAATGTAGGGCCAAGATGACTGCCTTTGATAAAAATCTAGTCACAAAACAGATAACTGTAGAGAAATCAATCTCATTGACTGAGAAAACTCTCTGAGAAGCCAAAATAAGGGTGTTAACATCAGCTTTAGTGAGGTCTGGATCCCATCCTTTCTGCAGAACCACCACTCTCCTATTCCACAGAGAATTGCATATACATATAGAGGCATACGGTATATATCCATACAGAGGATATATTCGGAACTCAGAAATCCAATTCACTAGCCCTCTTCTCTAACTGGTTATCTGTACTTTCTGTCTTGCCACACAGCCAAGATCACAGTCAATTATTCTGCGTATCCAAGTCCCTCCCCTATCCTCTCGCATTAAGATACATCTTCCTTTTCAAGTCATCTCAGAAAGGTAACCCAGGACAATCATTTGTTACTCATCATGATCTCTGCCTGCATAAGAGAATGTATTCATAATTAAAATATGATTATACATGAGATTAACACAAGAAAGGAAAGAAAAAAAGAACTGCTGTGGAGCTGTTCAAAGTGTGTGGGATGAGACAGATCTTTTTTTCAGATTGGGTCCAGAGAGGTTGCTAAGAGGGACATTTACTTATTTGCAAGAAAGGGTGAAGTACTGTACACTTTCATTCCTGGTTATGGAACACACCCAGCAATGGACTATGTTCAGACAGGTTGGGCAGAATATAGTTCATGTTGATAAGGATGCAGTAAACATTGACTAGAAATGAGAAATGAGGCACTGCTGCCTGCCCCATGAAAGAACAACTCAATTTAAAGGGAAATTATCTACAAATTAAGACATAGTAATTAAAGAAAAAAAAAAAAACTAGAGGCAGAAGAACATGCCAATTATGACAGAATTTAATTAAGGAAATTGTATCTATCCACAGCACTGAAGTGGTAACATGCTCATTATCCAGAATTACCAATATTTCTACTTCTCACACACACACAAAAAAATAAAAATAAATTTAAAAAATCAAAATAATACCCAGGCTAGGACCAGTTTAGTACTCCATCATCTGATTAGTTGCTCTATTAATATTATATGTGCAGAGCAATTCAAACAAGGAGAAATGGCAATATTATTTATCTTACAGTGATCAGGACATTAACATCTTGCAAATTTAAAGAAATCCAAGTAACTGGCTATGGAGACTTGTCTTTCCTCCCACTATCCAACAGCAGGTCAACATCTCAGTTCTTTTATTTCCTCTCTCGTCTTCCCTCAAGTATAGGTTGTAAGATTTGATTTGCCTGGCAATAGGAGACTCCATCCTATATTCAAAACCTCACTTCTACTGTCTTCCTAACTTAGTGCTGTGTAAGTATATTCTGGATCTCCATCTTATCTATTGAGCTCATATAGCAAGTTCTATGTCCTGTATAGAGATATTTTCAAGCAAAAGCAAGGCCAGAATCACATAACAAATTAAGATAATCATCTTGAAACAATTAAACTTAAATCTGACATCTTACATAATGAATAGTCAGAGCAAATCGAGTAGCAAAGCCTTAAAGCTATCACCAGAATAAGATTTTGTCCAGTTTTGTTGGACAGCCAGTTCTTTCCTTATCCACCATGAATAAACCCAGTCCATTTCCCATCTAACAGTGAAATTCAATTGCATTTCAGAGGAGTAATTTCTGAACAACACATGTAGGTCTTTCATAAGATCCACCAGGAGTTTCCCTCCCTCCGCACTTGATAACAACTACACCTGACTCCACTTGCCTCCATTCTTAGCATTAACAGCTGTACCAGGAAGGACAAAATTGCCTCCTACATTAGGATACATTAAGTGTCTTTGTATTTTTACCAGGAAGCATGTCAGAACAGACCAAGCAGCCAGCTAAGCACAAAACTGCCATGAATGAATCTCAAGCACACAATGCCTGCTAATATCACACAAGCAAACAAGCCAATCTAAAACGAGCACTATTATAAACATCATTGTAACTGAAAATTCTTTAACTATGAAACTTTCATAACACACAGTTCTGACTATTTAACTGGTCGTTTAGTTTTAACCACTAAATCTTGATTTGGTGAATGGCGATGCTGCTCTTTTAAAAACAAACCACAAGGTTCTTGTTCAGGTTATGTCACGGGAACGTACAGAACACTAGGCAGTCCAGAGGATCTCCATTATACAAGGATCTCTTTGATTAAAACATGTTTGCTTTCTGCACATACCAGACTACACTTCCTACATGTCATTACTTTGGTCACCTACCAAGTTGCTTTGATTCTCCCCTTTCCTCCAACATTGGGGTGCCGTATACCCAGTGAATGCCTTTTCTTTTTAAAATGTTGCCACACTTATTTTGGAAAATAACAACTTTGGCCATTTGCTTTGGCCCTCTAGATGAAGGATAACCATGATCCATGAACAATGCAGCAAGCCGCATGCACCACTGTGTCCTGTGCAGAGAGCTCAGTGAATCTATCACAGGTGTGTGCAATCTACTGAGAAAGCAAATATTAGAGTAATACCCTGTACCAGGCCCTCAAAGCTCAAATCTCTTCAGCGTGCTCAATATCATACTTGCCTGGGGGGCATAAGGCAAGGAATTTTCTGGTTCCAGGAAACTGGATCCAGCAATTTGTTTCCTTCTATGGACATTACATTGCCTTTTAAAAGTACATTTATTTCTGGCCCTGCCTGTCCTGCATGAATCCGCTCCCCAGGATTCTGGAGGGAGAAAGTACAACTAATCCTGACCCAGTAACTCCAGCAAGCTCCGGCAGGAATCAAAGAACAATCTTTGCTTGTCCTGACCCTCTTTAGTTTCCCTGCAACAAGCAGCCAAAAATTGAGAACAGCAAGGGACTGTTTATTGATGTTTGATTAGAGTCCCCAGGACGCCACATTTGGGTGGGCAGCTTAACTCCAGTCTCCTAAGGTACTGTAAGTACCAACCACCAACAGTATAGGGACTGTCCTCCTCTTCTAATGTCCCGGAGACCTCTTCTGGCCTCTACTGCCTGCACAAAGCACCCGAGAGGCCACACTGTGCCTCCCAGGCTGAACCACACAAACAGATACGCTGTATGAAGCTTCAGTTACCTCCAAGGGAGGAGCTTCGGGGCAACGCAGGAAGCCGTCTAGCATCCTTTTCCTGAACCTGTCAAACATTTCCGATGAAGGAACAGAGGTATGGGAATAGTACAATAGTACAATTAATGTCACTTCTCCATCTTTGCAGACCATCATAAAATACAATCAGAGCATAAATACATCCTCTGAGCTAAAAAGAGTTGAAAGATGTCCAGCTGGCTTATTTTCATACGTAAGTAGGGCTGATCTTTACCATTCATATTTTATACATAAAGACCCAATGAGTGACCACAAAGGCATGTAGTCCGACAACAGAAGAGTATGCCAGAACAGTATCCCTAGATTCTGATTCCTCACCTATGGGCAAACAAAACTTATTTTAAACGTATTTACTGTCATCAGGGAATCAGGTCCTCAGACAATGAGTGATAAAATTGTTAAAAGATGTCTACATCAACTGGAAGGACAACACGGCCAGGCACAGTCATGGAGGTTCCTGCAGTGCATTGATGATAACTTTTTGATGCAGGTTGGGAAGGAGCCAATGAGGAGAGGTGGGCTATTGGACCTCATGCTAACAAATAGAGAGAGGGACTTGTCGGAGATGTGAAGGTGGGGGGTAGCCTTGGCTGCAGTGACCATGAGTTGGTGGAGTTCAGGATCCAATGAGGAGGTGGCAGGGCTGTAAGTAGCCTTGCAACCATGGACTTGAGGAGGGCCAACTTTAGCCTCTTCAGCGGCCTCCTCAAAAGAATCCCATGGGCTAAAGCTCCAGAAGGAAGGGGGGCCCAAGAGAGCTGGTTAGT
>NW_010581929.1:222692-233102 GCF_000705375.1 Tinamus guttatus | reverse complement strand
GGATCCTGCCCCTCTACTCAGCCCTGGTGAGGCCACATCTGGAGTATTGTGTCCAGTTCTGGGCCCCCCAGTACAAGAGGGATGTGGAGCTGATGCAGAGAGTCCAGCGCAGGGCTACAGGGATGATCAGGGGCCTGGAACATCTGCCCTACAAGGAGAGGCTGAGGGAGCTGGGCCTGTTCAGCCTGGAGAAGAGAAGGCTGAGAGGGGATCTAATCAGTGTATAAATGTACCTCAAGGGAGGCAGTGAGGAGGATGGTGCTGGCCTCTTTTCAGTGGTGGCCACTGATAGGGCTAGAGGAAACAGCCAGAAACAGAAGCATCAAAAGTTTCACAGGAACTTAAGAAATTTTTCCTTAACAGTGAGGGTGATGGAGCCCTGGAACAAGTTCCCACAGAGGTTGTGGAGTCTCCTTCTCCGAAGATCTTCAAAACCCGCTTGGACACAGTCCTGCGCCCTGTGCTCCAGGTGACCCTGTGTGTGCAGGGGGGTTGGACTAGATGACCTCTAGAGGTCCCTTCCAACCTTAAGTATTCTATGATTCTACTTAAAAGAAAATAAATGACAATTAATATTCTGCAACAGTCCAGGCCAACTTTATACCAGGAGTTTGAGGAGTCTTGTAAAAGATGCCATGGCCTGAGTCTAGCTGTGCAGCACCCGGAGAGGGAAGCTGCATGGGAACATATCAAGGCCCCAGCAAACCATACTGAGCTCCCTCTCTCCTCCACGCCTACCCCTCACGCGCAGCGTAGCGTGGGATCCTGACAGCAGGAGGTTCCCACTACAGGCCTTTGGCTTTGGCTCTCCAGCAGCCCCAGCACTCCCTGCTCTTCTCAGGGACTCTCCATGTGCTCCAAAGGAGAAAGATTCCAGGCATTCATCTGGCGCTCTGGGAGTCGCTTGCCTCATTCCTTCTGTGGAAATGGCTGGAAGGTTGCCCTCGAAGTCTCATTTGCGATCTGCATTCCCTCCACAAGTTTTATCAGCTGGTTCATTTCAAACAGATTTTTACAGCAGGATAAGAGAGTTGAAAAGGATGAAAGAACTGGACCAATGCCTTTGCCTATCCCAAACACAGGATCCTCAGATCTAAGTCTTTCTTCACAAAATCCCCAATGTCTGTTTGAGGGAGGCAAAAGCACATAGGTCCCTGTCTTCTCCCCACCTCATCTTCCTGATGCCAGAGTTACCAGAAGGCTGGACATGCTTTCTGTCTGTTAAAAGTGAATGGTGGTGAATAGCCACCTTTTCCTGCTTCTGTCCACCTGGGAACTGGAAAGACCAGAAAGCTCTCAAAACTAAAGAATTTAACTAAAAGCATGGTGACACTGCTAAAAAAGCACACTGCAAGGATATGCAGTTTTAGTTATGTGCTCTACTTAGGAAGGACAGAGATGGAAAGAAAAGTCAAGGATGGTCTCTGATCACAGGAAGACTGTAAGAGAAGAAAAGAATTATTAAAGCTAGAGGCCAATACCGGCACAGAACCAAATAGGCATGAATGGGCCATGAATAAATTCATCTTGGAAATTAGAAGCAGATTTCTAAATATCAGAAGAGTTAGGTTCTTGAATGACTTCCCAATAGGAAACAACAGAAGCAAAAGCCATTTAATTTTGAGATGGAGACTGATAAATTTATGAAAGGAATCCTGCAACATAATTGCCTGCAATTACGGAGAGGCTGTACTCAGCGACTCAGGGAGTCTCCTCCAGTCTTATATACCTCATCCTCAGCTGAGCCAAAACAGAAAAAGAAAAAAAAAAAATCCAGAAGTGAGGTGCAACAGAACAAAAATATAAGTAAGACAGTACAAGGGCATGTCTGCTTTATTTATTAAGCAAATGTATGTTTTCTGAAACTGAATTTATTAACCTCCAAGGAATTCAGTATGTTCAGATAAAAAACTCTGGATCATAAAGACCAACTGAATCAGAAATAAATTTTTATATATCTGTGACTACCTGCAAAGAACAGTGTAGAGGTGAGCCCCCCTCCACCAGCAGCAGCCCCTATCGGGCACTTAGACTAACCTGTGAAAGGTAATCTTCACACACTTGCAGGTTACAGTTATGAAAGGAACTATAAAAGGGGATAGATAAGTGAGAAACTTAAAACCACAAGTCATTTAGGAATAACTGGAGTTAAACAAAGAAATCTTGTAACTGAAGTCTGAGGATGAGTTTAGAAACAGTCATAATCTTACTCCACACTTGCCTGAAACTTCGCTGGAAAGAAGTCCCTACATTAAGAAGAGTCAGCAGGGAGAAATCCTTTCACATTCTATTCTCTATATTGAAAAACCCAGGGTAATACCACCCTGGTCTACACACAGAAGAAAAAGCAAAACACACAAAGCTGAAAACACATGAAAAATATAGCACTGTAACATAGGAAGTCATCTGTGAACTCTCCTGTAGCACATCAACATACATCAAACATGAGGTACTCATTCATTCCCACAAATGGAGTCAACGTTGATCTATAAGCTGCAGCTCTATATTACACATTTCAGTTTCATACATTTAAGCCAGACAAACATTCCCAGGGGATTGAAAGAACCCGCTACAGTGAGTTGTGGTTCTATTTTGGATCATATTGCAGCATAACAAATCACAGTTTCAGACATTGGGATAAGGGGCTCAATAAACCAAGTAGCATGATAACTTCATGTATATCCCATCCACACACACAGCCATGTGCAGAATCAAATCCACATACAGCCCTCCAAAATGATCAGCCTTAGCTACATATATACATATACCATTGTTTATCACATATAATTTCACATACAGTGTTTACCACATGTTGTTGTCTAGCTGAGTATGGCAGGTTATCCAATCCTGCCCACAGATACCAGAACCTGCCTATCAGATCTGATACCTTAAACCTGAGGAAGTAGAAAATAAAATTTTAAACACAGAAAGTTCTTCTGATGCGGCCTGTTTGTTCCCATGGTTTTTCAGCTATGGTCCATCCGAAGTGACCTTCAGAAGGAGTCACCAGAACTATTTAGTAACTGAACAGTTCCATGAGACTGCTCTTCCGGAAGAGCTCTTAAGTGCTGAGAATGATGCACCCATCCCCCTGGCATACTTTAGAATTATTTTGGTTTGTAAATTTAGAAGGAAAAACAAGTAGAGAAGTGTATTTCCAACAGATAAATGAGATACATTGAAAAAATACTGAGAATATGTACACTTTAGGGAGACCAGAAAAAAATCAATAACTTAAAGTTCAGATCAAAAAGCCAGTTATGTTGCAAGTAGACTATAACAGAAATCCAAAATTAATGATATTTGCTCTGGTTTCCCCCAAAATTAAGGCGACAACATTATCTGTGGAGATTAACCTAGTTATGTCTCAGCATCCCTTTCTGAATTGTGGAAGGATTTCTTTCAACCGCTGAATAAGAAGGCAAGACTTTCAAGAGAATTCAGTTATTGCCTAAGCATGAGGAGCTATATTTTCATAAAGACTTTTGCACACTATAAACCTGATTATTCATGTCATTTGGACCTCTCGCACTATAAAGACTAATAACATAAAAATGTAACCCCAAGTTCTTTCGACTGTCTGGGCACTGGGACATCAGGACAGCCAAATGGCAAGCAACAGTGTAAGCCTCCAAATCCTGACAGCCACCTCTGTACTTCTATATATTGCTCAGCTCCAAGTTAAAGTAGTTGTCTTCTTTCTGGATAATTGAAGTGACATGAAAAGATAAATAATACCGACAAAGATTTTGGCTAGAGTACATTCTAATTTTTTGATTTATTTTAATTTCACCAGCCAGAAACACAAAAGTCAACCACCTTAAACATGACACAGATTAGCTGGCAAAAACACAATATTATTGACTAAAACCTAGCATCACTAGAACTTACTATTTGTTTTGGGTATTTTCATAAGCAAAATAATAATAGCTCAATATAAATAAATCCCTAAGGAGCTTCCAACCCAAACACCATACAGTATGCAGCATTGAAAGAATTGTTAGTGAATGAACAAGAAACAGGAAGCTGGAACTACCTGTCCAAGTTACACTCCATAAACTGAGCAAAGCATAATTAAAGAGCAACCAGCACAGTGTTAAAAAACAGATTCCAATACAAGCATATCTTTTTATTAATATGTATTCTAAGTGCAAAAAAACTAAACATCATGCTCAAAAAATTTAAAGAAAATTATTGTTCAAAGTTCAGCTAAAAAGGGAACCAGACATAGATACATATGCAAATGCAAAGTTTGCATGTTTAAAATGTTTTAAAATAGGTTAATTTTTTTAAAATATGTCTTGCCAAAAAGTTTAGTCTGTGCCAAGGTTATTATTCACCCTTCTAGGTTTTACCACAACTCCTATTCTGTTATCATACATAATGCCACTAGGCCACATTCGAGCCTGAATTTCATCGTCTCTGACTCACAGATGAGCTTAACGCACGTAGGATTTTCTAGAGAGCATCTGGTTGTGTTTTTATTTTTGTTTTTTTGGTCCAGGCAAAGAACACAGACTCTGAGAATGCAGGATCTACACGATGCAAAGGGAGTATTGAGAAACCACATTAGGAAACTGAATGATTCAGAGGTCTCATAAAGGGATACAGTGTCTCCTTTGGGCAGGTCACTATGCTGAATCCATATCCATGTTGTTATCCAGATGACAAACAAAAAATATTCCCAGCTGCTCCCATGAAATGAATTAGTCGAGGTTGCCCTGACTACTAAGTGAATATGCCATACTGTTATATATCACTTAAACTCACAAGGTCCACAGCAGGACCTAAACAGGTTACTGAAGAGGCTGAAGTTCATTTTTGATCCCATGATGGGACCAAGACACACAGCTATTGAGCAGCCCTCAGGAAGCTGCCTCAACCACTGGCCAAAGCATCATTTGCTCTGTGGTTACACAAAGGGACTGTGATCTTGCAGGGTTGTCAGTTTAGCACCTTTCACCAGAACTGGATTAACTGTACCTTCTTAAAATGAAAGCAGAATAAACCCAGCTCACTGGTGAAGCTGTCCTCAGTTACCGAAAGGTAATACTCCATCATCCTACAGGGCTCTGCGCTTAAGAGCCCTGCGTGTGCCAAGAAAGGCAGTTCGGCCCCCCTCCAGCGTGCCCTTCCATTCAAACTCGGCTTCCTGTCTCTTAGCACACCCACATTTGGCATATTTAATCAGGTCACCGCTCATTTTATTAAAGTATCCAGTTGCTAGAAAAATGTTTTGTTTGCCTACCGCTAGATATAATTGAACCTTTAGAATGTTTTCTTCCTTTCTCTCCACAAATTCACCATTTTGATGAAAACACTGAGAGCTTTTACTTTATTTTGGGGGTGCTCTGGCTATACTAAGATGCACGACAAAAAAACAAACAAAAAATTTCCAGAATTTCTGTGTCTTGAGTCTTATACCTGAAAGTACAGACTGCTCTCAAAGGTATAAACAATCAATACAAAATTGAAGTATTCGTGTACGCACACATACGGTATTTATAAAACTGCCTCTGTAAGGGATTTGGGGTTTATTTTTTTAATTAACTGAAATGATAACACAAGAGCTTTTCATCTGGCATGAGCTTGGGTTTCATCAGCTGCTGGAAAAGATTCTCTTAAAGGACTGAAATTACAGAGTTTCTCCATGTACTTTCAGTGAATTTCAAAATAAGCACAGCTACATAATCATCCCTGTTAATATACCAAAGTAGGTGAAGTTACAGGTCCTGGTACATCTAGAAAAGAGTAACTGGACACACAGTCTGACTTACCCATCAAATTGGCTAAACCACAGAATACTCAGTCAAAAGAAGTGAAAAGAACTGTGAAGGGCAGGGGCAAAGAGTGCTGTCCTTGGCCTACCTGTTGTACATGAATATTGCACTATAGACAACACAACATAAGGGACGAGTCATTATGTCACGGTCCTTCTGTCTCACCCTAGCAAGGATCTCAAGAACAGCGATGCAGAAGAGCAAGAAACTAAAAATTATGTAGACGAAGGACTTGAGGGTTAAAAACCTCCATTTGAAAGACCTTCTACAGACTCTGCAGCTCTATTTTCATCACTGTTTTCCTGTGACCGTATGCCTCGCCTTAAGTATCCAGTTCTGCTGTATTTACAGCAACAACAAAAAAAGGACAATTTGACAAAATAGGAAGCTACAGCTACCACTTCATCTTTTTTTCTTCTCAGGTGGAAACTTTATAACCCATGGTCTCTTGAAATTATCTGATTATGAAAAAGGAAGGGGACTCAGCAGGATCCTTATTGCTTCCCTTGGGGTCTAGAAATTCCTCCCTCACTTCCCTATTTCATGCTCTAAAACATATCAACAGGATACACACTTTGGCTAAGTATATAGAAGACTATTTGATGGTTTTCATGGAGCAGCAAAGAGGACAAAAGGAATTTTGCAGTATCTTTGATTTACTGGCTGGCAAGGTAACTGCAATATTTAATTGTGATAATTTAATGATACATTAGGTCACTATCATGTTTTTGTAAGTATAATGAACTGGTAGTGAGCCTAAACGTTTTAGAAAGATTTTGGTTCATTATTTTTGACAGTTAAGAAATAATATTCTCAATAATGGACACACAGATTGAAGTTTTCCAAGGATTGTAAGGAACCATATTAAGAAAAGAACATTGGAAATACAGATAAAACAAAGAAACAGCTCAGTCATCAACTGTCTCAGCCACAAGATAACAGCTATGCATATGTGAAGAAGGGAAACAAATGCATTCCTTAGAGGATGCTCACACACACAGGCAGATTTGGTGCAGTCTGTCTGAAAGTCAGGACTAGCTGCATATGGGTATCCACTCCACTTAAATTTTTCTCCGGGGAACACATTCCTGCAATAATTCCTCCCCATCTCCATGTTCAGACCTATTCAATCTTACTTCCTTCACTTTACCTTCTCTGCAGGTCATTTTTTGATGCTGCACAGAGCAATTACTTGAGGTCTCCACACACAGTCCAAAATATCCCATGTGATGGAAAAGGTGGCATTCCAAATGACTGTCAGAAGTAAAGACAGCCCAATAAATCCTGCACAAAACCCCCTCTAGCACTGTTCAGTTAAACATGGTCTATTAAAGCTGTTAGCATACTAGCCTGCCTCATTCTTTGATATCAGCACAGTGAGTCTTCCAAATGAAACTGAGGAACTGGGAGCCTGCTTCTGGTATATAAAGCAAAAAGATTTTACTAACAACTTAGAGCAAGACCCGATCCAATTCGGATCCACGAGCACCACATGAAAAACCTGTGGCAATACCCTATGCTACCTTGAAGCTAGAAGAGTTCTTAGGGAAGGGATTTTACTTTAAGCTTCATTCAGTAGGATCTGATAGGCTACTTGATTCTGCGTTAAGAATCTAAAGATCTGTAAAAGAGATAGGCTGGGTCTGAATTACCTAGTAATATTAGGTACTGATCTGCCAGTAATTTGATGGGTAACCACAAGCCTTTCTCTGGTCAGACTCACCCAGGAGAGCTGCTGTCAGCATCAGCGTGGAGTAGCTAAGCATTACGGGGGCAGGCACAGAATGCCACCAGCTGCCAAAGCTGGAAGGATCTACTTAAGAGCAGCACCCTCACAGTAAAGAAAAATGCTACTCAAGGAATCACTGTTTCTTTAACTGGGCATAGACACAGGTGAGGGATTTCTTCACATTTTAATATCACACACATAGGCCACATTAAGCTAATGTGCTGGAGACTCCGCAGTTGAAGTGTCTTACCCCAGCATCGGCTCCTGACACACGTACAGTGTGGACTTCGAGACGGAAAATAACTCCCAAAAAACACTCCAGAGTGATATAAAAGTGGACATCCTAAAGTGAATTTCTCAGCAGAACAGTAAAAAGAGGATCAGTCATACCAAACTTCATCGCTTTTCTGTATTAACACAGATGTTTTTATTTAAAATATAGGCAAGTAGGAAAGTATTTCAGCTGAACTGAAACCACTTTGGGTACCGTGTTAGAAAAGTTACAGAATATACTGGAAGATGCAAGTGGTAACAGCTTAACTGAACATCAATGACCATGGAAAAAATATTCTCAATGAAGAAATTAGCCTCCAATCAAGAAAAGGATCTGCTAGGTGCAAACATGTCTCAAGATGTCTGACACCTCTGTCTGCATTCTCAGTGAATTTGCTCTCCTACCCAGGAGCTTGGCATGTTCTACACAGCACAAGGAGAGCTGAGTAAACCCATCAAGTAGCCAATTGTAGGAAAGCAAAGAAAGGAATCCTCACTAAGTTACTGAAGTTGCAATTAGACATCCAACTAGTGCCTGTTCCACCAAAAGAAGTGACAAATGAGTAAAATCTATATTAGACTAAAATGACAAGGGTGAACTGAAGAGGGAAATCCTGCCTTCATCCAGCACATCATTTCAAAGGAACATTCATACCTGGATGTCTAAAGAACAACAGGAGTACAAAGAGCTTGCTTCTTTTCCTGAAAGATCTACTACTGTCTCAAGGACCCACTGCCTCACAATAACCTTTAACAGCCTTCTGTAGGTGAGGTTTACCCCTGCTCATGCACTGCACTGATTCAGCAGATGCAGTAGCAGCCTAAACTTTGCAATGAAGTGCAATAATTTGAAATCTGTACAACTGGGTTCCATATGGTCCCTCACTTCCAACCTGCGTTGCCCAGCCCACCTCGCATTAAGGACTGAAAGGATTTAAGTGACAGTAAAGTAACAGGAACGAAGGCAGACAGAAACATCTTGTTGTTGAAGGTACAATCAAAGCCACAGCAGAACTACAACAGAAATATTTCATTCTAACAGTTGGTATAGCAGCCAAACTTAACAGCCTTGGTTTTCTCTACTCTGACATTGTATTCGTTAAAATAACACCTTCATTCCTGTGATGCCTTTCAGTCAAGGAGTCCTCAGATGTTTACTCCAAAAAGCAGCAGAATGTTATTGTATACACCTGGGTACGCATATGTAAGTGTACATAGATAGATGTAAGGACTCTGTCCTCTCATTCTTGTTTATAAATGAGTAGCACATGGCACAGTCACCACGCCTCCTGTCCCAGCAGCAGAATAGAGATTTCTACCAAGAAATCTGCATCGCTACCCAGACACATCCCTCTCCCTTCCCCCAGTTGCTCAACGAGAAGCCCTTCAACAGTGAAGATTTATGGCTCCCCTTATTATTCAGTTTATAGATCTCCAGCCTCTGCACCACCTCTACACTGGATAGAAAGGATGTGTTTCCATATCAGACACCTAACTCCAGCCTGTAAATTGATTAACACTGAGTAATAGCCCTTCCTTTTCTCCCACACCATTACTGAAGTAATGCTTCAGTCAGGAGAGTCTGCACTTTCCCTCCCTTCCTTTCTCCAGGCTGACCCCATGCATAAAACACATTCCAGAAAAGATAACAGGATCATAACTGAGCTCCAATTTCTAATTAGCTTCTGAGTCGAGCAACAGATTTTTTTTTAATTCAGACCAATCCACTTTTCGTGCCCTTAAGTTAAAAAAAAAAAAAAAGGAGGGAGGAAGAAAACAAAAAGAAAAGAAAACCAGATAAAACAACAAAATGCGCATCGCCTGCTCTGCCCGCGCGCCGCACACGGCAGCTTTCCGCACACGCGGATAATTTCTGCGCGCGTTGCCCACAAGGGCTCCCCCCCCGCGGGCTCCCGGCCCCGCCGCGGCGGCGCCACGCGCGACAACATCGCCCCCTGCCCGGGGCGCGGGGCGCTGCCGCCCGCCCGCCTCGCCGGCCCACGGGGAACACGGAGCAGCCCCGCGCTCCCGAAGATTTCCGCATCGGGATTGCCACCGGTAACGCAGCTATCTGGGCAAGTCGCCCCATCTGACTGCCTTTTAAAGCTGCGTGGCGAGGGTGTTGCTTTTGCTCCGCAAAAGTGAATGACAAATCATTTCGAGCTTCGGGACAGTCTATTTCTTTTTTTCTTTCAAATCTCCCTCTTGAATCATCCTCACTGGAAAAACCAATTGGAGCTCTTAGCAGCTTGCTTTTCCCCCGCATGCAAAACCACTTGCCGCTTTCCCCTTCCCAACTCCGGCAGCCAAACGTCAACGTGGAAAACGGACTTTAAACCACGAGCGCGGCCGCTGACAAACACTCAAGATTTTTTGCACGTTTATTTTGCCTCCATGTTTCCCCAGCTGCTCTGCTGAGAGGACAATATAAAAGCCGCCTGCAAAAAACATCACGAAGTAAGAGACTGGAAAACTGCAGCGCGAAGGAGGAGGATGTGACTTTAGCTTGACTTACCAATCTCATCCAGCTGTGTATTTTCCTCGCCGCTTTTCCGAGGCGCTGAGCTCAGCGCTCAGGAACGTCCATCCCGTGCGCGGGCGCCAGGCAGGAGCGCCGCTCCTCGCGCT
>NW_010581929.1:180349-222520 GCF_000705375.1 Tinamus guttatus | reverse complement strand
GAGGCCGCGGCAGCAGCGCCCGACGCGGCCCGGGGAGACCCCTCGACCTGGCGCATCGGGCCATACTGCCCTGACGTTCTTATTCCTCGCAACGGAGAGGATGTGATTAATCAAATAAAAGGCTGTAGCTTCCCCTGTTTTTCTCCTCCTCAATCATTCTCCGGATAGCTTTAATCCTGTGTAAGCCACTGTTCCTAGCATGTTTTCCACTTTCTAACTTCAATTGCAGCTCTATGTGATGCCAACAGCTAAATGGGGATGGGGGAGTTGTCTGCCTTGTATGTGTTGCTGTCTGCAGCATAAGAAACCACATTCCCAGTTAAACAGCAATGCTGAAATTCAGAGATAGTAACAGCATCTGCAAAACCTCTTTCTCTCAGCTCATGGAAAACCAGTGGAATGGTTTTCTCCTTGTACATGTAAGCCATTTGTTTGCATTACAATAACTGATCTCTCATCATGACAACACCAGTCTACACATATCACAAGGCAAAGTCATATATATACAAATATGTGTGTATACATATGTGTGTATACATACACACAGGCATTGCTAGAGAAAGCAAGTTATATGGGAAAATACCACCTTCAAATCAGTGGCCAAACCAAACAAGTTGCAGCCAAGTCACCACTGTCAGGCTCTCTCTGCCTTCGTTTATACCAATGTACAACAAGGCCAACATGGGGACATACTACTGGCAGTCTAATGTGGTATCTTTCTGTATCTTTGGTCCTGTGGTAAAAGATTACGCGAGTAAAAATCAAAAGGTGAATCCACCTCATCTGATGCTAATGGTCCTCCACAAACAGGCTCAGTAGGTACCCGCTAACTACTGACATATATATGGTCTACCCTGTAAGTAAAGAAGCCGTTTAGGCATGCTATTAAATTATAATCCTCAGCATTAATAGCTTTGTATTAAACCATGAGTCCCATCAACGTTCCTCTAGCATGAGCTGTACTGTGCTCCTGCCTTTCTCAGCATAAAGCCTGGGAAAGCTGTTTATCATTTACACATGCAAATTGCATACATGATGCACAGTAGACAAGATCTTCTAACTCCATCAGTGCACCTGTCACTCCACATCATCCCATTGGTCTATTAATGCTCACTTTCCACCCATATCTCTGCCCACTGCTTTCTTCAGGTCCTTCTCCAGGCCCCTCTCCCTTTGCTCCCTGCTTCCTCCTCCCACAAGCCAGATCTTTCTGCAGCCTGTCTCATTTTACCTTCCCTGCCAGTCCTGCCTAACTGGCTTGGTTGCCCCCTTCTCCCCTCTGTCTCCTTGGTTTCCCTTTGGAAGAGGAAAGAGCAGCTGAGAGAGGAGGCAGTGATTAGCTAATTCCTGCTCCTGCCTTCTCCCTACCTTCCACTTCCCCAGGCCAGATGTGGGAGCCAGAGGGCCATAGGCAGCCCTGGCAATTACCCTGCAGCTGCAGGCCAAGGCTGAGGCTGGCTCCCCTCATACCAGCATTACCTCCCTTCTCAGCACATTAGCACACAGTACCATTTATCGTGATACAGTGCAACAAAGATTTTTGTCTTGCTTGTTAGTTAGATGTTAACAAAACACTCAGCTTAAAGCAAAGCTGGTCATCCAGTTGACCCCTCATCTAAGATTAGGCTGATGAGTTTAAAACAGGCAGAGTTTGTCTAAAACACTGCAGTGGCTGCGTATTTGGATGGGGAGGATGCGGAAGCTGGAAGGAAGCCGGGACTTGTGGGGAGCCAAAGCGATGCTCTATTTCTCTACACACACAAAACAAAACAGAGGCAAAACACCTAAAGTGGCCAGCAGGAAACAGGCTTGTACCCCTGGCCTGGATGCTCAAACTGCCATAAATGTTAAGATAAAAAGAGAGCATCTCCTGCTCCTTACATATGTTGCTCCTTATAATCCCATGTGAAATCTGCCACCCCTCCCACAGCAGCATCTGGATGTTCCATTGACAGAGCATTGTCTAATGGTTACAGCACAGCTCCTGGTTCCTATTACTGCCTGCAGGAAAAATGTGTGGTTTATTAAATTTAGGATTTAAATAAGGATTTGTATTTTGCTGCCTGCTTCAATACTGACTCAGTACATGAAACTGGATAAGTCACTGCTTTTTGTGACTCTGTGTCCCCTGGATAGAAAAAAAAATACGCTATGCTGGGGTGTTATATAATTCAGTACTTGTATTAATAACAGCCGGGGTGAGGGCTGCCAGAGCAGCCAGCTTTTTATTATTATGCAGAAAAAGCTGCAGATACCTCAGTGAAATCTGTAAAGTATGGTAATTTGCAAAAATAAGTTTGATTCTCAAGAGGAATCCACTTGCACAAGAGGTGACAATAAGAACAATTTTGTTAGCTTATAGGGAATAACAAACCCAGGGGAAGTCATCCCAAAGATCCCAAGAAAGAAAAAAAGTACCTTTTTCCTTCTGAATATTACATCAGATAAGGTCTATGCCCCAAGATAGCACAGATATCCTTATAGATGGCAGCCACTTCAGAATTGAGGAATAAGGCCATCAGAAATCTTCTACTATCATCCATTTCCATAAACATTCAGGGTGTATAATCATGCATTTTTAGGCTCTGGCTACCAAGGATAATAGAGCAATGCTATTTCATATGTATTTGCAGGGTGACAGACTCCATGGATGAAAATCTGGCCCCAATGACAACAGCAAGTTCAAGGCTTCTCCCCTAATTCTTCCTCCCCCCACCTCAGTTTTTTATTGTTCTCTCACATGAAAGAAATCTCAATAAGAAACTTCACATATTATTATCATCCCATCTCAGAAAAGCAACCGGGCCAAAGTAAAAAACAAGCAAATAAACAAAAAACAAACCAAAACGCAAACAGATGATGTGCTACTCAAAAAACAGATTCCTTATACAACACAAAAGCAAAAGCTTCTGGGAGATATTGCTCCACCTCTGGAGATCTGAACTGTTTGTTAGATCAGTTGTCACAACAAAAAGAGCTGGGTATATTAACATAAGAACAAGAGTGCCCTTTGTGAGTGGAGCCCCGGTACCAGGCTGCCTGCTCGCCTGACAATGGGATTAGACACTGCGAGTCCCTGGCCTCAGCTGCTGCCATGCCTGACACCACCACCCTGGGCAGCCATAGGGTCAGAGACTTCTCCTGCTTTGTCACCACAGGCTACAGAACCAGCAAGACCATAAGCCCCTCCCTGCAGAGAGGTTTCTGCTCATCTCCCACTCTCTGAAACACCACACGGTGCTTTGAGCATCTCTCAAGGGCAATATCATACTGTATACTGTGTAACATTCCTTGACAATGGTTTAAATCAGTGTCCCAGATATTTAATTTCTTCTAGGCATTTTTCATACATATATATATATATATATAAAAGCTTCTCAGATTCCATATGGAATATGGAAAGGCCTTCCATATTAAAAACTGGCCCACATCACATAATGTTCCCCCAAACTAGGGATGTTTAGATACAGCACTTTGGGTTAACCAGTTAAAGATCTGAGCTAGCAAGTGCATTTGGTACCCATCATACTAACATAAGAAATGTTGCCTTGGACCCTTTTGGGAATGATCCATTTCAGCTTCAGCCTATTCCCTCTTCACAGATCCTCCTCTTTCATTTACTTCTCAAGCCTGCTATAACCTTCTCTGCTGTATGTTTAGTTTTAGTGAGCGGTCTGCACGAATTGCATGTTGGCAAGGGAAACACCCAAGCCCAAAGGAAAAGCAGTCAGTATTTCTTGCAACTCAGGTAACATCTATGGAAAGAGAGAAAAGACATTCTTTTTCTTTAGAAGGGAAAAAGACTTACAAGATGTTGGAAAGTGAAAGTCAGAGATAACCCAACTGAATGGAAAAAAAAAGAAAAGAGTACTTAACTTTTACCAGAATTTTAATTAGTTTCTCCTCTTAGTTTTGCTTCAAGTTTTTCAAACATTTTGAAAGCACAACTCTCTTTTCAGACAACAGCCTCACTCAAACATGGATCCTCCAAGGCAAGGGAGACAGGATCACATAGAATGAGCTTAAATTTCCTTCCATCAAAACTCTGATCAGCTGCCAGCCATGAAGGTCATTAACAGGTCTTTGACTACTGTAAACATGCATAGCCAGCAAGCCCACTCTCGTTTCACTCCACTGCTTTGAAGAAACCGGGATTCTCTTCACATCTAACCTTTCATGATCACTTTGAACCTGTCTCTAACACTTTAGCGATTACTGACCAGCTTTAGAAAGAACAATTCAGCTGAACTTCAGATACTTTCATTTTCTTGCTGCTTCCAAATTAGCAAAATATAGCGCAATGACCTGTAAAACGGAGGATTCCCTTGCTTAACCCATCACTTCTGAAGGCCTACTTCCATTCTTTATCTTCCCACCTTCTAAAGATATACAATGAAAGAAAAATAAAAAAACAAAAGTATGTGCTAGCAAGTGATCACCTCACAGAAAGGAGTAGCCTGAAGACAGGTGAGTACAATCACTAGTAACCACATGTTGTTGGCTAGATCTACTAAATATCTGAACCAGAGAGCTGGAGGGGGCTTCTCTTCTTTGGCACTGTTCCAACAAAAACTCTGTATAGTAGCATTCCTTCCTCAACCTTCTTCATTTTTTTGCCTTTTTTTAAAAAAATCTGAAACCATATTATACTGCACTGCAACACAGACTTTCACTAAGAACCATCTAAAAATAATTTGGGGCTCAAAACTTTTCTCCCTTTTATTCCTTTCCTTTTCTGTACGTGGATTTGTGTAACTCTGCAGGAAGCAGAAAAAGGAGTGCTGTTTTAAATTTTGCAAGTGTTAACGAAATACCTTCTGAGGTTGTATTGACCACCACTGAATCAGCAATAAACTAGATCCATGAGTGAATGTGTCTTGTTTTGATCAAGAACAGGAGATTAATGCAGTCAGAAACGAAGGCGGTCTCTAGCTACGAACACAAAGACCACAGTGACTTCCACAAAAATCAAAGCAATGTCTATGCAAAGGAACAGGAACTAAAAATGTACACAATGTGACAAGTTAGTGAAGTGTCCAAAGTCCTCCCCCACCCTGCCACCAAAAAAAAAACCTCACAGTAGAACAGTCTAACTCCACTTCTTATTCTGATACAGGGTCTAGGACACGTCATTTACTTTGGTTCACTTTTGATTAGCACAGGACTAGAATAAAGAAGTAGAAGCTGTCTTCAAACTGCCTTAGTGCGACTCTCTGGTCTAAAAAAGTTTTGGGCTATTGCGAATCATACTTAGTTATTCATAGTTTTGAAACAGCTGCTCAGCACTTAGAGAGCTCCAGATAGATGTTTTCCTTACAGTGCTGGGGATGGAGCTATTACACTGCTCCCATGCCACCTAAAAAAAACTTGCTTCATTCAAGAGTGACTGCAGGTTGTCATTCTATAAGCATCTGACTGCTTCATAGCATCTCAGTGGAAAAAAGCAGCAGGAGAAGCAAGTCCCAGTTCCATGTGATGTGGGTCAGGGGACAGCATTCACTTACTGTGTATCCCTTACAGAAGGGCTAGAAGAATTAGTTATGGTTGGTGTGGTTTGCTAAATCCTGATTATTCATGTCCTCTGAAGGTTACATGCAAACTAATTTGCCAGTGCTGATCCCTTAGTATGAAGCTGAAATCAATTAGGAAGGCAGCTGACCTATTATGGCAATTAACTGCAAATGGCATTTAGTCTCTGTACTCTATTGCCAAGCTCTTTATTCTGGCTTTGAAGGGCTTGGATGTTTTGGAGGTTTTTTTCCTCTATTGCACCACTCTTAGCCCACCCTGATTTTCCAGGACATAACATAACTTCCATCACATGGAATCTTCCCTTATTTTGTGACACACACTTTCCTGGAGAACACTTGGCTTTCCTTACAGGAATTCCTGTGTACTGAAGATTCCTGGAAATTGGACAAAGTTCCTACGGAAAGGTGGTTCCTTGCTCTCAGGCAAAGGATGCTGAATTGCTCTCTTGGAAAGTTGCTTGAACGTGGGGGTGAGTGAGGGTGTGGGAAGGAGAGAAGGGTAAAATCATCTTTGCTGTACATGGCCAGATGGTTCAGTTCACTACAAATCCAGAGCACCCATGCTGCAGTGGGTGCTGAGGGGTACGTATGTGAGTAAGAGTAAGACTGAGTTACTCTGGAGAAAAATACCTTGGTGTCTGGGATGCAACAGTGGGCACACCCAGCAGCCACAAGGCACGATCCCATCAGCAACAGGCTGAGCCAGGAGGAGACCCGGTGTGTGCTCACAACGTGTTTAGCAAGACGGTGGCCCTGACTCTGCAAGAGTCAGAGACTGGCCACCTAGAGTCAGTGTTTTTTTATGGGCTTCTGCATGGGCCAGAGAAGAAACTGGTCCCTTTGAGAGATGCTGCTAATCAAGATTGAAATAGTCAGTTTCCTAGAAAACTTTAAAGATGTAAAATGCTAATGTTTAAAGTTCTGGGGAATAAACATGTCCCTCTTCAATGCATATTCATAGACAGCACGGAAAGTGGAGCTGTGAGCAAAACATGATAGTTTATTTTGGATAACAGAATCTAAAGTTTGGGGGTTATACTTTTTTTTTTTAATATAAGTTGTCTGTGAGCTTCTAAGATATTGCCAGAACATAGGGGAAGAATAGTGCTCCTGAGAGCACCTGCAGGAACCTTAGTGCTCGATTGAGCAGAAGCAGGGCCAAGCTTGACCTCTGACATCTAATTCACCATTGCCCTGTCACTTTGTTGACTCATTTACCTCAGTGCAAAATACCCACTATCCTAATTTGATGACATTTTACAGTTTTATAGTGCTCATGTAAACACTGCTGCAGAGTGTGTGGCCATAGAGGACTAAGTCACACAACTTCATAGCAGTTTGGATCCCATACAGTGAGACACAATGGGAAGAAAAGGTTTTGTGCTATTTTGTCTCTGATTACTGGGAGCACTCTAACAGAAAAGAAAGAGCACTACAAATAATGAGGCATTAAGAGCAGCTAGGGTTCATGCACGATTTCAATGCACAGGCTTTTCCTAAGAGACTAAAGTACCAAAGGGTTCTAAAGTGCACTAAGAAAGAAGATGGTGGCACTAAGTTTTCTTCTGATTGTTGGTCATTCTAGAAGAATGAAGGACAGAGTAAGGAAGGAGGGAGCAAAAATACAGCATAAAAATCAAGAAAAATCACTCAGCTATCATTTCCAATAAGCTTATTTCCTAACTTACAAGAAATGCCTCCAGTTTGCACTGCAATTATAATCAAATCCAAGTTACTGTGCTGGCCCTCAGTTTGAATGGCAGCATGAGTAACACTTGTAGAATAGCCTGGGTACAAGTTTTCTTCCACTTTGCTTAAACCCTAATCGAGTGAGCAGAAGGGGAGCAGCTTACATTTTTGATGCCGTTAGCAGACACATTGCCTTTAAATATACATAAATAAGTTAATTTAAATGGAGGGCTGAAAGGCCCTGATTACTATAACCTTCTAGTGCTCCAAGTTGAAAAGCATCTTGCAATGAGGGGGAAGACTCTTCCTGAGTCATGAATGAACATAACAACATACAAATTGAAGAGAACAAAAAGTGATATCCTCAATCTTATTCCCTGAAATTCCTTTCTTCCCCCAGTTCCCACATGCAAATCACTAACCTGGATGACCTTTGTGGTTTCTAATTAGGTCTTCTCTCTCTGCTGGGGTCTTCTGTGTTAAGTTCAGATCCTCATCACATAGGAAGAGCCCACTTCACCCACAGCTCTTGTGGCAGTAGGGATGGCCTTCGGGAAAAACAATTGCAAATAATTGGTTTAGCTTTCCGTCCATATAGAAGGTATCCTCAATGTTTCAGTTGCTTTCAAAAGAAACCATGGAAGAAACCTGCAGAGAGGCTTCTGTATAGCCTCTACTACTTCAACACAAGGTTGGTCTTCCAGTGGTTTGGTGGAATCACTTTATCTTGAATCACCATGATTCTAAGTACATGCTTGACAGTAAACATGAGAGAAATCCCACTATTTGAAGTGGGTACTGTTTTTGCATCTAAAGTCCAGAAAACACCTAAGTGCACTCAACAGTGTACTTGACACACTGTATAATCAAACCTATTATGGTTATTTCACACATATCATTATATCTTCAACATTTACTTTACCTGCATTGTAGACAAACTATTGATCAGGTACTTGACCCATTAATTCTGAGTCCAGGAAGATGAGCACAAGTAATCACAGATGGAGGAAAAAGAAACAATTCTGTGCAGGATTAATATATACAAAAATCTTTTTCAGTTAACACAGAACAATTGGCTCTGGCTTCTTTGTAAGGACTGTTCTAAAGAGATGACTTCCAGGATTTAAGAGGGGAGATCTGTTATAAATTATTTACTTTAATCAGTCAGCTAATTTTCTTGTTGGTTTTATTTTTCCATTACTTTTATTAAAGCCAAATGACTGTGCTCCAGGACATTCCACAAATGCTGCTGTACTGTCATTTTAGGAAATACCATTAAAGCAACCTTCTCTTTGTTTGCTTCTCATGTAATTTCACAAAACTGTTTTAAGAAAAACATCATTAAGATTGTAGGAGTCTGTTCCTCCTGGATGCCTTAAGATTAATGAAAACCGTAATCTTTTGGGGATGACAGAAGCATAGAACATTATTTTCACTTCATCATTTTTCACTGAAGTAACAACATGATTTTAACAACTGTCCATCAACATAAGGGAAATTCATGCCTTTTTCTTTAATGTGAGAATTTGATATTAGTGAAAGATATAGCATTAGAAATGTTAGAAAATGAAGTCCTCTGCTCAATTTCAAATTATATACAACACAGGAAGCAATGCTAGCCCCACAAAACCTCTCACTACTATTTCTGACTTCTGACCTGGAACAACCTTTTCAAATTGGTTGTGGTACAGCACAATGCATTTAGGATGTGGCCCCTATGATCTCTGTTTCCCCCTCTACTGCCAGCTACTATTGCAACTCTTCAGATGTTTTGGCTCAATCATGAGAAAAAACTAATGAAGATATCAGAGAATCATTGAGGTCAGAAGGGACCTCTAGAGTTGATGTAGTCCAGTCTCTGTGTTCAAAGTGGGGGCAACTATAGCAGGTTGCTCAGGGCCAGGTCCAGTGAGGTTATAGGTACCTCTAAGGGTGGAGATTCCACAAACCTCTCTAAGCAACCTGTTCAAGTGTTTGACCACCCCCACAACAAAAAAGTGTTTTTTTTTCATTTGTTTGTTTGTTTTTTTGTTTGTTTGTTTTTTCCTCTCCTCTCATATGTTGAAAAGATTTCCTGGATTTCAGCTTGTGCCCCTTGTCCTTTCAGCAGTCACCGCTGACAAGACTCTGGTTCCGTCTTCTTTACCCCCCAGCCTCATCAGGTACATACACCCTGATATCTTCCTCAGTCTGCTGTACTCCAGGCTCAGTAGCCCCCTCCAGTCCTCAATAGTCTCACAGTCTTTCCTCATGTCACATGACCTAGTCCCTTAATCATCTCTGAGGCCCTTTGAGGCTCTTGCTCCAGGATGGCAGTCATCAATTTCCATACATCAATCCTGTACGAGGAAGCTACCGTCAGTGTACTTAGACAACTCCTGGATTGCTTGTGTCCTCTCTGTTATCCTTTCAGCAGACATCAGAATGGTTGCTGGAACAGCCTGCAGCTGTCAGAAGAAGGCCTCACCTACTTCTTCTAATCAAGAAGTCTGATCACCTACATCTGATCAAGCAGTCTTTCTCCCCAGCTCACCAAAATGTTGCCCATGTTGCTCTGCCTGGTAACCCTAACACCCACCTCTCAACTGGCTGTCATCATTCCCTGTGATGATGTACACTGGGTACTGCCAGGCAGATGTTGGTTCTCTGGTATCCTATGCACTGCAGGGAGCACTTAAATCTGGTGATATCCCCTTTGAGGAGAGTTTATGTTCATAGCACAGTTCAAAGTCAACTTAAATCAATCAGATTTCCTGTAGTCTACAGTTCCTTCTGAATTTGCTGATGTTGCTATTTCTTTCCCAGCTATTAGGTCACATTTTAAAACTTCTGGTCTCTACCTTCACAGAAAGTGCTTTCAGATAAACCTTTCTGATTAACTCTTGCATGAGTCTCTTCACCATAGATGTTACCTCCATTCCCTATATTACCACTTTATGACTCAAACTGTCCTTATATTCCCTGGTCCTATCCTTAATCATGTAAAGCTGTGTGATTTACATCTTCTCACCCTGAGCCTGAACTCAGCTTGAATACCATATTATACTTGCAACTGTAGAAGTTTTTCATGCTGGTCAACTATAATTGAATGTGAACAGCTGACCACATCCCTGTTCTTCCACATAGAATAACTGTGAGCTATTTGATTCTGCTTCCAAATCTGCATCTGGTAGTGTCACAGAATCTCACTATCCAGCCATATGATCCTTTTACATTTTTCAACCCCATCCCATGGGCATTTAATCATGTCACTATGTGGCCACAAACACTTCACATTTAGATATCCTATGATTAAATCTTCTCCTGAGTATTGATATCATTTCCTAATGGCTGATGTATTCCAAAAAAAGGAAAAGCAAGGCAGAAATTAGTAAATACATGAACTAACAAAGTAAATATAAATATAAATTTTTGACAGTATCAAATAGGTATACATCTTCTTTACTGTGAGAGTGAGAGAGAGAAAGAGAGAGAGAAAGGAGGGAGAGGAAAAAAAAAAAAAGTAACTTTCTTGTGGGAAACCAGAGAGAAGCACACAACAACCTAACAGCCCCACAGCCTCTTCTCCACCCAGGAGATACAGAGATAGATATATAGATATAGATATATTATAGATATATAGCTGATTCTTATATCCTCACCTCTCTACCTTTACCACTCCCTTCCTTGGTGCTACTTATATCTCACCAAGTGTTGCTTGTTAACCTCTAATGGTTGGCCTCAGAAAATCATTTTATCCATCAAGCAACTGGCTTATTATTTTCATCTCTGGCCAACCTTTCCTCTTGTTCCTGCACATACTCATGGTTAAACACTTACAAATAACATGGTCATCTCAAACACAGAGAAATAAAAACTTTACAGCGCTTTGCAGCTGTTTTCATTCATTCGTTCACTCACTCTTCCTCTGTCTCACAGGTCTATAAAATCCACTCCCCATTTTAACAGAGAGTTGAAATACTCTGCTTAGATTTTCAGCCAGTGAAACAGCCATTGGTATTTCTATTAATTAATCTGGATGACTGGAAAATACACTAACTTTCCTTTTTTCATAAGTCACTCAATCCATAATGTAGCATTTCATTTGAGACCAAAACTCTGTAAAAAGATTTAATGCAAGGGAGAGAACACTTGATACCTAGATTCTTTTATTCATACATTCCCTTGACTCCTTGATGCTGCTGAAAAAAATAAAAAGTGATAATTTTCAAAAATACAAAAAGAGTTTGCCCTGAAGAATGTGTTGGCATTTGTCTGCCCCCAACTGAACTGTGTAGGGACTTTGAGAAGTAATGATTCTAGGTATAACGCTGTGAGGGAAAACTTGGCAGTAAAATGGAACCATGGAAATAACTGCCCTGCAATCACAGTATCTTTTGTCAACAGCACGTGTAGTCAAGTTGTCTCCGCTCTTCTTAATCCAGTGTCTGTCATTTTCATATTACAGCGTAGTTCTTTCTCTCGCCTTATTTCTCAGTAAGTCAAATGGGCCCAATAATTAGTCCTCTTTGATGTCTTTAGGCAGTTCCTGTGTGGATGGGAACATGCACCACCTTCTCTCTGCACAGTTATACCCTTGTACTGTGCTGCACTTTCTGTGTTTCCCAGGCCTGGCTTTCCTTTGTTATGGAAATATTTGCATGAAAACAATAATTTAGTTCTTAATTTTTAATTTCACCAGCTTCTTTTTTGCTCTTGAAGTCTGAGTCCTTTGTTGCTCTGCATCACCCCTTCTTCCTGAGGACAGAGGGAAAAGATACTGATATGGTTCAGTTCTGTTCAATTTAGGCAATAGGAACAGCAAGGTTTATTCATAAAAGAGAGTTGAGATAAGGTCTCAGATTTGACCATTTCCAGCCACTCCCTGAATGCCCAGATCCAACGTATCCCAGGAGTTCCACAGAGCTCTTATCTGAGCCTTGCATAAAAGCAGCAAATGATGGAAGAAACGGTGACAGTGGATAATCTTTTGAAGTTTCCAACTTTAACAATGGCCAAAATCTTGCAAGATAAACCTATATTGCAACATTTTTATCTTTTGATATTATAAAAAAAGGAATACTTCAGAGCAAGCTTTTGCTATGGGCACATTATACTTAGTTCTTCATACAAGGGCTGTCCCTCCATTGTCTTCACTAACTTTAACTTTTTCCATATACCACAACAGTCATAGGAATATAAGAACCTTAAATTAAGATGTTTCTTGTCGCCACAACAAAATCTTTAAGCTGATCTTCCATCTTCATCTATCATCCACTTCAGTGTCAGTAGAACACTGTCACTATTCTCTTCCCATCTACTGCAATAAAGAAGTTGTCTTTGGATGGCCAATCTGCTCCCCAAAACTTTCCTAGAATACAAGTACGTTCTGGAAGGTTTCTTCTTTCAGTTTTTGCTACTGGTATGGTTCCCAGAAAACAGATGTCCTATCAATCTGGATACTATTTCACCACTTAATGCTAGTCATGAGTTTCCGCTGGTTGGAAAGCCTTCTCCTTCAATGAAACTCCTCCATTTCATCCCATATGTCTAATACCTTATTTGGTCTTCCATTTATTCAGTCCTCCAAGTTATTTCTGATAAATGAATGCTCAGGGCTGGAGAAAAGGCACAAAAAGCATTCCCGTTACCCCTGCATCTCTTTAGAGAAGCAAGTGAATGGGAAATGGAAAATAACCTGGCACCAGGTCTCCATCTTTCTAACGCAACATCATTTAACAGAGCCAGGATTTAACATCTGACAAGTAGAACCAATGGGCATCCTCTGTGTAGTCCTCATTCATCACAAAGATGTTTGTACTTGCCTCAGTTGACACTGGGGCAGTGAACCCTTGGGCCTTACAAAGCATTGCCCGGATTTAGGACAACTGCTATGCTATCTTAAGTGATTTTCTTGAAAGTGGTAGAGTGGAGAGGAAGCAGGCAATGAGAGGTTTAATGCCAAATTTCTTCACTTGATGCAAATATCAACCCCCTTGAGTACTAATTTGACATTCCTTAACACAGACACACATGCTTTTGAAATATTTACCTTTCCTTTATTTCTTATAAGCTTACAAAAATTTGGAAGGAATGTGAACTGTTTTGTTTTCCATCTTCCTATGACGGCAGAGATGTATTTATAGCCAGGAACTGGAGGACAGTTCTCACGTGGCTGCTGAAAATTAAAACAGCATGTAGGGTTTTGTTTTGCTTTGCTTTTATGCCTTTGCCGCTACAATCTCTCCCTGCGTTCCCTAAACCCTTGTTATTGTAACCAGAGCCACATTTCGCATTGCTACAATTGCAGGGTTATGTAAATTCCAAAGGCTTTGAAGAAAAGGGCCTGCAGATTCTGCTCTGAGCCTTGGGGAAGCTGACACAAACAGATATGCCCACATCTAGGAGAGGCAAGGACATTCATAAACTATTAACAGACAGGAAACATAAGTCTCAACTTCTGCATCAATCTGAACTTCTCCAAATCTTGAGAACTTGCTGGTTTCATTTAAAGTTATTGTTCTCTCATTGTCAGGTTGTGTTTTGTTATAGCAAGAAAAAATTCCCTTAGCCACTTCTTGAACTTTTCTTAAGTACACCCTTGCTTTCTGCTGCTCTGTACTGCTTTTCATAGGAGATCTCATAGCTGAATACACACCTTTTTCACACTTTGAGATTTATATTTACAGTGACCATGGAGCTGAACACATTGAATAGGATTACATTACTCATTAAAAAGAAAATTACACCCCAAAAGAACCATCTCATTCAGAAAGACATCAAGAGAACACAAGAACACAGAATATTATTTGTGAGAAGCCTTTATAGCAAGTGGGGGCAGGAAGAAGTGCAATTCATGTTGCGCATCCGTGTGCTTCTGAGTAACCAAGTTGTAATGCTGACTCTAGCTGCACATTTCTGTGCAGGCATAGGCAAGCCAATTCATGTTTGTGACTCTATATTCTTTTAAAAAGTCATAATAATGCATGACTCAGAGCCATGTTAAAAGGTTCTGTGTAAGCTCATCTTAGTCCCCAGTGCTTAGAGAATTCAGCTAAACAAAAAAAAATGTTTAACATTTCTCAAACCTTGCCTCTTCTAAGTCTGAATCACCATTGGTCAAATTACGCTTACACCTAAGACAAAAATCTAGACTACTTTATTCCTGCATTACATTGAGATTTTGCCTAGCATGGTGCACCCCTGTCAAGTGAGAGCTTGAAGGAATTACTGTGTTTGTGAAGAGGTGCAGCCAGAATGCTTTATGTGTTAGCATACATTACAGATAAGGAGGGATGAGGCTGTGGCTCCACTCCAGCATGCTGTTTTCTACAGCTATTGAGCTTTCCAGGCAACCTTAATCTTAGTGTAGCTGGTATGGAAAGTGGAGCTTCCTGCATTCTTTACCCATCTCTCGTACTGCTAGAACCAATTGCAATAAGTCACCAGAGAAGTAAACCAAGAGGCACTGCCTTAAAGTCACTCTACAACCAAGTAGGTCAGTGCTGAGCCAAGGCACGAAGGCACATTGCAACCAATTCCCTAGGTGTGGCATTTTAAATGCAATCACCAGAATGGAAGGGATGATCTCAATAGTGGACAATAGTTCCTACTCAGCTGGTAGTTATTGTTGCTACATAGATGGTGATAACTGTTATTATTATGAAAGCATAGCAGTTTAAATTTTATTTAAGAAAAACATGACCCATTTGTAGAACTGCAGCTAAACAGGATCCCTGTGCAGTTCAGGGGATTTGATCAGTTTGTCATGTGTGTTTATTTACTCAGAGCCAGGAACTGCTCCATGAAGCTCTCGTCCTGCCTGTCATTGTGACCTTGGGCAAGTGGCTGAATGTCTCTGTGACACCCACAACTGCTTTTAAAGTCAACTGGTGATGTGGATGCTCACTAATTTCAAAAAAAAAACCCTAGAAGTCAAAGACAATTTCTGCTGAAGTGCAGGTGTTCTGAATCATGTCATAAATTGTATAAATTGCAAACATATAAGCTCTAACATCCACAACTAACAAATATTTTTGAAAATATGGTCCCATAATTGTCCCTCTGTAACCTAAGTCATACACACAGAGGAACATTTCTGGAAGGATTTGTGAGAAATCAGAAACAAGTAGCTAGAAGACAAAAAGAAACCAGAAGTCACAGGCACCTATATTAGACTGTGTTCCATGCTTACTACACATACATAAATCATAAGTCTCAGAGAACCTATACATTTGCCTGAACCAGGCAAAGTATTGACTGAAACTGCCAACTCTGATATCTTCTAGTATCAAATTCCTCAAATTTCAGCCTTGAACATGAGAAAAAAATCTTAACTGCCTAAATCATCAAAGCTGCTTCCTATAGACCTTGGCCCTTTGAATTCAAATATTGAGCAAGGTGGAGATTGCTTGGCTTTTGGAATTTGAGAAGCCTGCAGCCTGTAATTGTTGGCCAAAGTATAGATCCTGTCTATAACTCGTCTATAACTTGTTTTCCTGAGTTGACAAAACCCTTCCATGCTTGCATATCCTGTAATAGATAATGCTTGGCTCAGCACAGCCAGCAAAGCAGGCAGGACAAGGAGCCACTTTGTCAGTTCTGTGACAATTTGCCAGCAGGAGACCTCTGAGAGCTGACACAGTTGAATCATGACAGAAATAATCACAAAGTGCTAATGAACACTAAGTTTTCTATACATCAGACAGGCCTGATGAAATAGGAGCATAATGAAATCCTCCTACAGATACCATATGACAATAAGAAAATGAAAGGTCTGTGTTGGCCTAGTGGTTCAATGTGGTGAAGTCTAGTGAGGCCCGTATGAGACTCTCAGGACTATCACGTTCCATGGCTGGGTAAAGGACAGAGGGTGAAAAGAACAAACAGCTTTGACAGTTTGGACTGGAGCTATATCTTAAAAAATACAATGCGAAACAAACAAACAACAGAAGCAGGAATGTTTCAATGCCCTCTAATGATGTATTAATTCAGGTGAGCTGCATATCACCCTCCACAAGGCAGACTTCTGTTACCCTTTCTCCCTGCTGCAATTAGCTACACCCAAAAATATCTGGAGGCAGAATGACATCTTCTGACACAGCCATGCTAAAAATGACCCAAACTAGGAGGCAACTCTGAGGGTGTGGGAAAGTCTGCAAACAAATAACTGGGTGTGTCAGATATGCAGACGCTAATATAATGCAGTGATTACTAAGTCTCTGCTCAGCGAATATGTAAAAATGAGCTTGGTGTTTTAAAAACCACACGCAGTGACCGCTGAACAAACTCCTCCAGCCTGTATACTTTTGCCTAGGACTGTTGCAACATTCGCTGTGGCCCCAAAGAGTCATGAGACACTCCAATGTTGCATTATTGAAATCCAGAGGTGCTAAACAAATACAGCATGGCATCTTATTTTACGTGGTGACTTTTAGAATTATTCCTAGGTATCACAGAGCTGAGAACTGCTGCCTATGACACTCACCAGTGAATTTGTTGGAGAGAAGTCTTGCTGTGGCTACAGGACCTAACATTCCCTACTCTGTGAACACCAAAAGATGCAACATGCATGATCCACAGCAAGTGTAAATCAGGTCCTAGAAGTAAGCACCCAAAATGTAGATGAAAACTTTGGCTTTTGAAGTCCAAGCACAATAGCTATAGGAACGTACAGAGCTCACATCCCTGAGGTTACAGAGTGAAAGGGGAAACCTCGTAAAGCAGAAAGCTAGAAAATATTCCTTACATATTCAAGCAGCCTGAGTTATTCCAATACCATTAAATACATAAACAAACAGACAAATCAATAATATATTGAAGAGCATATACCCCAACTCATGCAGACATTAGTAGTTAATGACAGTAGTTAGCCAGCAAAAGCAAGTCCCAAATGAGCAACAGGATGATTCTTAACAAAAATTAGAGTATTTATCATTTCTACAGAGATGTTGCCTCCTGATTAGCCATCAAATTGGCAAGCTCCCTCTAGTTTCTTAGCAATGTAATTTTGTTTTCCTGAAAGATCTAGAGAATCTCAAATAATATGACTGATGAGTGCTCAAAATGAAAACCAAAATCTACCTATCTCTTTCCATTACTGAGTATACACTTAGTACTGAGTATTCAGAATTGAAACAGCATTCCTAATGCTGTTTCATCATAGCTTAGGGACATACTTCCTCAGCAGGCTATTTGGATCAAAGACTTAAGGCAATATCCATGAAAGAAAAGACAAGACAAAACATAGAGGCGACTTTTTCACCATCTGCTTCCATTTTGATTTGCTGCACTCACATGTCACTGCAGCCTGTAGGATGCTTTCTGGTCAATTGGATTTCGTATCATGTGCTTTCATGGGAAGGTCATCTTGTCCTGTTTACTACAATCAAAGACCACTGCTTAATAGATACTTAGTCCAATAGACTTCGCAGAACATTTATTCCAAAACTATCATGCTCTAACATAAGACTTCTCAAGTGACCAGTGAGAGACAGACTTGAATAAGATTTCTGACCTGAAGTGATGCAGCTGTTTTCACTGTTAGTTTAAAGCAGCTGACAAATAAGCTATTTCGTTGTGCAGAAGCATAGTATCATCTCCCTGATCTTGTATTCTAGAGGTCCTAATTTAGTCCATCCTTATTTGAATATTCATGATCTGTGGACAGAAAATATTTACAGCTAGACATAATACATTTTTTTTTTTGCCCAAAAATGAGAAAACTCAAAATACCCATACGTATGTACCTGAACTCTAGGGTCAGACTCAAGAGCTATTTCTTTGGTTATCTCTGTTGATGCTTGCAAAAATTGATGTTGGCAATTCAAAAATTAACCCTCACGTCTGATAAAGCTACATTATTAAACTACTTCTTTATTAAAAGTACAGTATGAAAATAGTAATATATTATGCCAGGTCGCTTCCAGTTTTTGTTTACAGTAATTATTTTCTTAGAGAAGGCTCTCCTTTCACAGTAGCTTAGCTAGAGCAACAGATGTGTAAATCAGGAAGAATATGAGCCTCTGGAGATGTCTCATTAGATGTGAATATACTAACCATCACTATCGTAAGTAAGCAGGGAATAAGGAAGCAAGGAGTTCCTTGCTAAATTTTGCCTCTGTTTAAACATAAAATATGTCATGAAGGGCACAGCTGGACATTTATAGCTTAACACATGTCCCCCAGTAGGTACATGAAGCTATTCTAGATAAGCCCAGACACAGCTGGAAAACAATTCACGGGTCCCCCAAGGAAAATTTCACCTAGTCAGAAAATGCATCTGTTTTTTCTCCCTATAACTTATTAATGGTGACTGCCAAAGACTTTGTAACATTTGCACAGACTAACTGCCTGAATCCTGCTGACAATGGGATGCTGAGGTCAAGCTTTGTACTTCTGTCATTTGCAACACATTCTGGGGCCTCTGCAACAGAGCCAGAGATTCACTCATTGGGACTTCTGACCCTCAGGGCAGTAAAAGTATGAAAAAAGCACTAAGGCCAAGTTCATATCTCAGTAGGGCACAGCTGGAAGACAGTCCATATTGGCAGGGTCCTAGAATGGTTATTGCTCTATCCCTGCATAACAGTGCAGGAGGATGCTGACAGATCAGAACACAGGCGAGAACAAAACCCACCAACTGTCTCTCTGCGCATTCAGCTGTTAGAAACATAGTTTAATTGGTTCCCTCTGTATACAGGGCTGCAAAAGTAGCAAAGGACTAAAATCTCCTCGTGTTTGGTCAAGTTCTTGCTTTCTTTCATCTGTTGTGCAGATGTTGATGGAGTCACCTGCCTGGAGGGGGTCAGGACTCTGCCAAATAGATTTAAACAGGGTACTCACAGTCCAGGGATCCCAGCTTAATGGTCAGAAGTGACTCAGTGAGGAACCAAGACCGTCTGCACTGACAGATGGTCCCATTCCTGGCAATGTTTGTAAGGAAGAATGATATCCCGGCATGCCCTCTCTACAGATGTGTGCTGTTGAACAGATAAACCCATTGTATCTAGTTAGGGAGATCTCTTACAAACAAGCATTATCAGCGGTGCTCAAGTTTCATGTTCTCAGTGTAGGTGAAAACCTACATAAAAGGTGGAGAGGATGAAGAAAACCAGGGGAACATAACTAGATGCTCTGGATAGCCAAAACAGAGACATAGCAGGAGAGCTGAGTAAAGGGAGAGGGAGAAGGAGAGGGAGAAGGAGAAAGAGAGGGAGAGGGAGAGGGAAAGGGGGAGGGAGAGGGAAGGGAAGGGAAGGGAAGGGAATTTTATTCTCTGCTGCAGAGTGATGTGCTTGTACTCTGAGAGAAGTGTGATTTTGATGAATATATATTTGTCTACCAGGTGAGCGTAGACTACATCATGATAATGATGTTACAGTATCTTGGATTGATTCTTATGGCTTTGACAATCGAACACTTCAGAGGACATAAAGATAACTGGACAAAGTGCAATGAGTTTATTTAAATGCAAGTACACACTCACTGTCAGGATTAAGGTAACTGAGTAAGCAGTGCTTTGGTTTCCCACAATTCTATATCCATTAATAAAGTGCTTTGGAAAATTTCCAAAGGAAAGTACTGAATACAGAGAGTAAATTGATGAATTTATAAAATCCTTTCCTCTTATCCTCACATATTTGTACTGCAGAAGACTGCAGACAAAATATTCTCATGGTTTAACTTCTAATGGTTAAAAGGGAATAGTTCATGCAGATTGCAATAGCTCCATCAGAAATAATCTGTTAATGAGCATATAAAACCCAGAGCATTCAAGACTTGATCTTAGATCACTGGAAAGGATAGAACTTACTGTATTTGTAGGGTGATAATTTATTGACTACATGTCAAGGACTGGATTGTTGTAACATTATTGTCAAATAAAGTAATTTCATGCTATGGGGAAACCATGTTACACCTCTATAAGGGTCGAGGAAGCTTCCATACACCTGTCAACATATGCAAGGATGGAACCTTACACAGCTCCACCGTAGTTTCTTTCCTTCCTGAAAAGGGTGTTCCCTTTGACCTGTAAAGAAAAGGAGCAGAACTGGCAGGATGATGCAGTGCCACATAGAATTGCCACACATTTCTCTTACATCCTTCTGGAAGATTTGAAGGAAAACATGACAGTGCAGGACCAACAGCGTGCAAATAGATTAATGATTTTTCAAGACTCGCCTGAAACATCTAAAAATAACCTTAATTTTTCAAGAAGCACAGCTTTCTTGGAAAACGGAAACACAGAAAATACTTGCTATTCATGAAAATCTCAGAAATATTCTCACTATATCTATGAGTAAGCCTGCTTGAAAACATTTAGAGAAATATTTCAATTCTCAACAAAACACAAAACATTTCCAAACTATCTGTGGAGTCTTCAGTAAATTAAATCCTTTCTGAAAAAAATGTCACTGTTTGTAATCCACTTTTGAACAGGGCATCGGGGAGACATGTTAGTCATTCGATTTCACTGACATAAAGAAGATGCTAAAAATGAAGGTGTAGGTTCTTGTGCATATTCTTGACACTTAAAGGCCTCTGTAAAATTTGAATATATCTGTGGAGGCTTACAATGTATCCGATCAGGCCCTGCAGTCCATCTCTTAGGAATGTAACTTTTTCTATTTTGTACAACGCCCCAAAAATCAGAGGATCTTCAGCATTTTCTCTCTCAAAGACCACAGGAATGTAAAAGGAACTACACAGGTTCAGAACAGGAGTCCAACTAGTGCAGTACCTTATCTTCAGTAATGCTCAGCTGCAGACCTTCCAGACCTTTTTATTATTATTATTATTATTTATTCCTTCTTTGGAAAAGCACATAAAAATACCATATATAGTGTGATCCTGCTCAATCCCTGCTCAATCCTTTAGCTGTTTAGGACTTGATGATGGGAGCACAGCCAGATTATCATTTTTAATAGCTACCAGTGGACCCATCCTCCAAGATTTTTCATGTTTTCCCACAGCTTTGTCTCAGAAGAAGGAATTCTTGCCATATGATGTTCAAGCTTTGAAATGCAGCCTTGCATGACTTTTTCACTATGAAACACAACCTTGATTGGGTCAGTTGGCAGAATTGTTCCTCCTCCTGGCACTGTGTGTATGTGTTTGGGTATTTAATTTATGAAAATTTTCTGGGATCACATCTTCAGAACAGATTTTAAAAAGCGAAACTGGACTGGACCACTTGTTTCAAAGATAAAGCTTTTCCTACGGGGCACTGAGTTGATTTCAGTCTGTCAAGACTTCATGGCTCATGAATTCAATTGTTTAAGCAGATAAAAGCATTACCCCTCTCAGCTGCAAACAAAATAACCCCCCCACACACACAAATCATGATTGTTTAGTGTCTCGAGTAATAAAAAGAATCAGAGTAAAAATGAGTGTCTTTTATGTCTCCTAAAAAAAAATGTATGAAGGAGATGGAAGAGATGTGAGTTGTTGATGTCAGGGCCCTGAAGTCAATAACAGCCTTTTACAGGTCCTGCTCAGCCTCCAGTCACACAATCTGCCCATGGGCCCATTTCAGCTCAGTCCTGGGTCTCCAGGCCTTGAACAGGCTCCCTTGGAGGAGAACCACTCTCCAGTTCTGCCACAGTCATGCCCATCCCCGGCCACAGACCCCTATGATCTAGTCCCTGACCCATAGGACTCGCAGGCCTGATCTTAGACCTGCCTTGTCAATGTGAACTTGCCTGAATACCACTGAGCTTGAGCCTAATCTGTGGATTAACTTTCCACCTTGACCTTGGTTCACAAATTTGACGGAGATCTGCATTCTCAGTTGAACCTGGCCACAATCTCTAGGTCTGTCCTGATTACCTTGACTGGCTGCTGTGGGATTGAGCTCTGGCTGGCAAGGCCCCTGCCCTGCCAATTATGCTGTCCTCTCGTCTCCCAGCCCCATGTACCTTAGAGAGTAACTGGTCCTTGAAAGTTAGGCCCCACATATCAGCTCTACACCCAGCTCAGTGAAGAGCTGGGCTAGCATATTTACTGTCTGCATTTAAGTCATCTTGTGGCACCATGAAGAGAAAGATACTCTGAACAAAAAACTTTGAACTTCAAAGCTCTTGAGCAGAAATTGCTGCTTTGAAGCCAGAAAAACTGGGAAGTGAGCAAGCACTTGTTATTCAGGAAGGGAATCTATTTCTTCCTTGTTGCCAAAGTTTTTCCCAGTTGCTCAAGGCTACCTCACTTTCCATTTTCCTGCAATCTAAACACATCCTTCTGATGTCCAGCTCCCACTCCTTGAATTCCAACATGCCTTCTGATCCTCCCTTTCTTATCTGCTTTCCTCTTTCTACCTTAAGCTCCTAATTTCTAACTCCAGAGAATATATATATCTCTGGTATAAAAGCCTGCAATGCACTCAGAATAACTTTTTGACTAAATCCAAAGTCCACATGAGCTTCTCTTGGTTAGGTTTGTTACTCCATACTGCCCTAACTCTAGAAAATTCATAATATTGCAAGATATTATCTGACCCCATACAATTCAGACAATCCAAAATCTCAGTGCTGAAATATCATGTGAAAAACACTTTGAAAGTCTACCATGGCACATATAAACAGGATGTAAAGCCTAAGGGAAATACTCTGAAGGGAAAAGCCTATCTGACAATTATCAGACACAGATTTATTCATACAGGGCACTAAGAAGGTTTGAGGCTGCACTGCCTATAGTGCTGCTCAGTATGTGGTATGTTCATGGTTATGTGCCTGCCCGGCTCTCAGCAAATCAAAGCTGCATATCCTGGACATTTCAAGAAAAACAGCACTTGAGGACAGGACTGGCATTCCAAAACTCAAGGGAGCTTCCAGCAACACAGAACACAATTCGCCTTTGACTTCTCCCCATTTAAGAAAGGAGTAACTCCACTGACTTTCACAGAGTTATACTGCTGTGAAAAGCATGTGAGAAGAATCAAACCCGTTATGTAGATTTGTCCAAGTGAGTTGGCCAACATTTCAAAAGCAGCTTATAATTTTGGCTGTCTCAGTTTTCAAGTATCTTGGTATTTTTAACAAAACACTAAAAATAAAGAGCCAAAATTACAGGTCACTTTCCGCAGCTTGGGACTCAGTTTCTCTGGACCAAATTCTGATACGATTTGAATTTACTGATAATTGAAGCCTGGGATAGGTTTTTTGAACAAAAGACTTTTGCTAGTATAAATGAGAACAGGCTTGGGCTGTCTGTGCCTTGAGTCACTTTACCAGTCTGAAGACCCTGGGCCATATCTGAAGCTACTGGACCAAATCCTTAACTGGAATACATTTCTTATAGCTACGCGGGAAGCTCCACATCTATTTGCACTGGCTGGGAATCCATCGTGATAAAGGCCATGTACCTAAATTACATAGCAGTATGAAACTTAGTACCTACACAGAGCTTGAAAGATAATAAGTCCTCGGCCTGATAATGACTCAGAGTAGTGCCAAACAGGAGTTACTCCACTGTTAGGCAGTACTGAGCAAGACAAAAAGTAGTTCAGATCTATTTGAGTGCTAGTGTACATACTGAGTCCTGTCACTATCAGTTTGCTGCAAATGCATCCATTGAAGGAGTAGGATATTAGCTAGTGGGAAAGGTGAAAGGAAAAAGCTGCAAGAGACACCACTGTCCACCATACACATAATGAAAAGCATAGGAACAGACATGCACACTGTTTCATCCGATAAAAGAAAACAGAGCAGCCAATTTTCTTTTGCTTTGGGAACATGTTGTGTTTGCCTGGGGCTGCAGGGGCAGAAAGTGGGAGAGGGTCAAATCTCCATAGGACTGACCCAGGTTTGGAAATTCACGTTAATTAAGGAATCGAGAGCCAAATCTCCCAGACATCCTTTCCATAAACGTCAGGAAATGGTGTCCCCTGATTGCTCAAGAGCTGGGTCAGATGGCTGGCCTGGAACGACTAGATGTGTTTCTGGGATTATACAGGACCTTGGGGGAATTCTATGGCAAGTAAGACAGATGGAGCAAAACCAGAAGTTTCTGGGAGATGCCTTCAAGAGGCTGTTCAGCTCTAGCAGTACAACCCTGCCAGCAAATAGTCAATATATGCTTGATCCTAACTTGGTAAGCAGAAATTTTTCCTCTGAGTTCAAGATGAATAGAATGATCTCCGTAATACACAAGCAGCACAGCTAAAATAAACAGTGGGTATAGCAGCCAACAAGTGAGACAGTGTGGTAAAGCCACTGAGATATCCAGAGAATCTGCTTACTCAGCTCTGTGAAACCATGAGGCTGCACTTCATAACATACAGTACAGACTTTCAAAACCTCAGGGTTGCCCTGTGACTGCCATAAGCTCTGATAGGAAATTGCTTTCTGTTGCACTAAGCAAAACTAAAAAGACATCTGCCCAGTCCTCACTGAGTCCGCTTTCGAAGCTCTCCCTTGGTCAGTGCCCATCTACGGAAGAACTAACACCTCTCTTCGTCATACAGGCTCTTCCAAGGTCATGGATGCTGAGCAATAGTGATGCCTCCTTGTGAGACACCATATTTTTCTTCTGTCAGATCTGCAGCTCTGTTTCCCAATTCTCTTCCCACTCCTCCCCCTAGTGTGTAACTTTCCCCCCTGAGCTGTGGCTAACAGCCCAAAAGCAAGTACCTTTCAAACTTACAAATCCCTGCAGATAGTGTCACTCCTTAATGAGATGCTGAGGTGGGAGACAGAGAGAGGAATAGCATGACAGGAGGAAGGAATCAGTTTAATACCTTCTGAATCCAGAGTTATTTCCTCCTTAATGCCTCTCTCCTGCTCTCGCAGTTTTCATGAGTCCCACATACTTCAATGCAATGTTGGCTAGTGCATTTCTAACAGCCTAACTGTTGAACCAGGTCACAGTGTCTGCTGCTCCTACACAGTTGTCTTGGCTGCAAGAGCTCTGAAGCTTTTATTGGTGCAAATGTGTTCCTAACAAGTTACTAAATTTTAAAGTATTCTTTTTTCTTTCACATTGCCAGCCAATGTGATTAGGCAGTTCCTAAGAAATTAATGTAGCTTCTTGGAAAAGGAGCTAGCTGCTAGGCTACTGGAAATACAACCCGTAAGAAATAAATAAAGAACACAAAGTGGATTCTGATACGTCATCGTACAGCAGCCCAAATCCCAACACTTTCCAAGACTGGAGACTTCACTTCCAGCATACACCCCTGCAAAATCTTGCTCTGTGAACACATGTTCCTTTACACACAGAGTCAGTAGGGCTGCAGTTTCTCTAGCTCAGTGCAGCTTGCTTTGCATGGCATGGTGTTGCTCAGCAGGGACAAACCCTTGAACATCTGCCCAGTAAAGTCTACCCTGTTGCATTAGCCAGCACAGTGGTTGCATCAACCATTCAGCCATGGAAATGGGCATTCCCAGATTTGGTCTCAGCACAGAAACCCAGATCTGACCCATTTCATTTAACAGGAGTGATCCCTGCAAAACTCCATCCCCATTCTCACCTTTCCTCCTGTACACCCTGCTGCAGCAACCAATTCTGCCACCCTCAAGAAGAAAAATATTTGCAGACTTATTTCATTGGCAAAACAGCTCAGCCCAGGGAGCACGGACTCATAACTGCCTCTCTTGCGGCTGCTTGTTGGCTGAAGTCAATCGCTGACAACACAGCGCTCTGCATTGTGCAATTCGCACGCTGCTGCTCCTCAGCCCCGCGTTTTGTTTATGTTCCAGGGCGTCAGCTCTGCTTCCAGCACCTGCCCTGCAAAGCATTTTCTAAAGTTTCAAGTGCTAGCTAAGGAAGTCAGGCTTGCAGGGCAGGCATGAAGCTATGCTATCCGTCTGGGGAAAAGAGCTGCTTCCATTAGGGGTCTGATCAGAGGAGGCATCACAGAGGAGTACATTTGATGTCAGAGCTGCACCCCAAAATGTTCCAGTTTCTCCTGGGGGAGTGAACACAGGACTTCCAGGTGGGAGAAGGAGGGTGCGGGGAGGGAGGGGGAATAGGGCTAATGACAGGAATTATAAACAGTACTAAATTTTAATTGTAAATAAACACAGTCCTAGTGAAAGCACCTCCTTCCTGTGGGGCAGGCTTAGTAAACTCTGGTCTTCTGAGGTTTAAACAAATAAATAAATAAATCACTAGATTTCCTTGAGGCATGCATCATGCGTCTGTAGCATTCCCCCTGCAGGTTTTTCACAGGAAGACTCTCCAGTAGCTGGCTCCCTCAGGAATGACACTGTTACAGCTAGTTTCTGTACGTGAGAGACACCCCTGTTTCATCTACAGAAGTGGTAAGCTTTCTGGAGAGCCCCTAGAACCAGGCTGGCACAGGGTCAAGGTACCTAGTGTGATAGGGACACTCCATACTCCTGGTAGGATCTGCTACTGTCATTAGCCTGGCAAACAGGATGGGACAGGACTGCATTGTCAGGGAGTCAGAAAACTGCCCATCTTTCCCAAGAAGAAAGAGCAATTACTATCTCCTCAACATGACAAGAGATTAAAGAGTTAAAAAAAATCTTATATTGTGAAATGGCCTAAGGAAGTATTTCTGTTTTTGCTTTTGTTTTTGTTCTTTGTCTAGGGCTTACTTGGGATTTTGCTGTCCTGCTACTAGAAAATGAAGGAGCTGGATTGCAGTTATTTTCTTAGTTTTCCAAACATGCATGCTTTCTTCTCTCTCCTTCCCCCTTGCACTAATACACATGCAGACACCCCCATCCCCATACAGAATGGTGCAAAAGCCTGCACTGTTAGCCCCTCTGCCTACCTTTGGGAGAAGGAATTCAGACAAATCTGAATCCTGTGGGCTGACAAGCTGGCTTTAAGTCGTTTCAGAGGAGAGAAAAAAAGAAAAAAAGAAACAACAAAAAAAAGAAAGAAAAGGAAAAGAGAGGCAAGCAGAGCTTGCAAGCTTGCAAGGATTTGTTCTTGAAAACAAGCAAAGAAATGCGACTTGCTGCAGCAGCTGCACTTACACTGTAGTGCCCATGTCTCTAGGCAGCTCCCCCCTGTTCTGCAGTCCTATAATCCACACAGAGAAATGCTTGTGCTGCTCCTCTCGCTGGCTCTGCTATACTGTAGTGGGACTGGAACTGCTGCTGTTTTCACTTTCAGACCAGCCTCTCTCTCCAAATCCTCTGACGTCAGGCACAGCCTCTAAGAGACATTTATGGCATGAATGGTTTAAAAGTTTCTCTAGGTAGAGCCTAGATTGCAGCTCTTTGTGCTTTGTAATTTTTGCACTTTTGGATAGAAAAGTCCTCAAAAGGGTGTCAGAGAGGAAATGGAGGGGAACTACAGATGTGGCTGTTTAAGTCTCTGGCAAAGGACAATCCCTGTTCTTTTCTGCTCGTTGCATATTATACCCACACCCAGGATGTAACTCTCTGCCACGTGAGTCCCCATTTAGAAAGGGGTATTTTCCAGCCTCTTGGCTGCAAATATGCAGTGCCCAACTACTGTTCTCATCATGCCTGGCAAAGAGACCTCCCCCACACACACTCTTAGTCCACAGCCCTCTGCTGCATCTAGACTTTGACTGAAAGAAGAGCAAGACATCCCTTCTTAAGCATCTTTTCCAAATCCTCTTTCAGTTTTGTACTAACCCCTTCCAGCTGTAACATTTTTCCAAGCACGCAGGTCAGCTTCCATAATTTTAAAATACCTTCCAGAAGTATCTCACCTCAGATGAATCCAGGGTCAGAAAATTCAGGAGTTGAAGAGCAAAATGCTCTCATGGCATAATCCTGCTGAGGCAAGTTATCACAAAGTTGGACTGATAACAACTCTTTGTTCTGCACTTAGGACCTTAGCTTAACTATAAGCCTGTAAGTATCAGCGGTCTCACCTAAAATATGAGGACACTGAGGCCTGAGTATGGAGCAATTGGTATGAAAGTCCTTGAGTGAGCCCTGTCTGATTTCACAGCTCTTTGAGAAATTCAAAACTTGTTCAATATTTTCCCGAGTCTTAAATATGCTTTTATATTAGCAATTGGTTTTGTTTTTTTTTTATTTTTATAGCTATTTTTTATAGCTGTTTACTTAAATTCATAAACAGATATAAGAAGTGTCTTGTTACCACTTTTGGAGATGCAAGTGATATTTCAACAAAGGGGTTTTGTTTTGTTTTGTTTTTCTCCACAACTTACTGGAAGAGCAAATATACCATTTGGGACTGTGTGGATTAGGGTTTTTATAAGCATGTGTTTTCTCTCTTCTGCTCTATTACCATCACATTTGGAGCTGAGCCAGGACTCTTTGAAATCAATAAGCATCATCTGATCAACTTCAAAAGGCTTCAAATCAACCTCACTCTTGTAATTATCTAATGCCATCCAGCCTCATATCAACTTATCACCATCACCAAAAACCTTGAGGTAAATTCCAGAAGAAAAGGGTATCTCTAAAAAAATATTTCCACCTTTGTACTCAAAATTGAGTCAAAGAATCCAACAGATTCGTTAGCAAGAACCTTTTCCAAGCCCCAAGACAGTATCCTGTTGAGCAAATAAAATACTTTCTTATGAATGAAAAGAACTGCGTTTGGACTGTACAAATGAAGCACTGAACAAGTGGGTTGTTCTCCTTTCTGGCTGTCAGATTTGCCACTTGTCTTCTAAAGACAAGATAAGAAAGATAAACCAGGGCACAAGTGCCTTCTTCCCCATCACCCCCTGCAGCCACACTGGGCACTACTTATCTGAAAGATCAGCCATAGAGCTAGAGTTGCTACCTGCTGGCAACTTGTCCCACAGATGTCGAAAGGGAACTCTGAAGACTTGTAAGACTTCTGCCAGCTGCTTGTGGAATGCCTCATCTGTCTCTTAGCCCTGGTTGGGTGGTCTGTAGCATATTCCAACAAGGATATCAGCTTTGTTGGTCTTCTCCTTGATGATGACCCATAAGCACTCGACTTTCCCATCACCCACTTGGAGTTCCATGGCTCAAACACAGCTGAGTCTCTGCTGTGTGTATGATTTCCAAGAATGTGTGCATTGAGTCTTTGTGCCTGTGACCATAAGACTGAACTGTGCTTCAGAAACACTTTCCTTCAGAAACACTAAGGAGCTTCCGCCCTGAAACACACAGTCAGAGAAGTCACAGTCAAATTGGGATACATCTTGAAATGACTACTCCACAAGAGCATAGCAGTATGGTAACAAGAAAGCAGTACAGTAAAACTCCTATATTTAGGAGATTTTAGAGATTGTGTAGATAGACCTGAAGTTCAGCATGATAAGAAGTTTTGGAACTGATTTTATTTTCCCTTTAATTAACAAATAGTATGCAAACAACAACGGTAAAGAGCCTAAGCACTGGTAAACCAAAGTACCTAGAAGTATGGATGTGACAAAACTGTTGTGCTTCCATTTACTTGCTACTTTCTTCTTTCCATGCACTGGGCACACATCAGCTGTAGCACAAGCTGGAAGGAAAAAAATAACTATTTTGAGCTAAATGTCTTGACCTAAAATGCAAGGAGCTATATCCCATGTCATGTTCTGTTCACAACTGTTTTGCATGGATAATGGATAAATATATCCACATCATTATGAGATGCAGAAGTATGCAGAAGTTGTTTTAATTTTAGTATCTGTCACGTTCCAATATGTGATTTTCTAAATCCAGCGTTCTTTTAATATTATTAAAAATATAATATAGTTAGGTATAGATCATCTCTGTTTCAGATTTACTCGTTTGATTCTGTGAGCTGCTGATGTATTTGCATCCATGCCCATGGAAAGTGTTCTAAAAAGTTGCTTTAAACCATTGTAGGAAGTGACTCAGGATAATTGCTAGTCTAATAGGTCCTCTTGGCTTCCTGGAGTCTTTTAAAAATAAATCCTTTGCAAAAAGAGAGAACGTCTAGGAAAGGGAGAAGAAAAATGGTGCCGGTCAAGGCACTTAAATTTGATACTGCCCATGTAATTTAACTCTACTTCCAACCCAGACTTCCCTTATATTTTGACATTTGTTATAATGATTGTTGTTAATATGGTATATCACTGCTGACACTTCTATCTGCATAGTGTCCTGGCATGTGTATTTTTTTTCCTCAAGTTGTTTCTCTGACTTCTTTGAAGCATCTGTGCTTTAAGTGTGCTCAATCCAGTATGTATGTGAAGGAAGCCAAAAAAGTATTGTCCACAAAGGTCTCAAAGGACTCTGGTTAACCTGAATTCACTATATAGTTTTTGGGTGGAAAATAAAATGAATCTTAGCTAGCTCTGAAAATAGCTAGTCAGGCTGTAATGTATTACAAAAAAATGTTGTTTAATTCTGATATTACATATCTGCAGAACAATTTTAGTTTACAATTGCCCAAATTGTCTGGCCCACTCAATTCTCTTTGGTGCACTTGACTGGTGCAAAGGAGTCAGAGCCTCTCCACAACTCCCTACGTGGGACAGAGCTCATTCTTTCCTGCCTCCTCTACTGCCAAAGGCCCCAGTACCGTGCGCTTGGCGCGTGCTGCCCTCTGTCTATCTCCATGCACGAGCACAATCCATCAAGGCTAGGACTGCTGCTAAATTTAGTTTGAGGAGCTCAGTCTATCTCTCAGTCTCTGAGTTCAGCCTCTGCAGTGTGCTGCAGAGATGCTGGCTTTGTAAGTCTTACTCTGCCACTGCACCACTTTTAATTGGAGGCAGTCTTTCAGATGTGAGAGTTTCATTCTCCCCCACTTCTTGCTTTTTATTGACTTTGATACTGGAGGAAACTGAGTGTAAAAATTCTGCCTCTCTATTGCTTAGCTGTAAGTGCAAACTTGTCTAGTATCATGCATTGATTATGACATTCAAACACTTGTTTTTCCATGTCTGATCCCCTGTGGCTAAAGGGACATCTCAGGTACAGTACAGGACAGCACCAGAACGTGCCTGCTTCCCCCTTTCCTAATGCACAAGCTGGAGTCCCTTGCAGAGGACACAGCAAGCTGTGGTGGCATCTTGGAATGGTCCTTCTTACTGACACGTCCCTGTCTGCAGCACAGTACCAACTTCCCTTTCCATCACATAATCTGCTTTATTGGCAGCTGTTCATCCATGATATTGTTTCATGCACTGGTAATTAAAATACTAGATGTAGGAGATCTGTGAATTGTTTCATTCTGGCCAAAGCAGTGAGAAATCAAATCTGGAGGCTAAAAGGGTAGAGAAGAAAGGATTCTGTCTTACAAAATAAAAGGAAAAGCATCTGATGGATTTAAAAACTGTCACCAAGACTATTTGCATCTGTGGACAAACACAGAGCTTTCTGCAGGCTCTGTGTGTGCAATTCTTTTAACATATGCCATAACTTTGCATTTCCTGACTTCAGCGGATTGGAGGAAAACCTGGCTGGCTGCCAAACTGAAATACATGCAGAAATAACATTCATAGCAATGCCAGTGCCAAGGGCAAGATACGGCATCTGAAAGAAACTCGTGCTCCAGAATGTAAACTGATCAACTGCAGGGTTCAAGAAAGAACGTCTTTTCTCCGTTCTCCCTCCAGCTCGCATGTAATATTGCATCCCACAGCTGGCTAGGTGTATTGTGTTCTCATTTCTTCATGCTTTGAATCATCAGGTATTTAACCACTGCTGGAGGCAGCATGCTGGACTAGAGAGCTCAAATGGGTTGTTCTAGTATGGCAGCAAGAATGATATTTGTATGTGGGTTCATTTTGTTTTTTCATTACCAAAACAAATTGTTTTTTGTTCAGCACCAAAGAGCTGACTAGGTTTGCTCTAGCTGCTCATGTGAATATGTATCAAGACTCTTTTTGATATGAGGGACACGTGCTCTCTTATTTTGTCAGTCATGCACTAGTGATGAAGTTCACCTTCATGCAGAGGGTTTCTCTTTGATTTCTGTTTTTTAGGGTTGAACAATGTCTATGCTTGGGTTGGTCCCATGCACGAGAATGATTTCTCAACTCCAAAAGTGCTCATCTCTGATATCTTTTGGGGAAAGTACCATTGTAAATAAAGAAGGTTTTAAAATGAAATAAGTTGCGCTCCCATGTGCGTTTGCCCAGTCCACTAGAGCGGACGCTGGTTCTCCTGTATTGGAAACAAGACTACAGATTGTCCGCAGATGGGATCTTTATCATCTTCATACTGTGGTGTTGTGCTCCACAAAGGACTCCTGTTGAATCTGCTGGAAGTCAGTCTCATGTGATTCAGTGCAAAGATTAGGAACATACAACCATATAGAACTGGCTATTCTTCTCATTCATTTCCAGAAAGGAAATGCAACAAGTTCATGGAGGTGTTGTCTTAAATATGCAGTAATTGGAATGCTGTAGAGCTTCTGACAGGGGTGGAAGCTCTGCCTGGATCACTTTCAAGTCAGCTGCATTTTATGAAAAATATCTTTTTTGGGACAGAAATGAAGTTTTCTACTAGGACATAGGTTAATAGCAACTTTCCCCATCACTGTCTCCTCTCTCTCATCACTCTGTGGTAAACAGAGGATTTCAGTCTTTTGGAATAATTTGAAGGTTTCTTTTCTTCTTCTTTTTTTTTTTTTTAATAAATCCTATTCGCAATTGGGTCACACTCCAAAACAGGCTGTGTTTATTAGTGCACTGCTTCTATGAGATAGGCAAGATTTCTACTGTGGATGCATTTTTCAGATGAGTTATACATATATATGAAAGTGTAACAATTTAATCACTTTTGGATCAATTTAGCCAAGGCATGAAAGTGACTATTTGCGTAAAACATATACATATGTTTTCACCTCTTTGATAGGGTACTCTCTCAGCCTATTTCTTCATTTGAATATAATGGGTATTACAAAATCGAGTGCTTGATATATGGATGCCATGAGATTAATCTTATTCCTCTTTGTAAAGACCTGTGAGCTCCTCAGGCTTGAATAACTGAAAAATAACAAAGCATTCTTTTTAGTTGTTTTTGTCTCTTGGTATACTAAAAAAAAAAGTATTTTTTACATCAAGACTGAGAGTTTTATGACTAGAAGCTTTATTTCCATAGCTGAATGAACACTTTCTAGCCCAGATCTGGTTCCAACAGCAAGATGGTTACTTATATGCTACCAGATATTACTTACAACAAGAAGCAAATCACAAAACAATAAGGTCTTAAAATTGTCGAATTGTTATAGATACATCTGGTGTGATCAATATTTTATTGAAGAATTAAGAGGCTAAAATGGAGTATACCAGAGAATGAGACACAGCAATTCAATCTAGTGATTTGGGCCAGGCTAGAGTAACGGATGGATGCAGCTACATCACTCTAAGGGTACCACATCCAGGATTAAGAGGATTAAGGTTAGGGGCTATGCTGGATCATGGAAGCAACACCAAATTGCAAGTTGGAGGGGAGAAAAAACAAAAAGCAGCGCTTGAAGTTGTTCAGGCCATGGGTACTGAGGGCCCTGGCAGAGGCAGGACAGAAACACAGTTCTGGTGGAAAATTCTGGAGCACAGTTATGAAAAAAGGGAATTGTTGGGATTTCTTTATATACTTAAGTGGTGAGACAATCCACAAATCAAATTCACAGGGAAGTCTGTAGCAAGTCAGAATTACAAAGCTTTCACTTTCAAAGGAACAGGTTATTGCCAGGTGTGGAACCAATCACTTAGACGATGCTTGGTAATAATCAAATGGTAAACTGATACATGCCCAAGGCAAATTGGGAGTGTATTTGCTGTTTAGTTCATGTTTTGTGAACGCAGAAGCTGCTTATGAGGGAAATGCTCAAAGCATGCAATCATTCAGTGTTCTATAGTGGATATGTCTGTAATCATGCAATATAATTTTAAAAGAAAGTGAATTCTATCACAGATGGAGGCAATAGATATTTTGTATAAAGGCTTAAGCATATAATTGGATAATATTAATGCCAACTGAAAGGAGTTAAAAGGGTGCACTGAAGGCTAAAAGATAGGATCAGGACAGTGAGCCTACAGGAAGAGACCTTAATGAACTGTCAACTGAGCACTTGCTCACTAATTTTCAGACAAAAAAAAGTTAGACCAGATTAGACCAGAATGGATGCTTAGCTTATTTAAGAAGATAGGGTGAAGACACATTTACTTCCCCAAGTGTAAAGCCTGATGAAATCTGTGCTAGAATATACTCAGCAGAGTAGCCCTCAGAAGCCATTCCAGAAGCAGAGGACACAGCAGTTCAGAAACATTCCAGAATGGTAGAGGGGATCACAAGAGTGACTTCTTTGGTGCAGAATTGAGGATATCCTCTCTGAGGATAATTACTTCATACAAGAGACTGGCCATTACCATCCTCAGAGATCAGGGAACGCAAAAACAACCCAAATGCTAGAGAAGAATAGTTAGGAATTGATGAATAAAGTATTTTCTAAAGCTTTGTACTGGCAGAACAGCAAAAAGCAGTTAACGGGGGCAAGAATACACTTTTGGCAACAAGTGGCTTGACCAGCTTCCTTTCCTTATAATGGTTTTACAAGCCTGATTTTGTTAATATCTGTATACCTCTTTGAGATTTTGCAATGGAAATTACTACTCAAGTTAGAAATATACATATAAAGCAAAAGTTACAATGCCAGAATATATACAATGAATCTATGGGAAATCATCATTCTTCTATATTCCAAAAATTGTTTGACAAGTTTTTAAATTATTTCTCTGGGAACTGGTCTGGCTTAAAAGTGTTTATCCTTTGCCTTTTGTTAGCTCATGTTTTCATTTACTGTCCATTAATAATAGATCAACACAATGGCCTAAGGTACTTGTTTCTTTTACGAACTGTAGATAATTCCACATTTCAGTCCTACATAACATCAACAGCATGGGGAAAAATGGAATGTGGCAAGAAGCCCAGGAAAAGGCAAACTGAGTTGAATTGGGAATTAGTTGGAAAGATAATAGTCCTGCAAGCCAATATTCATTAAGTCATTTTATGTTCAGTAGAAGAAAATTAGGATACACACTTCGCATTTGCAGACTTTCAAATATTAAGAAAAACACCTCAGGAACTGTACAAATTAACAAACAAGTGATACAAAACTATTTCTACATGTTTCATGCCAACGTGATTCAGCTTTACTCAGCATTATTCTAAAAATCCATTAAGTAATCTAAACAATTGCTTATCAGACCATCTAGTTGTTTTCTGAGATGCTATACAACCTTTCCTACCATTTGTCTTTTCCTGCCATCATTTGGCCTACATCTTAATCATATCCACTACAATAATTAAGCCTCTGCGTCTGCTGTAGTTTACCCGAAGAGCTAGGTAAGACCTATGCAGACATGCAGAAATGTCGCAGCTCTATGATAGGAGTAATTTAAATATTCAGTAACTAATATTAATTTAAAAAGTAGCAAAGAGAAACCATATCCTTACAGTGGATTAAATTCAGGCCTGTTCTTAAATTATTTAAACTATGGTAAGGGTAACCGAGGTAAACCAGTAAACTCTTCTTGTGACCGGTGCTTTGCACTAACCTGTATGCTTTACTGTTATGGCTTTTATGATAAATAAAACTATTAAATAGATATTATAAGTAAGGAGAGATCGATTAGAAGGTAAATGCCATATATCTACTAATAATTTTTGCCTTACAACATATCTAAAAGGAGAGATTCTCTCTCTTTAAAATATTCAAAGAAATTATTCTTTCAGTTGAGGCTATTTGACTATCTCATCCGACAATGACTGATCCCAGTCTATATACCTGTATTTCTACTCAGTACTGAAAAAAAAGTATAATTTGCCTGAAGGTAGACAGAGATCTAGTTTTTTTCCATTTCTTATTTGTATATATTGTTAGACCAGACTTCAGCTCTGCAAATATAAAACCTTCATAAGAAGTCAACACACTTCTTAATACTTTTATATAACTGGAAAAGTGGGACAGGCTTTTGGACCACAACGACTTCCTCTTGTCTAATCAAAACTATTTTGCTCCTTTTATGTGCCTAGACTACCATGGATACATTAACACAGTCTTTTCTTAGTTTACAAAAGAATATCTTTTTTGGTGACAGTAACTGCTGACAATGGCATTTATTGTGTTAAAAAACAGTACCTATGTGCTATCCATTTGTAGAAAAAAGACTACACCCTGAAGAAAATCTTTAAAAGAAATTTATATACTGCTGAAACTCCTGTTAATTACTAAGAGATGATATATTGTCAATGGTTTTAAATATCTAATATTTGATGGTTATTATGAATGAATTTGGCTTAGCTTTGAAAAAATTTGATTGGAGTGTATAAAACTCACTGCCCTCTTCTGGAGGACACACAGCAATGCAAAGTTTAACAATCACAGAGTTCCTGACTTTGCCAATACTACCTGTAGTTACAAAAGAGCGACAAGCTATATCAGTAATAACATACCATGAAAGAATGCTGTTTGTTCGTAAATGTATTCTTAACATTTGTGGTAGGTAATCACAAAAAAGGCATAAAAAGCTGAGCTGCTGAGGCACTCCCATAGTTCCTTACAGCATACCAGAGTACTCTGACATCAAAGAGCATCAAAATATCCACATTGCAAGTACAATTGGTAGTCCCTGGAGCAACAGACACCACATAGTACCTGTATGTAACAAATGAATTTTAAGGGCCTTAGGAACCTCATTTTCTGAAATTCAGACATACTGTATATAGACTGTTGCTTAATCTATGCCTCACAATCTTGGTTATAAATACCACGCAAAAAAAAAGGAATTATGCTTGTAGCTTTCTTGACAATGATAGCAATAAGATTCTGATTCAGTGTTGAATGGTAGAAAAAGAGATGAAATGCAATTTGACTTCAGAAATTTAATTATATGTTCTTCAGCCATACATGAAACAACAGGTAAAACATACTGATAATCTTAGAGTCATAGATTCAGCCTTAATTTGAAAGTTACTTAATTCCAAAAACAAGAGCATTAAAACTCACTCATCTGTTAAGTACTTGTGTTTTTTTTTAAGTAAAAGATGCCAGATAAGTTCAAGCAACAGCTAAACTGATGATCCATGGTCAATATAGAAATGCAAGGTCAACACTGGGTAAAATAACATGTTTTATTTTTAATACTAAGACAGGAAGTCTGCCTCTTCATGCTGTCAGTTAACTGATGCCTGAAGTCCCTGGATACCAACCCTTCCCCATTCATAAGACTTCTTAACTGCAAAACTGGAAACATGACATTGGCATGTGACAAAATCACCTGGCCTTAAACTGATTTGGCATTTGAGACTGAATGAGCTATAGTAGTTGGCTTGTTACAACCCAAAAACTGGAAGTTGACAAAAAGAAAATCTTTCCCTCATTATTTAAAAATATGCAGTCTTGTAAAGAAAAGAAGAAGAAAAAAAAAGATTGGAAATACTGTTGGAACTTGCTTAAATAAGTGCTATTCTTCTTAGTTTCAAACAGCTTGAGAGTACTTCTTAATCTTCATGTTTCTATGATGTCAAACTTCCTCTTTTTCTTTTTTTTCTTTTTTTTTTCCCCTAATATGGAAAGTATAACTTTCAGTAGATATTAGGATGCTGTATGCTTCAGTAACTGCAAGCATCCAATCTATTCATAGGTTTGTGGGCAGACAACAGTATTTAAAACTAAACTCTGGGAAAACCAGCTACCTTGTAGATGAAAATACACTGAGAGACACTTAGTTGCAAAGATTTGTTCACTGTCCTGCTTGTCCCATGTTTACAATAGTATGCCAATGCGTGGGAAGTGTATTAGGAAGTTTGGTCTTGATCTTCTAAGGTACTTAGTTGCTTGGTAGCAAAGAAACAATTTCTCTATGGTTTCACTCCAAGTTGTGCTTGTGCCATTGGGCACATTGCTCAATTTCTCCATGTCTTAATTTTCTCTGTTAAGAAAAAGAGCATGTAACCCACTCTGCAGCTAAATGTGTTAATACTTGGGATGCTTGGCTGAAGCATAGTATTATATCCATGTTAAAGCACCTATGAGCCTGTATAAATACTTCTGGGTGTTCATTATGGCAGCTTCTTGAGGTCAACGTAAGTAGGAAGGATAACTTTCCTTAGTTATAGCTATTCTAAGTTACTTAAATGAGGAGGCAAACATTTGCTTCCTTATACTTAGTGTTCTCCAACTCCATCTCATAAAGTTTCACATATGCTTAACTACTCTTGTCCCTTGACGTGTACTATCCCTCAAACCTATTCCATCCTAATCCATCTATTACCTTTCTCGATTTCCCTTAATTACTCACTCCTCTCTCTCTTAACTGTCCCCACACTAACAGCACACTTCAACTTTTTCCATACCAATAAAATGGCAGACCAAAAAGCCCTCAAGTGATCTGATACCTTCACTTCCCTTTGCCTCCAAACTATTACTTAATTTTCCTGTCTCTTTTCCATTTCTATATTACCTAAAATGTGCAGATTACTTTTTCTGGCTAGGCACTTTACACTTACATCCACCTTTACACATTCAACGTACCTCCTGTATCATATCCTCTATTTTAATCTAACAATACTTTGCAAGCCGCAAAGTCTTTATTCTTTCTTAACTTGACTCTATAGCTACAGTCACCTAACATCACCCTGTTGCAATTTACTCCTAAACCTGAGGAAAGAAATCTTGCCTTACTCCTTACCATCATACATATTCAAAATGCTGCTGCAAAAAGTATCCTTTTAATGGGTCACTTAGTAACTTGGTATCCTCCAGCAACACTTATTACCCTTCTTTACTACACTTCATTCATGATCAAATGGCAGGCAAATTTCTGTCTATGATCAATCAAGCTCATGTTACGTTTTCAAATATGTCGTAAAAATGTGTAAAATAATGCAACTTTCTTTAAATTCTCTTTAACGTACTATCTATACAACAGGTTGGTAAGAGAGTGACTCTGAGCAAGACTGACCATCACGTTATTATCTACACTTCTTCCTTGTATTTCCGCTTTTCCTGCATTGTCTCCTGTCCTAAGCTTGGACAGCAAGAGGTTTTTTGTGCAGGGTGTTTTTTTTTTTTAATTCTGAACTTATACAGTGCTTAAAAAATTTCTTCATGACTTCATGACTTCTGTGACTTTGATTTTGAAATATTATAATAAATCAAAAATGACTATTTTAAGATATTCTTTCTTGGCTGAGTTTTCCATAGCATACATTTATTTAGGAAAAATGCAATACATTTAAAAAGAATGATAGAACAGCTGTAATAACTTAAGGTATTTAAGGTATTGTAAGGCACTTTCCAAATATTAGTCACCTGTATGATGATGTAGCACTATTTTCTAAGAAACAAATTGTGACAGTAACCTAAAAGACAGAATATTTTTCTCAATGGGCTGCACTATTAAGAGCTGAATATGACAATCTAAATGGCATCTGTTTCAATTCTGAACCATAAGCAGAAAAACAAAGGTTGTATGATTTTAGTCGGATTTTGGGATAGTACCTTATATAAAAGAAAATTGCCACAGCTTTTTCTCATCCCATACAAAATGCACATGAACATCTTTCTATATTACCACAGCTTTTACAAATAAAGGTTGTATGGTTTCCATCAGAGCTAACATAACATCCTCAGCTGACATTATATTTCAATTTAGGCCAAGTTTCAGATCTTAAATTCTGGTCATTTAAGAGAAAAACAGAGGTTTTCTGGTCATGTAGAAAATATATACTTGGCATTAAAGTTTCCAGGAGACGGATGATGAGGCAAACTCAGACTTTGGCTGACGAGTTTTGGTCCTTCATCCAGTTCAGTTGATCTATGGAAAGATTTTAATGTTCTAGCTTCTAATCACTATCTCAGCCAATCATGATTGCCAAGAATAAGTAAAGTCTATGAAAAGTGAAACTTTGAAAAAGAAATACAAGGCTTAAAGTTTGGCCTATAAAACTTACAAGGCTGTTTATTTGGAAGCATATTAAGTTGCTAGGTGACATAACGGAATACAAGTCCTTGAACTGCCAGCTCCTAGTATACATTCTGAACCATATTACTTTTTAATCAGAAGAAAACTAGAAGAGTAAAAGTGGATGATTTGTTCTAACTACTAATTCAGAATGCAAAAATGGATCCTTCTAGAACACATATCTGCCAGATCCTGGAGCTCTAGTCTTATACACAGTCATATAACCAGTCACACAACCAGTTCTGTAGTGCACTGACCTTTCCTAAATATGGTAACTGAATAAAGTTTAACATTTAATCCTGAGATGTATTAGATTTAGCATGAATGAAAATACCGCAAATTCTTCAAACAGAAGGTTACTTACCAGTAGTGACATAAATATCTTTAAAACATTTAAAGTGAACAAAACCTCTTCAAGCTTACAGCATAATATGTGACCTATAAACCAGTATATTATCTGGAAAAGTTAGGTGACATGTTCAAGTTCCATTTCCCAAGACTTTTCTTTAAAACTCTGGGGAATACAAATGCTGAAAACAGGGGTGCTTTTTTGCCTGGTAATAATGAGATGTCCTATAGTCCCTGCATTATTTTTTACCAGCCCTTTACCATTATCTCTAAAACAGGTCTTATGACAATTTAGACAGTCATTTTGGTCCTTTAGCTAGGCCTTTATACCAAATAACTGCTAATCAGCAACTCTGTAATTGTACATGAAAAAAACCTAAATTTCCTGTTCATCATACTCCTCATTGTTCCTTTTATATCTTTCTATCTCATTTCCTCTTAGGGTCTGAAAACCTACTATTCCCGTTCTACACAGGTTTTTGTTTGTCTATTTGTTTTTTTAAGTGTGAGGTTTCTTGCTTTTAGCAAGAATGGAAACTAGCACATCAACTCAGCAGAGTGGGGAGAGGATCTAAACAAGTTCCTATTCTTAAGAAAATTAAGTTCAATCATGGAACAATAAAAAAAATCAATTCAGATAATTTAGTAATCTCTGGCTAATTAAGACTTTGTTCCTTTACTTTTACCATTTCAATCAAATGAATTAGTTTAACTAATAAAGGTGTTAGTCTTTTAAAAGTATAGAACCACTTCTGTCCTCATCTATACCTGGCCATATCACTTTGACCATGTATATAACTCTTCTGGAAAACATACAAAAGCTTAAGAGAAATTCAAAATATAAGCCAGTTATAGTTCAAGGATATAAAAACTTGAGATTATCATTTTTAAAATTGAAAGTATCTTTGAAGCTATGAAATCTGACCCACACAGCATAAAACCTTGTCCAACAATTCCTAAAATAATAATTTCACATTGAACTAGGACTTTCCCAAAGACTGGATGAATTATTTTAGAATTTCTATTTTGAATCTCACACAGCGCTCTTTTCAGCACTTCTTGACCCTAAACTAGAAAGAGAATCTGCGTTCAGCCTAATGAAATGATTACAGACAACAGCTGACTTTGTTCTTAAGCCACTCCAGATTGAAACAAGCTAGCAAAAGCTTTCTCATTCCTTTCTTTTTCAACAATGACTGTAAAGGTTTCACTTAAGAAGTGAACATGAAATGCTTTATAGCAAGTCCTAACCTCCACAGATCTCAGTCTTCTGGGGAGTCATAGTGTTTCTTTTCTATTTAAAACAACAAACAATTCAACTTTGCTGCAGGTATTACACTGTTCTGAACTTTGGACTTAAACACCTCATGAGCACTATATTGAAACACAAACCACGTTGATGAGGTTTAGAAAGAACTATATTCTTTTTTTTCCCATCTTTTGAGTTGGGCAAGCTGAAGTAGACAAAGGCCTTAGAGACTAGAAAAATACAAGTCAATAATTTGAGAAAGGCTGACATAAGATGCACAGCAAGATAAATAATCAAGTTGTGCAAATTCTTGTATCCATGGAATTTCTTTTTCCTAAAAATGCTCAGCTGTTGACTGATCTAAACTAGGAACTTTTCAAATCTGTATGAAGTTGACTGAAGGTTCACTGCAACCTAAAAACTATGTCTTGCAAGTAGGGCATGTTCTTCTTCTCAGGAACTGCACATTACCCACTGGCGGCAGTCCTCTACAGAAGACAGATGTACATTGCTTTTGAGTTTGGAGATATTAGTATGATCAAGGTAACAAA